>CM029012.1:244076678-244676678 GCA_016801055.1 Panax notoginseng
CATGATAGTTTGAAGTTGGTCAAGAGGAGACATAGGCGTATACACTGGTCCCTTAAGAATAAAATGATAGTCTCCTGTGAAGGGAATGGACAGTATGCTACCGAGATCCAGAGCAGTAAAAAAAGATTTTCCTTTCACAAAAGTAGTATAGCAGTCACCATTAAGTTCAAGGTTCGTGTAAAATTGTTGGACCAACTTTGGGTAGGCCACAAATGGAGGGCACTTAGCGAGGACAAACCACAAGACTCAAGAAGATGTTGAAGTGAGGAGTTTTGAAAATAGTACATAAATGATTTGGACGAAAAATAAATCAATTTTTATCAGGTATAGTACCTCGGGTGAATAGTACTCGAGTGAATAGTACTTCGAGAATAGTACCCCGTGAATAGTACTTCGACATGAAAAGATTAAAAATTATCAAGAATATTTAGAATAATATTTCTGTGAAAAGATACTAGATGAAGCACAAATTTTAAGGATATTCTACTAATTTCACGGAGTATAGAAGCAATACTTTAACGAAATGAGTGTAGAATTCGAAATCTGAAACGAAATAATATTACTTACATACTACAAAGTATGGAAGAAAATATTATTTCATATGAATATTGAACAAAAATAATATTCCTTACAACTGTGAAATGAAAATAATATTCCTTACGAATATTGAATGAAGATAATATTCTTTGCGAATATTAAACGAAAATAATATTTTTTACGAATATTGAACGAAATAAAATTTCTTACGAATACGAAAAATAATATCGTAAGCGAATATGAAATAAATAATACACCTTACCTTAAAAGTAAAGTACTTCTAACTGGTATAGCGAAGATATTCTTGAAGAAAACTTGCACTGTTTTTTATACTCAAAGCTTCCTTAAACTCTAAAGAAATACTCTCAATAATATAGAAGAAGAATTTTCTTATTCTGGTATGATTTTCAATTCTAAACTAAACATCCTATTTATAGGATAATGGAAGGATACTACTTAGAAAATAAAATCACGGACTGCACAAGAGGACAATCACGGGCGCGTACCGATCGACTGAAAAAATTTATGATATATGCACACACTATGCAGATACTATGCAAACACTACGCATAATAAAATATAATATATTTTATTTTTCATGAAAAATAAAACTTATTATAATATATATATATATATATATATATATATATATATATATATATATAACAAAACTGAGACAACTTCTCCCGACTATTTTGAAAAATGGGTAAGTGGGGGTCTATATAATAAAAGACTTCATAAAAATCCCCTCCATTTATCTCAACTCACTTGGCTTCACAAGACATATTTTTAATAACATACATTATTAATATTATAACTCACAATATTAACAACCAGATCATTTTCAGGAAAGAGGGGGCTTTCTGATAAGGATTTCTCCCTATAGGCGCGCAATTAGGTGACGAAACTCCTTTCCTCGACAGAACTTTCTAGACATCGTCAATAATGCAAATAATAATATGAATAACTTTGTCTTCTAAATTATTGATTTAATAATATAAAATATTGTGACATTAATTGAATCAACAACGTGAGATACTATGCAACAATTACCGTATGCTACTATGCAACCACGCGTATCACTGTACTTTTATCACCGGGTATTTCAACAGTTAACAGTAAAACCTTTGCCGTTATTTTTATAAAAAGATATTTCTGTCGTTTTCTAACTTCGAAAATAATTTCGTTGTGGGGTCCACCAATGATTGTGTCGTCATACAAATAGTCTTTGTTAAAACGAATATTTCCCGACCAATCGAATATTTTATAACAACTAGCTTACTTTGCAAAATTTATAAATATTACCCACAACTATAATATTATATCAAATCTACACCATAATATTCAAAAATATATTTAGAGAAAAATTAATCTTTATTCATAAAAGTTGGGGTCTTACAACCTCCCCTTCTTATGAAGTTTCATCCTTGAAATTGGGGTACATACCTGGTATATCGAAGAGGTGATCATACCTTGATTTCATTTCAGATTCTAACTCCCAGGTCATTTTCTCAACTTCGTAGTTTTTGTAAGACCCCAAATTTTATGAACTGAAAGTATTCAATTTTCTTATAATTATTATTTAATTTAGTAAACGGTTAAATTGATAAAAGGTTAAAGTTAAGGGTGATATGTGAAAATTTTGCAAAGTAAGAAAGTTGTCATAAAATATTTGTTTAGTCGTGGAATATTCGTACGATGACACAATCATCGCTGGACCTCACAACGAAATTATTGTTGGAGTTAGAAAATGACAGAAATAACTTTTTATAAAAATAACGGCAAAAATTTTACCATTAAACTGTTAAAATACCCGGTGGTAAAAGTTCAGTAATACACGTGGTTGCATAGTAGCACACATTATTATATAATATCTTTGATTATTGATGCCTACGTAAGAAGTCACTTAGTTTTATTCAATTATTGCCATAGTAATTGCTGCATAGTATCTCTCATATTATTGATTCAATTATTGTCACAATATCATCTGCACAATATTTTATATTATTAAATCAATAATTGAGGCGACAAAATTTTTCATATTATTATTTGCATTATTGACAATGTTTAGAAAGTTCTGTCGAGGAAAGGGGTTTACTCACCTAATTGCGCGCTAATAGGGAGAAATCCTTATCGGAAAGCCCCCCTCTTTCTTGGGAATGATCTGGTTGTTAATATTGCAAGTTATATTATAGATGAATAAACGTTGTTAAAAATATTTCCATTGTGTTGGGATTATTAGTGTCAGTGGAAATAGACATTTTTTATAATAGTTGATTTCTGGTTGTAAAATTGACCAAACGGGTAATTAAGCGGATAAATGAGTAATTAATTACTATTAGTTCACATGCAAATAACTATTTGATCACATGCATGGAACTATTGGTTTACATGCATGTACTATTAGGGGTGATTGTGAAAGATGGATAATGTGACGAACGAGAATTTTGTAAATTAATTTTAATATTTATTGAATTAAATAAATATTTTCGATGATTTAATTATTAGATTTAATAATTAATTGATGCAATTGTGGTAGATTAATTTAATTATATGTGTTACATTTATTAAATTAATGTAGAGAATTTTTATGATCAAAGTTTGTGATTATGTGAGCTTATTGTATTAAAAGAAATATTTAATAAGCTATGTTATTTTAATTAATGTAATAATTAATTAGAAATTTAATAAATTGATATTATTTATTAAATAGATAATTAATATTATGACTACGTGAATTTATGAGAAATTATTATATTTTATTTAAAGTAAATTAAATAAAATATTAGATTTATCTTATAAGAGTGTGACATTTATTAAACTATATAATAAGAGGGTTATTAAAATAAAGAGTTTTGGAGCCTAGTTGCTAGCCAAACGTGGCCTTAGAGGAGTTATGGCCAGTTAACCCATTATGGGCAATTGACCATGATGCGCGTCAGTTTGATCTTTTATTTATTCATACGTCTTTTTATTCTTTTCATTTTCATTATTGCTTTAGTCTGATAAACATCACAGAGAAAGTTTGAGTGTATAATGATCAATTAATTGTGAAAGAATCACCACTGATCATCTCTTCCATTGGTTATACTCTGGGTAATTTTTCTCCAAACCCAAATTCTTATTTCACGTCTTTTTAAGTTTTATGATTATGGCTTCTTATATTCTGTTAATCTCTGTGAAGTGAGAAATTATGTTATGTTATATCAAATTGTGTTTAATTATGTATATATTTCACAAACTATAACATCATTATTGTGAAAACATGTCGTACATATGTTATTTCAAAATAAACAGAGTACGTGATATGGTCAAATGGCCATATACGTGAAAATTTATGTATTGATCATATATTATCCCTAAATTTTAGACTTGTATGTTGTTATGCATGTTAATACGAAGAGTTTAAGCCTTAAACGAACAAATTCGGTGTTATAACGAATTCGTAAGGAGAATTTTCACATAAAGTTTTCTAAAACTTCATGAACATCAAAGTCATTGAATTCACATATTTTAATTATGTGATTATGTGTTTTAATTGGTTAAAACTACTCTACAAATGTTGGGTTATGATTATACATGAATTATAACATGTGGGTATATGTGATTTGGTGAAATTAGTGTTAAAAATGTGTTGTTTTCGCTGAACTCTGTGTTCTTCGCGAACTGAGAATCAGTTTCTGGAGTCTCGCACCGCGGCGCCAACTCCAGAACTGAAGTCCCACGCCGCAGCGCCACTGCGCCGCAGCGCCAAGACCCAAGCCACGACGCCATAGCGTAGCAGCGCCAAGGGCCCGGCCACAGCGCCACCGCGCCGCAGCGCGACTCCTTAGCACATTAGTGGCGCCGCAGCGCCACTCTCTAGAAAATTTAAAAATGTATTTTTAAAAATGTTTAAGTCTAACAATGTGTTAGTGGATTATTGTAATGAATATGTAAACATGTTAGAAGAATAATGTGATGATAAAATAGTTGTTTAACATGTAATAAAATATTATATGTGAATTGAATTATTAAATACATAATTGGTTTGATAATTCATGAAGTATAAATTATGTGACAACGTGATAATTTGACTAAGTTTAGTCAATAATTAAAGTAGACAACGAGAATGAATTTATGTTGATTAATTATTAATTAACAAGTATTGTGTATATGAATGGTATGTAGGATTTAATTCAAAGAACGTGCTTAGTTAAAGTGTAATCTACGCACGAGGCAAGTTTCTCAACTTTACTTTTACATTGAGCAAGTATCCTATCCCTAACTCCATTCTATTGAGCAAGTTTATTTAAACTTAAACGTTACTTTTATGTCGAGCAAGTTTCCCTAACCCTACTTGTCATTATTGTTCAAGTTTATTATTTATCTTGAATAAATTATCCTTGTTATTATTCAAGTTCAAGCATGATATTAAAGATTAATTATCTTTCCAAAGCATGATTCAGTTATACAATAATTGTCCTATTGTATACTTTTGAGATTATTATTCTAATCAAATATCAATATTTGTTGAACCTTATTAGACTAGTGAACCTTATTGATTCAACTAGTCCATAGTTGATGAGCGTTCTAAATTTCAGAACCCTTGATGAAATTATCCAAACCAAACTTCCTTTGGTGCGGACTCGAATGACAAACTGAGATGAACAACCCTGTATAGGGGATTATTTACGCTTTAGCGTTAAGATATTGTACACAGTATGGTACTAAGGGCTGATCCCCCTAAGTACGAGAAGAAGGTCCATAGTCTTATGACTGTTAAAGGTTTCAAGTATATTTCTTGTTAACCTAGGACATAGTTCAAGGTCTTATGACCCTCAGAATTCTTTTGATTCTTGTTATTCATTCTCGATTCAAAAGTTGAGCTTTTATTCAGATGTCTTTGATTTATTCGTATGTTATTATAATGTTATTTCATTATTATACTTGTGGGCATTTGTGCTCACTCTTGCTTAATAATAACATTGCAGTTAAGAACGAAAGAAGCGATGAACCCTCCACTAGTAAGGGCAAGGGCAAAGTTAGCAAATGATGAAGACCTGTTATTTATTAACTGATGTATTTGTTTAAGACTTGAGTTATGTTGATGTTAAGACTTAATTGTTTAGAATTCCGCACAGATGTTTTAAGGTTAGAGTAACCTAGGATTTATTTATGATTCAGTTGATGTAACCCTTAAGGGAAGAGATTTTATTATGATTTCTATCTATTGTATGGTTTGATATTATTTATGGGTAGATAGATAGATGATGTTTATACAGTGAACACCAAATCCCGTGGAATCGAAGTACCCGGATTTGGTGGTGTCACAGATAATACTTGAAGGATTAAATTAAAAATAGAGGCAAAGATGAAGATATTAAACAGTAATAATTTGAGCCCCTAAACATGCAATTATCGAAACTATGTTTTCCTATAAATAGAAGCTCATTTCTTCTTTCATTCTCACCAATTCACTAATACTCACAAGAGCAACTATAGAGAGAGAAACTATATAGAGGAAGAAGAAGAGTTTTCTGCTACTTCACTATTGCAGTCTTCTACTATGCTAAGGGGTATTATTCTTTCATATTCGTAAAGAATTTTGTTTTCTTCCAATACTCACAAAGGTTATCATTCATTCTTTATTAATTTACGGGAGTAACCTGTCTACACGGACTACCGCATGCTTGGTGAATGACCCTTCGTATTAATTCTTTATTATTCTACATGAATAACCTGTCTACGCGGACTACCGCATGCATGGTAAATAATCATTCGTATTCATTCTTTATTAAATTGTGGAAATGATCTGTCTACGCGAATTACCGCATGACGGGTGAAAATCCATTTGCAGTTTTGTATATTCTTTTATACTCGTGTGAGATGTCATTTCTTTTGTACTTATCAAGGGATATCGTCTTTTTTAATATTTCACTATTTATGGTACAAATTTATTGTTTGTTTCCATAACCTTATTATTAAATGGTGAAAACCCTTAAAATTAGTGGAATATTCTTAATAGTTTGTGCTTCATCTAGTATTTCCACTATTGGTTTAAACTTTCTTATTAAATGGCGAGATACTATTAATGTCGGGGTACTATTCACTCGGGTACCATTCATTCGGGATACTATTCACTCAGATACTATTCACTCAGAGTACTATTCACAAAGTACTATTCACGGGATACTATTCACCTGGGGTATTATTCATAACAAAAATTGATTTCTTTTCGGTCCAAATTATTTTTGATACAATATTATTCTTGAATTTTAATCCAAAAAACAGTATCATGTTGACAATTTGGACATTATTGAATCGTGGATAAATTAAATTATAAATCTTTAAAATTTATCCTTGTTCTCATTTATTTGAATTCTAATATCATTGTCATCATCTCCATGCTTATATTGTGATGAAAGTCATCTTTGGCCCGTAGTGCATTGATGGACTGTTGATTGGTATGATTATGACCAATGATTATTCGGTATAATCATTACCTATAATGTTACAAATGATGTGATAAAAGTCCTCATTGGCTCGTAGTGTATTGATGGACAGTTGTTAGCATGATCATAACTCATTGGTGATAACACGAATATCCTTGGCCGGTAGTGCATGGATAATTCGTGGATGTGATACTAATGAATATCCTTGGCTCGTAGTGCATGGATAATTCACTGATGTGGATTATTTATCGAGCTGAGTCTCAACGATAAAATTGATGATAAACTTTTTAAATTATAGAAGATAGTAGATATCATGCTCTACTCGACTCTTCTAATGGATTGCTTAATCCGCTGCAGTTAAACTTGTTTTTTATTGTATTCTATAAGTTTAAAATTGTAGAGGGCTAAAGATAATTTATTCAGCATTATCTTAGTCATAATGTTTCTTATTGGGCTAGTTGAGCTCACCCTTTTCTTCATTGTTCTCTCTTCAGGAAATGAGAATATAGCTTGAACTAGTCGGGGAATGGAGTGACGGTCCCGATGGTTTCTTTAGTAGTCTTCACTATTCTGTAAAATATCGTAATAATAATTATAAAGAGGACCTTATTTGAGTTTGGATACTGTTTACGAGACAATATCAGTGTTAAAACTCTTAGTGATGTTTTGTCGTATTGTATAAATGAAGTTTGTATTTAAGTTCTGTACCATGTATTTGGCGACTCAGAATGGGTTATGTATACATATTTTGGGGGGATCATAGTTGGTATCAAAGCTTAGGGATATGATCCCTGGATGAGATGTGAGACTAGAACTAGGAGGGGAGAGACGGGTAAATACTTCGCTAATATGACTTACATAATCTTATTTGTTATTTAGTTGGTCGGTCAGAATATAAGGGTATTATGTGGTACGCCAATTAACCCTTGTTTTGTGTCAGTATTTAAAAATGGCAGATGAAAATGTTGAGATAAGCAATTAAGCACATGAGACCGTTTAGTCACCAACGATCAATACCCATGATAATGTGCATCAGGAAGGCAATAATCCTCCTGTAAATAATAACACCGACCAAATGATGAACGATGGGATATTCAGAGGCTTTATGCAATTTATGCAACATCAAGCAAGAGAGACTCCTGTTCAAAATACAGGTGGAAACATTGGCAACTCACGGATTGTCACTGCTAAGCAGTTTAAGGAGCTGGGACCACTGAAATTTTTGGGAAATCTAGAACCACTTAAGGCAGAGACGTGGATAAAGCGGATCACCAAGATATTTGATGTCTTGGAATGCTCCAAGGAGAAAAAGGTTCCCTTTTCCACGTTCATGTTGAGAGGAGAGGCAGATTACTGGTGGAAATCTTTAAAACGTACTCAACTTGCCGCACTAAAGATCTCTTGGGAGAAGTTCCAAGAACTGTTTAACGTTAAGTACTTTCCCGAAGTATTCATCACATGAAAGAGGTGGAGTTCATTAAGCTGGAGCAAAACAATATGACCGTGTCGCAATATGAGGCTAAGTTTGTTGAGTTATCCCGGTTTGCACCCCAAATGATAGATAATGAGGAGAGAATGACACGAATGTTTTTATGAGGTTTGAAACCCGAAATACGTCAATACCTCATTTCTCACAAACTTTTCTTGTATTCAGATGCTGTGAATATGGCTCAGTTATTAGAACGCGATTATGAGTCAGCTCAACCAAAAGGCAACGACCAACAACACGATAATAATTATACTGGTGGCAACGGCCATCAGAATAATTATAACCATCTTGAAGGAAATTATCATGCCAGAAATGGTAACCACGTCGGTGGTAATCATGACCAAGATAATAGGAAAGGTGAACTAAGTGAGAACAACTTTAAGAAGAGGAGATTTAACAATGATGGAAAGACAACAGCACCAGCACCCGTTTCCAAGGAAAGAGAATGATCACTGGTCGTATGCTACAGATGTAGAGGGGAGGGACACATTAGTTTAAACTATATGCAGTAACCCAAAGCGTGTTTCAATTGCGGAAAAGAAGGTCACCTAGCTTGATTTTGTCGTATAGTGAAGTTAAGTACTGTTGGGATGGCGACACCAAAGGCTATCCCAGACAAGTCAAAATCGATAGTTTAAGGGAGAGCGTTTTCGTGACGAGGAACCCGAACGAAGTTATCACGTGTAAGTTAATCATAAACTCTTGCGAAGTTTATACCTTATTAGATACTGGTTCTACCCATTCTTTTATTTCACCTTCTTGTGCTCAATATTTAAACTTGACTTCAGAGAAATTAGACTTTGACTTATCTGTTGAAACTCCGTTGGGAGAAACCTTCATTACCTCCACTGTTTATAAATCTTGTTTGATTCAAATTGACACTTTCACATTACCTGTTGACCTCATCTCTTTGAAAATACTTGCATTTGATGTGATTTTAGGAATCGACCGGTTAACTACTCATCATGCTAAAATTGATTATTTTCGAAAGGTTGTTAGCTTTTATATTCTTAACCAACCTATTATGCGAATTCAAGTAACCAAACCACTAAAGTCAATCACAGTCATATCAAGCCATAAAGTCATTCGTTTATTGAAAAATGGATGTCAAGTTTTCTTTCCCCATGTCACGGATTTAAACAAAAATATGTCAAATTTGAATAATATTTCTATTGTTAATAAATTTTTTGACATATTCCCTGAAAAACTTCCTAGCCTACCTCCAGAGCGTGAAATCGAATTTTGTATTGACCTTGAACCTGATACAAAACCCTCAAATATTTTTCTCACCTAGAACGAACGTAACATGCGCCAAAGACGTTGGCTCGAGCTGTTGAAGGTAACGAATATACCATTCAATACCATTTTGAAAAAGCAAACGTAGTAGCTGACGTGTTGAGTAGAAGAACTTATGCGGTTACGAGTGCGACGTCGTTAACACAAAGACCAATTTCGTATGACTTACAAATGACGGAGATAGAGTTAAAGATACTAGGGACCCACGTGATGATGTTAAATATACGAATAGAAATGACTTTGATTGATAAAGTTAAAGCCGCTCAAGCTACAGACTAAGAGCTGATGAATGTGAAGAAGAAGGCTCAAGAAGGCGTTATTCTAGAAGCAAGAATCGACGAAGAGAAGAAATATTAACCCTCGATTTATTGGTTCGTTTGAAATCCTCAATTGAGTAGGAACTATGACCTATAGACTCGCTTTACCACCAAGTATGTCATGTGTTCATAATATTTTCCACGTATCGATGTTACGTAAATATGTGGATGTCCCGAACCACATTATTAAATTAGAACTAGACAAAATAGTAGAAGATTTAACGTATGTGGTGATACCTATTAAAATCTTTGATAAGAAGGATTATATTCTATGCTTAAAAGTTATACCTCAAGAGTTAGAATCTAATGAGGTATCATCACCTGTTCGACATACTAGCTACGTACGTAAATTTCAAGGGCTAAATTTTATAAGGGGGGAGATTGTAAGACCTCAAATTTTATGAAATGAAAGTATTTAATTTTCTTATAATTATTATTTTATTTAGTCAATGGTTAAATTGATAAAAGGTTAAAGTTAAGGGTGATATGTGAAAATTTTGTAAAGTAAGCAAGTTGTCATTTGGTCGGGGAATATTCATTTTATTAGGAAATATTTGTGCAACGACACAATCATTGGTGGACCCCACAAAGGAATTATTACCGGAGTTAGAAAACGACATAAATAACTTTTTATAAAAATAATGGCAAAAGTTTTACCGTTAAACTGTTGAAATACCCGGTGGTAAAAGTACAGTAATATGCGTGGTTGCATAGTAGCACACGGTATTATATAATATTTTTGATTATTGATACTTACGTGAGAAGTCACTCAGTTTTATTCAATTATTTTCACAGTAATTACTGCATAATATCTTCTATATTATTGATTTAATTATTGTCACAGTATCATCTACACAATATTTTATATTATTAAATCAATAATTGAGACGACAAAGTTATTCATATTATTATTTGAATTATTGACAATGTCTAGAAAGTTCTGTCGAAGAAAGGGTGGTCACCTAATTGCGCACCAAAAGGGAGAAATCCTTATCAGAAAGCCCCCTCTTTCCTAAGAATGATCTAGTTGTTAATATTGCAAGTTATATTATTGATGAATAAATGTTCTTAAAAATATTTCCATTATGTTGGGATTAATAGTGTTAGTGGAAATAGACATTTATTTTGATAATAGGTTATTCCTGGATGTTAAATTTACCAAACTGGTAATTAATCGAATAAATAAGCAATTAATTGCTATTAGTTCACATGCAAATAACTATTTGTTCACATGCATAGAACTATTGGTTCACATGCATGTACTATTAGGGGTAGATGTGCAAGATTGATAATAGTTGAAGGACTAAATTAAAAATAGAGGCAAAGATGAAGGTACTAAACTGTAATAATTTAAGCCCCTAAACGTGTAATTATCGAAACTATATTTTCCTATAAATAGAAGCTCATTTCTTCTTTCATTCTCACTAATTCACTAAGACTCACAAGAGAAACTATAGAGATAGAAATTATAGAGAGGAAGAAGAAGAGTTTTTTGCTACTTCACTATTGCAGTATCCAGTCTTCTACTAAGGTAAGGGGTATTATTCTTTCTTATTCGTAAAGAATGTTGTTTTCTTTCAATACTCATAAGGGTTGTCATTCATTCTATATTAATCTGTGGGAGTAACATGTCTACACGGATTACCGCATACATGGTGAATGACCCTTCATATTCATTATTTATTAATCTGTGGGAGTAACCTGTCTATGCGGACTACCGCATGTATGGTGAATAATCCATCATATTCATTCTTTATTAAATTGTGTAAATGATCTGTCTATGCGAATTACAACACGACGGGTGAAAATCCATTTACAGTTTCGTATATTCTTTTATACTCGTATATGATGTCATTTCTTTTGTACTCATCAAGGGATATCGTCTATGTAACAATCCAGATTATTAATTAAATATTTAAATATTTATTGAATTATATAAATATTTAATGGTTATGTTTATCGTTGAATAAGTATTTGTTTAATTGATTTGATGTGATTTGATTATTTATTTGTTTAATAAATAATTAATGAGTTAAGGAAAGTAATTATTTTGAAATAGTAATCTAATTTAATTTAATAATTAAGCTAGAGAGTTTATAATGATTAAATAGATTATTATATTATGCAATGAATTGTTATTAGAATTAATTAAATTAAGTATGAAAACTTAATTAATTAGAAGTGTGACAAATAACTATATTATAAGTGGTTATTAAAATAAATTAAAGTAGTTTTAATTTATTTTGCCAAACAAGGCTTAAATATATTAAGTCTTTAATTTTAAAGAGTTTTGCCAAACGGAGCCTTATGGCTTTTGGATTTTTAAATTTGATTTATTAAATATAAATTAAATAAATAAAATATAAATAATATATATAATAATTTTATAACTGATAATTGATTAGGGTCAATTATTATAATGTCAGTTTTTTTTTATAAAAAAACGTCTGCATTAGTTTTATGTTGTGTTACGTATATTGTATTTGGTTAAGTCTGAGAAAGGAAAAAGGGAAGTGTTTAAGGAAAGAAAAGAGTCTGAGAAATTTCAGAGAGAGCATTTGACAAAGGACTGAGATTTCAAAAGTTAGTTCAGAGTAGCGATTCTCAGTGAATGATTTTTTTAAAAGAAAGTGAAGGTATGTTATATAAAACTTAAAACATTCGGTATAATTTTATTGAATATCACTGTGTATGTCATAAAGTTTTACAAAAATTGTATGGAAATCATGTTTTTATAATTATGTATGATATTATGTGTATTTGTAACTGTAATTATTATATTAGCTCATGTATGTATATATGAGAAGTATGCTAGCATTCACAGAGAGAAAAGAATTGGTTTTACAGTAAAAACGTGTAAGAAATTGAGTTGTACAAAATCAAAGGTTATAGATACAATTGTACGCTAAATGTAAAATTGAAGTGTGATTATGTTAATTGGGTATGAATTTCAGGGAATCGTACTTTAAAGTAATCAAGTTTGGGTTATTATTGATATTACAGTGTTAAACAACGTTAACAATGGAGTTTTTCTTAAAAACAGTGTTTTCAAATAATGAAGTTTTCTAAAGTAGTTGTTTAATTGTTGGTAATTGTTATATGGATGATTGTTAAACGTTTATGTGTAGTTTGCGATGAAGTTATGGATGTTAATTAGTGTTAGAAATGAAGTAATAGACAAACAAATCAGTTGTTATGTTCTTCGCGGTTGGGTTCTGCGAGTTTCGGCGCCCCAGCGTCAAAATTCACGCCCCAGCGCCAAATTTTGCGCCCTGGCGCCAAAGTTCGCGCCCCAGCGCCAAAATGGGCCAGTAGCTCGCGCCCCAGCGCTGTGTCTCGTGCCCCAGCGCTGTAGCTCGCGCCCCAGCGCCACTGTTCCGCGCTCCGGCACCGGAAAAGTGATCTGGGTTGGACAGTTTTGACCTCTTGTAGTAAAATGGCAATAAATTCCTCATACGAACTCCGATTGAGGTGATTGAAGATGATCCGGAACGAGGACGAGTAGACCTACAACTTTCGTTCTTTAAGTTTTTCAATTTGAGGTCATTAGGATAGGTAAAAATGGTCATCTTTAGGACTGTTGTGTTTTCGGAGGCAATCGGAGGGTGTCGGGCATGCACATATGCATGTGTAGTGCTCCAGACCATAAAAGATGATGTCCTAAGTTATAAAATATGAATCTTAGTAAATATAATGATGCTTAGCATTAATAAATAATGTATTAGATAAGTTATAGAAGCATAGTAAGCATACACAAGAAAGACAAATCGGGCGTGTGACGATTGAACGTCGAAACGCCGTGCCAAGTGTTAATGAACTTAAAAAGTGTTTCAATTCCATTGAAATAGATATTATAAGATATGGAATGGGTTTAATATAAAACCAATAAGTAGTCCTAGCAAGACTTAAGCACTTGAACTTCGAGTTTGACTAAGAAGAAATATAGTGAGTCATAAGTCGAAAAGTTAAAACAATCTAATTGACCATTGTGTATTTATTAATAGGAAAGATTATGAGATGTGGAGTAGAGTTTACATTACAATTGCTATGTGTTGATATGTGACTAATAGCTGATGTGTATGATTATATAATTGTGTAGGACACGTGAAGTGCAGATAATTGTAAGCTATTAAGCTATTATTGGTAAACAACGATCAAGGCAAGTCTTTCGGTTCCTATTTTTTTACGTGGACTTGATGAACTGTTTTAAATTGCATGATATGTTATGCATGTTGAAATCATGAAATGTTAAAGTCAATATATGACTGCATTGTTTTGGCTAAGTAATGATGATTGAGTAAGGAACTCAATCTTTATATTTGCTATGTGAATTTAAAGCATGTATGCCATGTTACTTTAATGAGATGTATATCGAGCATGTTATTATGTGCTATGTGATGCATGAAAACTGTTATACTTTGCTGGGCTATCGAGCTCACTCTTGCAAATAACCACTTTTGCAGGTCAAGATTTTAAGGTAAAGATACGTGCTATGTGAGTTATAGAGATCTATATTCTCGAAGATTACTTATGTTTTATGAGAAATGTATTTCATATTTTGAACGTAACATGTTGTTGAAATGTAAGTTGAGCTATCTAATGTATATGGATATTTAGTTATGATGTAAGACTTTGTATAGTCATTTTGTTGTAACGATTCATGACATAAGATTGAATCAAAGAGATGTAATGTAATGGTTGCGATTCAGGGCAAGAAAGAAGGAAATGTATAAAAGTTTTAAATATTCTGCAATTTTATTAAGTTTAACATAGAATAATGATGTATTATTTAGAGGTTGAATGTATGGTTAACGACCGAAGTCGGCTTTTAAATTGTATAGATTTTGGGGTCGTTACAGTTGGTATCAGAGCTGTAGGTTATAAACCTTAGGTAGGAGTACCGTAGGCAATAACCTTAGAGAAGAGAGGTGAAGATAAAGAATGAATAAATTCAAATAGAGTTTGAACAATATGGGATTAAAACTTGCGTGAAAGGATTCAAAGAAGAATCTCGCAGAGTTATAAGAAATATGAATGTGGAGTTACCCAACTCCAATAATAAGGATGTAATGTGATAATAAATAGACAGTGTCTATAAGAAGAGTGATAAAGAAGTTAAGAATAGAGAGTTATATCTAAGTATGGTGCAATTGTACTCTTTAGTAGTTGATGTATGGTATCTGGGCTAAATGATTCCTTCATAGAGCGGAGGTATATACAAATTAGCAACTCGAAACCTAGTTTGTTGGTTGTTTGTGGGAAACCACTCAGCGTACCATATTAAAACTATTAGAGACTAGATGTGTACCAAATGTAGAAATGGACACATATGATGAGAGCTTAGAACTTGAATGAAATTTTGAGCGATGTAAATGAAGTTAGAAATTCTTAAAGGAAGAATTGTTATATAAACAAGAAGATTCAAAGAAGAATCTTGAAGAGATATAAAGATAAGAAATGAGAGTTTCCTAACTCCAATAGCCAAGATAACGAATAATGTCGTAAATGATGAAAAGGAAAGAATGAGGATCGTAAAACAAAACGATCACGAGTTAAGAAAATAATTTTAAGAGAGATGATTATAGAATAAGGTCACGACGTGATCTGTTTAAGTTATAAAAGAAAGATGGTATGTAATGTTTGAATGATTATAGCTTAATGCTATGAAGATGGTGTACTATAAAATAGTACAAGATAACTCATGAGGAGTTATAGATGATCTGATACGAGGAATTCGTATCGAGCAAAGGGCAAGTTATAAGCAAGATAGAGTTAGGTGGGATTTCAATTGAGGTCTCATGTGATGGCTGAGTTGTATAAATCTTTGTATGGGTGAGGGTTTTGTGCTTGCACTAAGTTTATCACATTGATAATCATTGGAATGTTTGTGTCGCGCTATTTGCTATATGCCTATTGAGAAGGTGATTCTTTTCTCATGTGTATAACAGATAGGTAGGGTATAGTTAGAGAATATTATAAGGTTAAGTGTGAGTTCTTAAAACTCATACTTATGGTAGGTTCGTGACTCGTAGTTATATGGTATGTTTTTGAACCCCTCAGCGAATGGACGCCTATGGTCTGACTAGGATAAGTTCTTAAACTCATATGATTGTGGCAAGTTCCTGAACTCATAACGTGTGGTAAGTTTGATGAACTAGGGTATAATTAAGTGTGAATGGAGTATTGAGGATGATAGGAATAGATAGACCTATTAAGTAATGGATCATTATAGAAAGTGGAATTGATGGTGGAAGCATAAGTATTCTAAATCTACTAGCTATGCTAAACTTTCGAAATTTATTGACTTCGTGCTGATGTTTACACTTTTATTTTCTTGAAAAATATTGGATCAAATGATGGAACCAATGAGTTTTAACAACAAATACTATTATTCGTATGTCTATGCTAATTACTTCGGCTAGACAAAAATGATTTGCAATATATCAAAATGTATTTTATATCATTATTGCATCATGTAACCTGGTGCAAAGATGATAAAAACGATGGAGTCATCAATGCAGTATTACCTAGTGTTGGATGTGATCTAAGGATCGTCAGCCCACTATGGTATGATGTAGTATGATAAAGTCACCAAATGACGGAATCCTCAACGGACTGTAAATACAGTGCGGTATCATGACATCATAAAAATATTTTTGAAATTTCTTTAAGATATGAGAATACATATGTATGTATGTATATGTATATTTCGGTTAATGTCCGAGTTATTGTAGAGGTCTATGCTATTTGATTCAGCTAGACAAATATTGAAAGATGTTCATGAAATTCAAGAGTTTCTTGAGACGTTATGCCAAACCAAATTATTTTGGTGCGGATTCAGATGTTGAAAACTGAGATGAACAACCCTTTTATAGGGGATTACGCGGAGGCGTTGAGATATTTGTGCACAATACATTGTACGAAGGGCTGATCACCCTAAGTACGAGGAGTCCCTATAGTCTTATGACTGTTAAAGTTTAAGTTGAAAGATTACTTATAACTATGGACATATGCATAGCGTTTAAATATTTGTGCACAATACATCGTACGAATGGCTTAACACCCTAAGTACGGGGGTCCTTATAGTCTTATGACTGTTAAAGTTGAAGTTGAAAGATTACTTACAACTGTGGACATAGTTCGTGGTCTTATGACCCTCAGCATGATTTGGAATCTTTTAAATTCCTGTTATTCATATCGCTTCCCAATTATTGAGCAATTGTGGAAGATTCTTGGTATTCTAAAAGGTGAATGTGTTAAGGATGATATTCCTTAGAAAGAAGTGAGTCATAGAATACGACACTGAATGATGAATATGTTGAATAAGTGAGAAAAGAGATTTTGAAGTGAGAAGGATATGAGTTATCAAAGAATAATGTGAATTTTTTAATAGAAATGTTTAATAATTGTAGAATGATGTTTGTGGAAAGAAAGTGATTATAGAAACCAATGAATGAATGAAGTAGTGATGTAAAAAAATCTACTTTGATAGAATGAATGAAATAAAATTAATAAATAAAATTTCGAGGACGAAATTCTTAGAAGAAAGAGTGAATGTAATATCCCGAGTGTTGATGATAACGATCCTTAGAAAAAGAAATGAATGTGTTAAAAGATATATAATACTCAGAATATAATTGAGTTCAAGTGAAAGTTATGAAATGAAACCTAAAATTTGTTAGGTAATGAATATAGTAGGAAATATAAAATCTATATTTAGATAAAATGATGAAAGATTTCTCTGAGTTATTTGTGTAATTTGTGTCTTCGATTCTGGTGACAGAATCTTTGTAAGTAGGGAAGATTGTAACGAATGAGTGGTTTGAGTTGTGATTCTGAGGACAGAATCCTTATAAGGAGGGAATGATGTAACAATCCAGATTTTTAATTAAATATTTAAATATTTATTGAATTATATAAATATTTAATGGTTGTGTTTATCGTTGAATAAGTATTTGTTTAATTGATTTGATGTGATTTGATTATTTATTTGTTTAATAAATAATTAATGAGTTAAGGAAAGTAATTATTTTAAAATAGTAATCTAATTTAATTTAATAATTAAGCTAGAGAGTTTATAATGATTAAATAGATTATTATATTATACAATGAATTGTTATTAGAATTAATTAAATTAAGTATGAAAACTTAATTAATTAGAAGTGTGACAAATAACTATATTATAAGTGGTTATTAAAATAAATTAAAGTAGTTTTAATTTATTTTGTCGAACAAGGCTTAAATATATTAAGTCTTTAATTTTAAAGAGTTTCGCCAAACGGAGCCTTATGGCTTTTGAATTTTTAAATTTGATTTATTAAATATAAATTAAATAAATAAAATATAAATAATATATATAATAATTTTATAACTGATAATTGATTAGGGTCAATTATTATAATGTCAGTTTTTTTTTTTAAAAAAAACGTCTGCATTAGTTTTATGTTGTGTTACGTATATTGTATTTGGTTAAGTCTGAGAAAGGAAAAAGGGAAGTGTTTAAGGAAAGAAAAGAGTCTGAGAAATTTCAGAGAGAGCATTTGACAAAGGACTGAGATTTCAAAAGTTAGTTCAGAGTAGCGATTCTCAGTGAATGGTTTTTCTAAAAGCAAGTGAAGGTATGTTATATAAAACTTAAAACATATTACGGTATAATTTTATTGAATATCACTGTGTATGTTATAAAGTTTTACAAAAATTGTATGGAAATCATGTTTTTATAATTATGTATGATATTATGTGTATTTGTAACTGTAATTGTTATATTAGCACATGTATGTATATATGAGAAGTATGCTAGCATTCACAGAGAGAAAAGAATTGGTTTTATAGTAAAAACGTGTAAGAAATTGAGTTGTACAAAATCAAAGGTTATAGATACAATTGTACGCTAAATGTAAAATTGAAGTGTGATTATGTTAATTGGGTATGAATTTCAGAGAATCGCACTTTAAAGTAATCAAGTTTGGGTTATTATTGATATTACAGTGTTAAACAACGTTAACAATGGAGTTTTTCTTAAAAACAGTGTTTTCAAATAATGAAGTTTTCTAAAGTAGTTGTTTAATTGTTGGTAATTGTTATATGGATGATTGTTAAACGTTTATGTGTAGTTTGCGATGAAGTTATGGATGTTAATTAGTGTTAGAAATGAAGTAATAGACAAAAAAATCAGTTGTTCTCTTCTTCGTGGTTGGGTTCTGCGAGTTTCGGCGCCCCAGCGTCAAAATTCACGCCCCAGCGCCAAATTTTGCGCCCTGGCGCGAAGGTTCGCGCCCCAGCGCCAAAATGGGCCAGTAGCTCGCACCCCAGCGCTGTGTCTTGCTCCCCAGCTCTGTAGCTAGCGCCCCAGCGCCACTGTTCCGCGCCCCGGCGCCGGAAAAGTGGTCTGGGTTGGACAGTTTTGAACTCTTGTAGTAAAATGGCCATAACTTCCTCACACGGACTCCAATTGAGGTGATTCAAGATGATCCGGAACGAGGACGAGTAGACCTACAACTTTCGTTCTTTAAGTGTTTCAATTTGAGGTCATTAGGATAGGTAAAAATGGTCATCTTTAGTACTGTTGTGTTTTCGGAGGCAATCGGAGGGTGTCGGGCATGCACATATGCATGTGTAGTGCTCCAGACCATAAAAGATGATGTCCTAAGTTATAAAATATGAATCTTAATAAATATAATGATGCTTAGCATTAATAAATAATGTATTAGATAAGTTATAGAAGCATAGTAAGCATACACAAGAGAGGCAAATCGGGCGTGTGACGATTAAACGTCGAAACGCCGTGCCAAGCGTTAATGAACTTAAAAAGTGTTTCAATTCCATTGAAATGGATATTATAAGATATGGAATGGGTTTAATATAAAACCAATAAGTAGTCCTAGCAAGACTTAAGCACTTGAACTTTGAGTTTGACTAAGAAGAAATATAGTGAGTCATAAGTCGAAAAGTTAACACAATCTAATTGACCATTGTGTATTTATTAATAGGAAAGATTATGAGATGTGGAGTAGAGTTTACATTGCAATTGCTATGTGTTGTTATGTGACTAATAGTTGATGTGTATGATTATATAATTGTGTAGGGCACGTGAAGTGCAGATAACTGTAAGCTGTTAAGCTATTATTGGTAAACAACGATCAAGGCAAGTCTTTCGGTTCCTATTTTTTTATGTGGACTTGATGAACTATTTTAAATTGCATGATATGTTATGCATGTTGAAATCATGAAATGTTAAAGTTAATATATGACTGCATTGTTTTGGCTAAGTAATGATGATTGAGTAGGGAACTCAATCTTTATATTTGCTATGTGAATTAAAAGCATGTATGCCATGTTACTTTAATGAGATGTATATCGAGCATGTTATTATGTGCTATGTGATGCATGAAAACTGTTAGATTTTGCTGGGCTGTCGAGCTCACTCTTGCAAATAACCACTTTTGCAGGTCAAGATTTTAAGGTAAATATACGTGCTATGTGAGTTATAGAGATCTATATTCACGAAGATTACTTATGTTTTATGAGAAATGTATTTCATATTTTGAACGTAACATGTTGTTGAAATGTAAGTTGAGCTATGTAATGTATATGGATATTTAGTTATGATGTAAGACTTTGTATAGTCATTTTGTTGTAACAATTCATGACATAAGATTGAATCAAAGAGATGTAATGTAATGGTTGCGATTCAGGGCAAGAAAGAAGGAAATGTATAAAAGTTTTAAATATTCCGCAATTTTATTAAGTTTAACATAGAATAATGATGTATTATTTAGAGGTTGAATGTATGGTTAACGACCGAAGTCGGGACTTAAATTGTATAGATTTTGGGGTCGTTACAGTCTATTTTCATATTTTAACATTTATGGTACAAATTTATTGTTTGTTTCCATAACCTTTTTACTAATTGGTGAAAACCCTTGAAATTAGTGGAATATTCTTAATAGTTTGTTCTTCGTCTAGTATTTCCACTATTGGTCTGAACTTTCTTATTAAATGGCGGGATACTATTTATGTCGGGGTACTATTCACTCGGGATACTATTCATTCGTGGTACTGTTCACTCGGAATACTATTCACGGAGTACTATTCACGAAGTAATATTCACATGGTACTATTCACCCACGGTACTATTCATGATAAAAATTGATTTCTTTTCGGTCCAAATAATTTTTGATACAATATTATTCTTGAATTTTACTCTATAAAGCAGTATCATGTTGATAATTTGGACATTATTGAATTCTGGATAAATTAAATTATAAATCTTTAAAATTTATCATTGCTCTCATTTAATTGAATTCTTATATCATTGTCATCATCCTCATGCTTATATTCTGATGAAAGTCATATTTGGCCCGTAGTGCATAGATGGACTGTTGATTGATATGATTATGACCAGGGATTATTTGGTATAATCATTACTAGTAATGTTACAAATGATGTGATAAAAGTCCTCATTGGCCCGTAGTACATTGATGGACAGTTTTTGCCATGATTATGACGATTGGAGATAACACAAATATCATTGACCCGTAGTGCATAGATAATTCATAGATGTGATATTAATGAATATCCTTGGCCCGTAGTGCATGGATAATTCAGTGATGTGGATTATTAATTGAGCCGAGTCTCAGCGATAAAATTGATGATAAACTTTTTGAATCATAGAAGATAGTAGATATCATGCTCTACTTGACTCTTCTAATGGATTGCTTATTTCGCTGCAATTAAACTTATTGTTTATTGTATTCTATCAGTTTAACATTATTGAAGGCTAACGATAATTTATTCTGCATTATCTTAGTAATTATATTTCTTGCTGAGCTAGTTGAGCTCACCCTTTTCTTCAATGTTCTCTTTAGGAAATGAGAATATAGTTGGAACTAGTCAGGGAATTGAGTGACGGTCCGGATTGTTGCTTTAGTAGTCATCACTATTCTATGAAATAGCGTAATAATAATTATAAAGAAGACATTATTTAAGTTTGGATACTGTCTACGAGACAATATCCGTGTTAAAAGTTTTAATGGCGTTTTGTCATATTATATAAATAAAATATGTATTTAAGTTCTGTACCATATATTTGGCGACTCAGAATGGGTGATGCATACCTATTTTGGGGGCATCACAGTTTCTCCACAAAACTTTGACTTGAGGTATAACCTTGGAGCGTAGAATATGTTCCTTCTTATCCAAGATTTTAAAAGGTACCTTTTCATACGTTAAATGTTCAGCTATCTCATCTGTTTCTAATTCAATAATATGGTTTAGGTCTTTCACATATTTACGTAACATAGATATGTGAAAAACTTTATGAACAAGAGACATATTTGGCAGTAAGGCGAGTCTATAGGTCATAGTTCCTACTCGATCGAGGATTTCAAATGGGCCAATGAATCGAGGATTGAGCTTTTCTCTCTTTCTAAATCTTGTAACTCCATTCCACGGAGCAACACGTAACAACACATGATCTCCAACATTGAATTTCACGTCTTTTCGATGAAGATCTGCATAATCTTTTGTCAATCTTATGAGATTTTTATACGTTGTCGAATCATTTGAATCTTTTTCGTAGTCATACGTACCAACTCCGGTCCCAACATCGTTACTTCACCCACCTCATCCATGTATACTGGAGAACGACACTGGCGCCCATACAACGCCTCGAATGGAGCCATGCCGGTACTTGCTTGATAACTGAATCATAAATCCATGCCCATAGCTTTCTGCAAACTGACTCAAAACTATGAACTGAATCTTGGGTCTCGTTCAAAAACTATGGATACTGGCATACCATACATTCTTACAATCTCAGTTATGTATATACGAGCAAGACATTCAAATGAATAAGTTTCTCGTATAGGTAGGAAATGAGCAGATTTGGTTAATTTATCGACAATGACCCAAATTGCATTTATGCCTTGAGAAACCTTGGGAAAACCAGTAACGAAATCCATGGTAATGTGCACCCACTTCCATTCTGGAATTTCAAGTGGTTGCAATGGACCTTTTGGCACTTGATGCTCCGGCTTGACACGTTGATAAGTTAGACACCTTGAGATAAACTCCGCGATCTCTCTTTTCATATTACTCCACCAAAATATATGTCGAAGATCACGATACATTTTGGTACTCACAGGTTGGATTGCAAACGGTGTGTTATGCGCCTCCATCATGATTTTATACTTCAAGTCAGAGTCGTTAGGAACATAAAGTCCAGAGTTAACTCAAATTATTCCTTCTTCGTCAATTCTTGCTTCCGGAATAGCACCTTCTAGTACTTTCTTTCTCATACGCATCATCTCCAGGTCTGTAGCTTGAGAAGCTTTAACTTTATCGATTAAAGTCTGTTCTACTAGTATTTTTGTCATTATCATGTGGGTCCCTAGAGTCTTTAACTCTATCCCCATCCTTTATAAGTCATACAAAATGGGCCTTTGCGTTGACAATATCACACTCATTCCCGCATATGATATTCTACTCAATGCGTTAGCTACCACGTTAACTTTTTTCAGGATGGTATTGAATGGTATGATCGTAATCTTTCAATAGCTTGAGCCAACGTCGCTGCCGAATGTTGAGTTTCTTTTGGGTGAAGAAATATTTGAGGCTTTTATGATCAATATAGATCTCCACTTTCTCCCCATACAGTTAATGCCTCCAAATTATAAGCGCGGAAACGATAGCTGTCAACTCTAGATCATGAGTAGGATAATTTTTCTCATATTCTTTGAGTTGTCGTGAGGCATAGGGTATGACTTTCTCATGTTGCATGAGAACACATCCTAACCTTCTGACTGAAGCATCAATATAGATGACAAATCCCTCCGAACCAGATGGTATTGTCAGAACATGTGCTGAAATAAGTCTCCTCTTGAGTTCTTGAAAACTCTTCTCATATTCCTCTCTCCAACTCAATTTTGTATCTTTTCGAGTTAGCTGAGTTAACGGAGTGGCGATTCGAGGATACCTTTCCACGAATCTCTGATAATAACCAGCTAAGCCCAGAAAGCTACGTACTTCGGTCACTAACTTAGGTTGCTACCAGCTTTGTATTGCCTCAATCTTTGCTAGGTCAACAGATATTTCGTGATTTGATATCACGTGCTTAGGAAATGCTACTTTCTTAAGCCAGAACTCGCATTTCTTCAACTTGGAATAAAGCTTGTTCTCACTAAGCTTTTCGAGTATCAGCCTCAAGTGTTGCTCATGATCTTCACGGCTTTTGGAGTATATGAGGATGTAATCAATAAAGACAACCATAGAATGATCCAAATATTCCTTGAATACTCAGTTCATCATATTCATGAAGGCAGCATGAGCATTAGTCAATCCAAAACACATGACTAGGAATTCGTAATGCCCGTACAGAGTTCTAAAAGCAGTCTTTGGAATGTCATTAATTTTAATCTTTAACTGATGATATCCGAAATGAAGATCGATCTTTGAAAAGAATTTAGCGCCGTGCAATTGGTCAAATAGGTCATCAATGCGAGGCAACAGGTACCTATTTTTTACGGTAACATGATTCAACTCTTGGTAATCAATACAAAGTCGTATACTCCCATCTTTCTTCTTTACAAATAGAACAGGAGCACCCCAAGGAGACATACTAGGACTAATGAAATTGATGTCTAATAATTCCTCGAGTTGGGTTTTTAACTCCTGAAGTTCAATAGGAGCCATTAGATATGGGGCTTTGAAAATGGGTTTGTACCGGGTTCAAGGTCGATACAGGATTTGATTTCACGCTCCGAGAGTAGGCCAGAAAGCTCTTCAAGGAATACATCAGGAAATTTAATAACAATAGAAATATCATTCAAATCTGACGTAGTTTTATTTATATCCGTGACATGGGCTAAGAAAGCTTGACATCCATTTTTTAATAAACGAATAGCTTTATGGCTTGATATGATAGTGATTTACTTTAGTAGTTTGTTTGCTTGAATTCGTATAATAGGATGGTTAGGAATATGAAAGCTAACAACCTTACAAAAATAATCAATTTTTGCAAGATGAGTAGTTAAGTAATCAATCCCTAAAATCACATCAAATGCAAGTATTTTCAAAGAGATATAATTGACTGGTAATGTGAGGTTGCCGATTTGAATTAAATAAGATTTATAAATTGTTGATGTAATGAAGGTTTCTCCCAACTGAATTTCAACAGATAATTCAAAGTCTAATTTTTCCGGAGATAAATTTAAACGTTGAGCGCAAGTAGGAGAAATAAAAGAATGGGTAGAACCGGTATCAAATAAGGTATATACTTCGCTAGAGTTTATGATTAGCTTACCCGTGATAACTTCATTCGGGTTCCTCGTCACGAAAATGCTCTCCCTTAAACTACCGATTTTGACTTGTCTGGGATAGCCTTTGTTGTTATCATTACCGCTGGAATTGACTTTCGCTATAGGGCATATTCCATCCTCAAATGATTCGTCGTAATCCTTTTCCATGATCTGAATTATTAATCTTCGATCCATATCGAATTGGGGTTGATCGCAATATACAGGGTAATTCAAAACTCGATGTTAGGTTCTCCCAATTGCTGTCCAAAAAGAGAAATACATATCATCTATTTTAGCCTTCTTGGATCGGACTTCTCTTTCCACAATATCAATGCGTCATGCAGGTTTTACCTATGTATCATTCATTCTCACTCGTTTAGTTGTTTATTCTTTCAGCTGATCCTTGACATTTGAATTCTCAGATTCCAGCTTTATCATCTTATACTCTGCCAAAGAGTGCTTTTGTTCAAGCATAACATATCGGTTAACGCAATCTTGAATTGTTTCATCCCTTTGCTCAACAACCTCCTGCCGTTCTTTAGCCTGATCTTCTAACTCATGAATACAATTTTGCAGTTCTACATTTGGATCATAAAGTTCTCCTAATAAATTCTCCTCAGGTTCCTCTTCTTCCTCACTCTCAGCTGCTACCTCTACGACTAGCTCGGGTGCAACTAATAATTCTTCACTCACCACATAGATATCTCTAATTTCTTCTTCGCCTTACATCCTACAATCAAGTTTAATAACTTAATTAGTACTCCCTAATAAAATCTTTGTTATAACAAAATATTATACTCCAATATTTATTCTTTAAATGAATCTCCTCGATTCATCACTTAAAACTCTATATGAGTTCATCTCTTAATTTTCAGATATCATTTTCTAACACTGCCACAAAACAATGGTTAATTGATAAGCCACATATTATCCCTATATTCTGACCGACCAATTAAATAATAAATAAGCTTAGGTAGGTCATACTAGCGAAGGATTTACCCGTCTCACCCCTCCTAGTTCTAGTCTCACATCTCAGCCAAGGATCATATCCTTAAGCTTTGATACCAACTGTAACATTACCAAAATAGGCATACATCACCCATTTTGAGTCGCCAAATACATGGTACAGAATACAAGTACAAACTTAATTATACAACTGACGTGTAACATAAGCTGAGAGTTTTAACACAAATATTATCTTCTAGACAATATCCAACTTAAATGGAGTCCTCATTACAATTATTATCACACTATTTCATAGAATAATGAGGACTACTAAAGCAACTATCTGGACCGTCACTCCATTCCCCGACTAGTCACAACTATATTCTCATTTTCTAAAGAGAATAATAAAAGCAAAGGGTGAGCTCAACTAGCCCAGTAAAGAATATTATGACTAAGTAATGCAGAAGAAATTATCGTTAGCCTTCAATAGTGTTAAACTGATAGAATATAATAAACAACAAGTTTAGCTGCAACGGAATAACAATCCATTAGAAGAGTCAAGTAGAGTATGATATCTACTATCTTCTATGATTTAAAAGTTTATCATCAATTTTATTGTTGAGACTCAACTCAACAAATAATCCATACCACTGAATTATCCATGCAGTACGGGCCAAGAATATTCATTATTATCACATCCACGAATTATCCATGCACTACGGGCCAAGGATATATCTTATTATCACCAATGGTCATGATCATGCCAACAACTGTCCATCAATGCTCTACGGGCCAATGAGAACTTTTACCACATCATTTGTAACATTATATGCCATGATTATACCAAATAATCCTTGGTTATAATCATACCAATTAACAGTCCATCTATGCACTACAGGCTAATGATGACTTTCATTATAATATAAGCATGATGATGATGACAATGATATAAGAATTCAATTAAATGAGAGCAATGATAAATTTTAAAGACTCATAATTTAATTTATTCAGAATTCAAGAATGTCCAAATTGTCAACATGATACTGCTTTGTGAGTAAAATTCAAGAATAATATTGTATCATAAATGATTTGAACGAAAAAGAAATTAATTTTTGTCATGAATAATACCCTGGGTCAATAGTACCTGAGTGAATAGTACCCCGTGAATAGTACTTTGAGAATAGTACCCCGTGAATAGTACTTCGACATGAAAAGATTAAAAATAATCAAGAATGTTTAGAATAATATTTTTCGTGAAAAGATACTAGATGAAACACAAATTTCAAGGATATTCTACTAATTTCACGGAGTATAGAAGTAATACTTTAACAAAATGAGTGTAGAATTCGAAATCTGAAATGAAATAATATTACTTACATACTATAGAGTAAGGAAGAAAATATTATTTCTTACGAATATTGAACAAAAATAATATCTCTTACAACTGTTAAACGAAAATAATATTCCTTACGAATATTGAATGAAGATATTATTCCTTACGAATATTAAACGAAAATAATATTTCATGCGAATTTTGAACGAAAAAAAATTTCTTACGAATACGAAAAATAATATCGCATGCGAATGTGAAATAAATAATACCCCTTACCTTTCTAATTAGCAAGCTTGAATAATGATTAGTAAATTTTAATATAATTAGAAAATCTTAATTATAATTTTGAAATATTAATTTTTATTTCAAAAACCGAAATTTGGAACTCCTAGAAATTAAATTTCAAATATTTTAGGATTGAACCCTAAACCCTAAGGGTTTGGACAATTTACTAATATGTCATTAAATTTGTATGCAAAAAAAGACTAGAACGCCCTTTTTCTTTTTCTTTTTTGTAATAAATGGGTGTGTAGGCTTTGACTTTAGTTGAGTGGTTTATCAAAACCTAACCCTGGCCATGTGATAAAATCTCCCAAGATCAGATCTTAAGTGCCAACTTGCAACATTAGATACATTGTATACAAAAATCAAAGATTTAAAAAAATAATAAGGCTAACTTTACTTTCATTTTTCACCAAGCCACACTCTCTCTCTATATTTCGGGAATGGGAAGTGAGACAGAGTGGTAAGATGAGCCATGATCATATCCCAACTTACCAAGAACAGATTCACAAGGTCAGAATCAAGATCAAGCCTTAAAAATGGTATAAACCCTAAATTCTAGAAATCTTTGAAGATTTTTGTTAATATTATGATTTGTTGTTTAACGTTGTGTATTAGGGTGTCACTTGATGATCTGGGTTGCTATATAGTGAATCCATAACATCAAAGTACACGAAATAGCAAATTTTTGAAATCTGGAAAAATAATGAAAAGTGGCCTGACAGTCGAATGTCAGGCCCTCTAGATCTTTAGGTGTTTAATGTTTTGTGTGTTTTATGCTTTGGATTTGTTCTATGACATGAGGACTATGATCTGAAGCTGGGAACATGGTCATAGCATGTCTAGATCGTACGTTATATGCGGTCAAAAGGCGTTAACCGATCACGGATATGCTTTCTGGGCAGCCTAGAAAATTCCCAGAATTTTTGACATGCTTTTAATGGTCTCTGATCTTGCTTCTAGTAATGAGTTAGGCTATGTTGTTGTTTTATCCTTGTAGTCTGACAGGAGGAGTATATATTAAAACCTTTAGATCACTTAGATCCATAACAAAATCAATGTTGTAGCCGGTCAAACTATAGTTGACCGAGCTGTCTGAAGAACAATCTGGGCAACCTAGAAACCTTCTTGAGCGATTTTCTGTCAGAACTTTAACCAACCTTAGTCTCTTAGTATGATGTAGTTGGACTAATTTGTTGTTATAATTATGTTCTATGACATGTTGACTATAAATTTGAATCATAATATACCTTATTTGATGATCAGAACCTAGATTAAAGTAAGCTAGAAAGAGGCACCACGAACTTTTGGGTTTCTGGAAAAACCTAGAACTGTTCTGACAAGAAGTTGTTGAGCCCAGATCGTTATGTTTTGTTGTGTTGTGACCTAGATGATGGTTGGTTATTGTAGTAGCACATTTCCACTACACGATCAGAGTCTGAGTTAGCCAAAATCATGTTGGTACTGAGAATCATAGCCGGTCAAACCTCCTATCTTAGCCTCTGTCGATGAGTTTCTGGGCAACTCAAGAACATGGTCAAGAACACCTATAGCGACGGTTCTGTCGCTATAGGTTACTTTAGCGACGGTTTTATTATTTTTGAATTTCTGATTTTTCAGAAATTATTTAAAAATAGATAAAAATGGTTTTTAATTATTAAAAATATAAAATAAATTTCTAAAAATTATTTTAAAGTCTAAAAAATAGTTTTTAATTATTTTGAGTATATTTCATAAATATTTAATATTTTTGGAATATAAATGATATTTAATTTATTTAATTATAATATTAAATAAATGATTTAAAAATGATTTTAATACATAAAAAATCATGAAAAATAATATTTTGGTATGAGAAAATATTTTAAGTTATTTTTAGTAACTTTTAATATTTAGTGATGAATTTCATTAATTAATTAATATTAATGATAATTAGTTTATTTAATAAATATATTAAATAAATTATGGAAAAATAGAATTAATGATTTAAAAATCATATAAAAATATGTGATATGTTAATTGGTCGGTCAGAGTATAGGGATAATACGTGATATGTTAATTAACCCTTGTTTTGTGGCAGTATTTGAAAATGGTATCCGAAAATATTGAGATAAGCAATGAAGCACATGAGATCGTTGAGTCACCACAGATTAATACCTAGGATAATGTGCAACAAGAAGACAATAATCCTCAGGTAAACAACAACGATCAAATGATGAATGATGGGACGTTCAGAGGTTTTATGCAATTCATGCAACATCAGGCGAGAGCGGCTCCTGTCCAAAATGTAGGTGGAAACACTGACAACTCTCGAACGGTCACCGTTGAGCAGTTCAAGGAGCTGGGACCATCGGAGTTTTTTGGAGAGCCAAAACCACTTAAGGCAGAGTCGTGGATAAAGCAGATCACCAAGATATTTGATGTATTGGGATACTTCGAGGAGCAAAAGGTTCCCTTTGCCACCTTTATATTGGGAGCAGTGGCAGATTACTGATGGGAATCTGTAAATCGTACTCAACCTGCCGCACTGAAGATGACTTGGGAGAAGTTCTAAGAACTGTTAAACGACAAGTATTTTTTCGAAATTATTCGTCACATAAAACAGGTAAAGTTCATTAAACTGGAGCAAAACAACATGACCATATCGCAGTATGAAGCCAAGTTTGTCGAGTTGTCCCGGTTTGGGTCCCACTTAGTTGATAACGAGGAGAGAATGACGCGGATGTTTCTAAGAGGTTTGAAACATGAGATACGTTAATATCTAATTTCTCATAAACTATGTTTGTATTCAAATGTTATAAATATGGCTTAGTTATTAGAACGCCATAACGAGTCGACCCAACCAAGAGAAAGCAGCTGGCAAAATGATTATACCAATGGTAGCAGTCATCGAAGCGATGACAACAAGCGTGGAGGGAATCAACATGCCATAAATGGTAATCACTTCGGTGGTAATCATGGCCATGATAATAACAGTGGACATTTCAAGAAGAGGAGATTCAATAATGATGGAAAGATGTCAGCACCATCACCTGTTGTTAAGGAAGGAGAACGACCGCTGGTCGTATGTTACAAATGTGGAGGGGAGGGACATATCAGTCCAAACTGCGTGATGCAGTCCAAAGCGTGTTACAATTATGGAAAAAAGGTCACCTAGCTCGATTTTGTCATGCACCAAAGTCAAGTCCAGTTGAGATGGAGGCATCAAAGGGTGTCCCAGATAAGACAAAACCGGTAGTTCAAGGCAAAGCGTTTGTTGTAACCTCCCAAAAAGCGAGGAATCCGAACGAGGTGATCACTGGTAAGCTAATCATAAACTCTAGTGAAGTATATACCTTATTTGATACCAGTTCTACTCATTCTTTTATTTCTCTTACTTGCGCTCAACGTTTAAATTTGACTCCAGCGAAATTAGACTTTGACTTATCTGTGAAAACTCCGTTAGGAGAAACCTGCATTGCATCCATTGTTTATAAGTCTTGTTTGATTCAAATCGGTAACCGGACATTACCTGTCGATCTTATTTCTTTGAAAATACTTGCATTTGATGTGATTTTAGGGATTGATTGGTTAACTACTCATCATGCTAAAATCAATTATTTTCGTAAGGTTGCTAGCTTTAATATTCCTAACCAACCTATTATACGAATTTAAGTAACCAAACCATTAAAATCAATCACTGTCATATCAAGCCATAAAGCTATTCGTTTATTGAAAAATGGATGTCAAGCATTTTTAGCCCATGTCACGGATTTAAATAAAAACACGTCAGATTTGAATGATATTTCTATTGTTAGTAAATTCCCTGAAGAACTTCATAGCCTACCCCCAGAACGTGAAATTGAATTTTGTATCGACCTTGAATTCGGTACAAAACACATTTCTAAAGCCCCATATCGAATGGCTCCTATTGAACTTCAGGAGTTAAAAACCCAACTACAAGAATTGTTAGACATCGATTTCATTCATCCTAGTACGTCTCCTTGGGGTGCTTCTGTTCTATTCGTGAAGAAGAAAGATAGAAGTATACGACTTTGTATTGATTATCGGGAGTTGAATCATGTTACCATCAAAAATAGGTACCCGTTGCCTCTCGTTGATGACCTGTTTGACCAGTTGCAAGGAGTCAAATTCTTTTCAAAGATTGATCTACGTTCCGAATATCATCAGTTGAAGATTAAAACTGATGACATTCCAAAGACTGCTTTTAGAACTCAGTACGGGCATTATGAATTCTTAGTCATAACTTTTGGATTGACTAATGCTCGTGCTGCCTTCATGGACACGATGAACCGAGTATTCAAGGAATATTTGGATCACTTTGTGGTCGTCTTTATTGATGACATTCTCATATACTCCAAAACCCGTGAAGACCATGAGCAACACTTGAGGCTGATACTCCAAAAGCTTCATGAAAATAAGTTATATGCCAAGTTGAAGAAATGCGAGTTATGGCTTGAGAAAGTTGCATTCCTTGGGCACGTGATATCAAATCATGGAATACTTGTTGACCCAGTGAAGATTGAAGCAATTCAAAGCTGGGAGCAACCAAAATTAGTGACCGAAGTACGTAGCTTTCTCGGCTTAGCTGGTTATTATCGGAGATTCGTGGAAGGATTTTCTCGAATCGCTACTCCATTAACTCAGCTGACTCAAAAAGATACAAAGTTCGGTTGGAGCGAGGAATGTGAGAAGAGTTTTCAAGAACTCAAGAGGAGACTCATTTCAGCACCTGTTCTGACAATACCATCTGGCTCGGAGGGATTTGTCATCTACAGTGATGCTTCAGGGAAAGGGTTAGGATGTGTTCGCATACAACATGGGAAAGTCAGCCTATGCCTCACGACAACTCAAAGAATATGAGAGGAATTATCCTACTCATGATCTAGAGTTGGCAGCAGTCGTTTTTGCGCTTAAGATTTGGAGGCATTGCCTTTATAGAGAGAAGGTGGAGATTTATATGGATCATAAAAGCCTCAAATATTTCTTCACTCAAAAGGAACTCAACATGCGGCAACGACATTGACTTGAGCTGTTGAAAGATTATGATCATACCATTCAATACTATCTTAGAAAAGCGAACGTAGTAACTGACACATTGAGTATAAGATCATATGCGGGTACGAGTGCGATATTGTCAACGCAAATGCCCATTTTGTATGACTTACAAAGGATGGAGATAGAGGTAAAGACTCCAGGGACCCATGTGATGATGACGAATATATAAGTAGAACCGACTTTAATCGATAAAGTTAAAGCTGCTCAAACTACAGACCTGGAGCTGATGCGTATGAAGAAGAAAGTGCAAGAAGGTGCTATTCTGGAATCAACAATCGATGAAGAAGGAATACTTCTAATCAACTCCAGACTTTGTGTTCCTAACAAATTTGACTTGAAGTATAAAATCATGATGGAGGCGCATAACACACCGTTTGCAATCCATCTTGGGAGTACCAAGATGTATCATGATCTTCGACATATATTTTGGTGGAGCAATATGAAGAGAGAGATAGCGGCGTTTATCTCAAGGTGTCTAACTTGCCAACGAGTCAAGGCAGAGCATCAAGTGCCAAAAGGTCCATTATAACCACTTGAAATTCTAGAATGGAAGTGGGAGTATATTACCATAGATTTTATTACTGGTCTTCGCAAGGTTTCTCAAGGCATAGATGCGATTTGGGTCATTCTTGATAGATTGACCAAGTATGCTCATTTCTTACCGATACGAGAAACTTATACACTTGAACGTCTTGCTAGTATGTACATAAATGAGATTGTAAGATTGCATGATATGCCCGTATCCATAGTTTCTAATCGAGACCCAAGATTCACTTCAAGATTTTGGGTTAGTTTGCAAAAAGCTATGGGCACGGATTTACGATTTAGTTTGGCATATCATCCTCAAACGGACAGGCAATCAGAGAGGACTATTCAAACTCTTGAGGATTTATTAAGACTCTGTGTCCTTGACTTTAAAGGAAGTTAGGACAAGTTCATACCATTAGTGGAGTTTTTCTAGAACAACAGTTATCAAGCAATTATTGGCGTGGCTCCATTTGATGCATTGTATGGAAGAAAATGTCGTTCTCCAGTATGCTAGGATGAGGTGGGTGAAGCAACGTTGTTGGGACCGAATTTGGTACGTATGACTACGGAAAAGATTCAAATGATCCGACAACGTATAAAAACCTCACAAGATCGACAAAAGAGTTATGTTGAACTTCATCGAAAGGACGTGCAATTCAATATTAGAGATCATGTGTTGTTACGTGTTACTCCATGTAAAGGAGTTACGAGATTTGAAAAAAAAGAAAAGCTCAATCCTCGATTCATTGGCCCATTTTTAATCCTCGATCGAGTAGGAACTGTGGCCTATAGACTCACCTTACCGCCAAGTATGTCTCGTATTCATAACATTTTTCACATATCTATGTTACGTAAATATGTGAAAGACTAGAACCACATTATTGAATTAGAACAAGACGAGATAGAGGAAGATTTAACGTATGAAGAGTTACCTGTTAAAATCTTGGATATGAAGGATCATATTCTACGCTCAAAGGTTATACCTCAAGTTAAAGTTTTGTGGAGAAATCACGATGTGAAAGAAATGACCTGGGAGTTAGAATCTGAGATGAAGTCAAGATATCCTAACCTCTTCGATATACCAGATACGTACCCTAATTTTGAGGATAAAATTTCATAAGAAGGGGAGGTTGTAAGACCCCAACTTTTATGAATAAAGAATAATTTTCTCGAAATATATTTTTTTAAATATTATGGTGTGGATTTGATATAATGTTATAGAGTTGGGTAATATTTATAAATTTTACAAAGTAAGCAAATGGTTATTGAAACTATATTTTCCAATAAATAGAAGCTCATTCCTTCATTATTTTTAATCGATTCACTAAAGCTATAGAGCAATTATTATAGAGAGAAATTATAGAGATAAAGAAGAAGAGAAGTCTGCTACTTCACTATTTCAGTTTTCTTCTAAGGTAAGGGGTATTATTTCTTTCATATTCATGAAGAGAGTTATTTTCTTTCAATACTCATAAGGGTTGTTATTTTATTCTTTATTATTCTGTTAGAATAACCTGTCTGTGCGGTCTATCGCATGCCTGATGAATTATGTTGTTATTCCATTCTTTATTATTCTGTTGGAATAACATGTCTGTGCGGTTTATCGCATGCTTAGTGAATTCTGTTGTTATTCCATTCTTTATTATTCTGTTGGAATATCATGTCTGTGCGGATTACGCATGACCTGGTTCCATTCTTTATTATTCTGTTAGAATATCCTGTCTGTGCGGATTACTCATAACCTGGTTTCATTCTTTATTATTTTGTTGGAATATCCTGTCTGTGCGGGTTACACATGACCTGGTTCCATTCTTTATCATTATGTGGGAATAACATGTCTGTCCGGATTACGCACGCCTGGTAAATTTTTCTGTTATTTCATTCTTTATTATTCAGTTGGAATAACTTGTCTATGTGGATTACCGCATGAATGGTGAATGATCCTTCGTATTCATTTCTTATTAAATTATGGAAATGACCTGTCTACGTGGATTACCGCATGGCGGGCAAAAATCCATTTGCGATTTCATATATTCTATTATACTCAATTGGTTAAAGTTTGGCTTCTATACTCCATGAAATTAGTAGAATATCCTTGATATTTGCGCTTCATCCAGTATATTTTCATGGAAATATTCTTCTAAGCATTCTTGAATTTTACTCCACAAAGCAGTATCATGTTGACAATTTGGACGTTATCGATTTCAGGATAAATTAACTTATAAATCTTTAAAATTTCTTCTTTAACTTGTTTTATTGAATTATTATGTCGTTGTCATCATCCTCGTGATTATATTGTGATGAAAGTCATCTTTGGCTTACATGCATAGATGGACTTGGTATGATTATTACCAGGGATCATTCGGTATAATCATGACCTGTAATGTTATAAATGATGTGATAAAAGTCCTCAATGGCTTGTAGTGCATTGATGGATAGTTTTGGTATGATTATGACCAGGGATTATTCGGTATAGTCATAACCATTGATAATTTAATAAATATCCTTGGCCCGTAGTGCAGGGATGATTCGATGATGTGGTTTATTTATTAAACTGAGTCTCAGTGATAAAAATTGATGAAAATATTTTAAATCATAGATGATAGTAGATATCATGCCCTACTTGACTCTTCTAATGGATTGCTTTTTTCGCTACAGTTAAACTTGTTGTCTATTATATTCTATCAGTTTAACATTGTTGAAGGCTAATAATAATTTATTCTGCATTATCTTAGTCATAATATTTCTTACTGAGCTAGTTGAGCTCACCCTTTCTTTCAATATTCTCTTCAGGAAATGAGAACGTAGCCGGGACTAGTCGGGGAACGGAGTGACGGTCCAGATGATAGAATCAGTAGTCCTCACTATTCTGTTAAATAGTGTAACAATAAATATATTAAGGACTTATTTTGAGTTTGAATACTATCTAGATGACAATATTTGTATTAAATCTCACAGCTCATGTTTTGTCGTATTTTACACGAATGTTGTATAATTAAGTTGTATTTGAATTTTGTACCATGTATTTGGCTACTCAAGATGGGTGATGTATACCTATTTTGGGGTCGTCACATTTACTAATTAGCCAGACCCTACAGTTCTGACTGTGGTGAAAGAGTTTTATGGTAACGTAGAGGATGAAGCACCGTTTGTGGCGTTTATGCAGGGCAAGCAAGTTCATTTTAGTCTAAGGGCAATAAATGAGTTCTACAACTTTCGAGCCCTGACTGTTTGTCAGTATGTCCAACTGCGAGACAACATCCCAAATTACGACTAGATTCTCACTGAAATTTCAAAATCGGGCACTACATGGGCAAAAGGGAAGAAGGGTGGAACCTAGTTTATGAGCAAGGACCTGAGATTGTATGGAAAAATTTGGTATGTGTTCTTGTGTGCGAAGCTGTTTCCTTCGACACATACCAATGAATTTACTAAAGAGAAGGTTATGCTTTTATATGCTATAGGGAAGTCCTCTTATACTTCAATGCTTTATTTTAATAACGAGGACATTGTGTTTGTCAAGTTTACGGGAGTAGTAGTGTTTATTAGTTTTGTCTAAGTTTGTTATTTCTATTGAGTATGTTAGTTTGCTTGTGTTAATTGCATTCAGTTAGTTCATATTATTTCATGTTTACATTCATGTAGTTGCATTATTAGTATAATATAGTTCTGCTTGTATAGTTAGTAGTTTAGTATTGTAAATAGTTTTATATTTATGTGTTTTCTGAGTTATCTATGTAAAAAAAACTAAAAAATTGAAAATCTTAAAAATATTAGTTAGTTTACAGTTTTTATGTTGCATTTAGTTCATATTTGCATGATTCCACCTCCTAGATGGATAAAGTCTATTTGGGCCAATGATGAGATTAGAATTGCGTAGACAAGTATAATATTGACTGTTAAGGCTCTGGTGTGATTTCTTATCATGATCTAAATCTCTTTCTACTTGAAACTGGTATAATCAGGACAGAACATTAAGAAATAACTATGTTGACTGATTGGGTTTAAATCAACACATAATGGAATTTTTAAGGATAATACTAGTTTGAGTGAAAGGAAGTCATGAATAAGTGGTGATGGCTAAGATTAGACAGGAACCTTAGTTTGGGAAAAAATTTGGGATATTAAGCTTAAAAAGGAAAAAGAGAGAAAATTTTAAAAAATTAAAATAAAAATGTATGAATAAATACCGTGGCTAGTCTAGTTCTGTGGCCTTTGTTACTTGAGTAAGTACGCTCGAGGGGATGTCTCTATACCTTGAGCCCTAAAGCCAGACATTTGGGAGTCGTTGGTTGAAAGCTTCCTATGGGGTAACACTGAAAAGCCTAAGAGGACTAGACATTACACAGTCATGAGTACAATAAAAAGTGAAAAATGGGAAAAAGAGCGAAAAGCCCCCGTATGTGAATAAATAAAGCATAAGTATCCCATTTTGACCTTTGAATTTAGTAACTGTTTAGTTTTAGTCGGATCTTGCTTGTTTTTGAATTTCTTAACTTTCAACTGTACGATTCCTTTAAAGAGGTTTATTATGTGTTTTATTTAACTTTTTGTCAGTTAACATGGTTGTTAAGCACACATGCACTACATCAGTCATAATAGGGATAGATTTGGTGATTGATATGAAGTTGTTAATTTGTCTAGATATGATATACTATTATGTCTACTGTGATTTCTATGAGGCCATGTGAATAGACTTTGTTCTGTCTGATAACTGGGTTCGTAGGCATATAATTAGTTGCATTACAATGCATATTGTTGTGCTCACGGACTAGCACTATTTAAGTTTAGGGGAATTTGATGAGTGAGTTTCATACCTACGAATCAGGTTTTTATTTGGACTTAAACAGTGTTTAATCTGTCCATTTTAGTATAGTTTTATGTGTTTTTGTTTGTTGTGTTTGCAGGTTTTTAGTTTTTGGTAGTTAAGGTATGTTGGTAGTAATGTGGCGGGAATTAGCATGGAAAAGCAAAGGATATCAGTAATTGCAGTTTAGTACTCACCGGGGCAAGCATTTTACAAAGGAATTACCCCGTCGGGGTGGGGGTACACGTAGTAGAGGCATGATACCCACCGGGGAGGGCATGCTTAATTACCCCGCCGAGGTGGGGGTGCGCTGATCAGAAGGAGAATTTTGGTGTCATTCTAATACTGCTGTGGCGTGGACTGAATGACTTTGGCTTCGATTGGGACTGGATTGTGGACGTTTTTATCAACTTTAACAGAGAGTTAAGCTACGGGAATTATTAATTAATCATATAATTATCAATTTCAACTTTGAAGCCCCAATTTTGGAGAAGATCGTAGAGGAGCAAAGTAAAGAAGCAAGGATCACAAAGATTGCAGAATTGAGTGAAGAGAAGGGTGGTTTAATACTATTCTTATTCTTTTAATTCAATTTTTGTAATTGAGATGAGGTATTCTTTAATCTACTTAGTGTTTAATTCATTCGTTATGAACTAAATTTCTTATTAAGCTTTCAATGGATCTTTAAGTGAAACGATGATTATCATGCTTTGATTTCAGTTCAATAAAGCTATCTTTTCAGTTCATCTATTATGATTTGTGTATAGCTTATGGATTGCTTGATCACCAATTCTATGTGGATTTATATGGATTCGAGAGATGAGATATGAATCTAGACTTAGTCATAATAGCATATGTTTATGATTTCTGCATTTTGATGGGATTTGTAATGTATGTTTAGGATAGAGATATAACTAGCATCGCATGTAATCGTGTAAGAACTTGGAATTTAAACCTTCTTTAATTGTAATTTGCATAGAGATATATTGAATTAGTTAATTAGTGTGTTTGGCTTAATTCTATTAATTATGGATTTAAGTTGATATGGTGTTAGTGCAGTGAGAGATGGCTAATTCTACTGTTCTGTTCTTGATTAATGAACTGGGATAGTTAAATAAATTGAAAAGAAGTGTGATAATCTGAGTGAAGCTTGAAGTGAATTTGTAAGCTTAATTCTCCATTATTTGATTAAAATTTGTGGTAATTAGTTGCGTTGATTTGTTTTGATTTCTAGTTTATTAATTTTTCATAGTTTTCAACCATTAATTTGATTAGTTTAATAAAATTGAAATATAACAAAGCTTGTAGTTGTTAGATTAAAATTGATACTGTCTCTATAGGAACGATACTTGACTTATCATTATATTACTTGTTGATCATGTATACTCGCGTGTTGTGCTTAATTAGATTACATTCAACAGCATACTGGAGTAGAACCTTGTCTTTAGTTACTTCACTGGTATGTGTTGATGGAAACAGTTTAGCGCATAGAAATACATACCATATTTTGCCATATAAACTTAGGTCCTTACTCATAAAAAGTGTCCCTCCTTTCTTTCCTTTCGCCCATGTGGTGCCCGATTTTGATATTTCAGCAAGAATTTGATCATAGTTGTGGTTATTATCTCTAAGCTAAACTTACTAGCAGACAGCTGGAGCTCGCACATTGTAAAACTCATTTATCGCCTCGGGACTGAAAGGCACCTGCTTGCCACTAACAGAGGCAACAAATGGTGCTTTATCCTCTTTACTAGTGTAAAACTCTTTCACCACTGTTACAAATGTAGGGTCTGGCTGATCAGTAAATGTATCCCAACCCTGTTCATTAATTTATCTCCTCATTTGTCCATCGAACGAATCTGGCCCCAACCCTCTCTCCGGTGTCAATGCCTTTGGTGTGAAATAATCATATTTGTCAGCCGCATAAGCAATAAAAAAATTTTGTTTGTCATAACTGTGTGTTGGTGGCGAGGACCGTTCGCCATGTTGACATTTAACTAGCATTTTCTGTGCCATTATATCACAATGCAATTAACAAATTTCCCAAACTTTTTACTTATGTAATTTTTTTAAACACTTGGCGTGCACAACAACTCACAATGCCCCAAATTGAAGAATGAAAGCCAAATATGGTGAAAAACTGATAAAATTTTCTTACCCACACTAATTGATGTACTCTGTGATGAAATTGAAGTGATTGGTGACCAATTACTGAATTTTCCCCTCCTTCCTTGCTTGCAAATCAAAACTTGTAGAAACCCTGGGTTTTGTGTATCAAAATCAGAGGATTTGATGTATATTAGGTGTTTATGTGGTGTGGAATGGATGGAATTGAGGTTAAGTTTAAATAGGATGAAAGTAATGGACGGATTAGGTGGAGATTGGGGGGTTATGGTGGGAGTTCGTGGGTTTAGAAGTGGCTTAGTTTCGGTTTTGAGAGATATGAGTGGTATGGGCACGATTCTGCAGAAGCTTTTTTAAAACAGAAATCTCGTACCCCCGCCGGGGTGGGGTACTCTTACCTTAGAATGCCCGCTGGGGCGGGCATATACAAAGAGTCCCCCAGCCAGGGCGGGCGTATTAGGCTGTTGTTAGGCACGTGCTTCCTGCAGAACTTCTGATTTTCAGCTATTTTCACACACACGTGTGTATAATTTCATTCTTTGTTCCTGAAAACCATTAAAACCCAAAATCTAGGTTAAGTACATGGAGTTTGAGCAAGAATACTGTGAATTACTTACAAAGACTAATTACTTACCTACGATTTGCACAAATTTGAACTAATGAATACTAACATTAGTAACTAAGCAACAAATTATGCAATATGAAACTAAATATTGTAAATAATAAGAAAATTGGGTTGCCTCCGAATGAGCGCTTGTTTTTGAGTCTTTCAGCCTGAATACTCCATGTGTCATGGCGCATCGATAAGATTGATCGCGGTGGCTTGATTATCAATGTCACCAACCCAATAGTGCTTTAGATGCTGCCCGTTGACTTTGAATATTTCAAGCGGATTCCTGCTATAAAGTTCAACGGCGCCATGTGAGTAGATTGTCTTGATGATGAATGGCCCCGACCATCATAATTTGAGTTTCCCAGGAAATAACCTTAGTCGAGAATTGTACAATAAGACAGCTTGGCCCAGTTCAAACTTCCTCTGTAAAATCTTCTGATCATGCCACTTCTTGAACTTTTCCTTATACAGCTTAGAGTTCTCATAGGCTTGTAGATGAAACTCATCCAGCTCATTAAGTTGCAGCAGTCTGTTCTCGCCTGCAGCTTTTTGATCAAAATTCAATTTCTAAATGGCCCAATATGCTCTGTGTTGAAGTTCAACCGGGAGGTGACACGGTTTCCTATAAACAAGTTAATACGAAGACATCCCAATTGGTGTCTTGTATGTTGTCTGATAAGCCAATAAAGCATCATCTAATTTCAGAGACCAGTCTTTTCTATTAGGATTCACCACTTTCTCTAAAATTTGTTTCACCTCTCTATTTGAAACCTCAGCTTGGCCACTCATTTGGGGATGATAAGCCATCACAACCTTATGATTAATCCCATATTTTGCCAAGAGAGCTATAGAGAACTTATTGCATAAGTGACTTCCCTCGTCACTTATAATTACTCTCGGCGTGCTAAATCTTGTGAAGATGTTTTTCTGTAGGAATTTCAAAAAAACTTTGGCATCATTTGTAGGGAGTGCCACATCTTCAACCCACTTCGATATATAGTCTACAGCTAACAGGATATATATATATATATATATATATATATATATATTATTGTACGAAGGCGAAAAAGGTCCCATAAAGTCCATTCCCCATACATCAAAAATTTTGACTTCCAAGATTGTGTTGAGCGGCATGTCATTCCTTTTTGAAATATTGCCTACCCTTTGACATCTATAACATCTTTTTACAAACTGGTGGGAATCTTTAAATATAGTTGGCCAGTAGAATTCTGCTTGAAGAACCTTTGTCGTTGTTCGCTCACTTCCATAGTGTCCCCCATATGTAGATGTGTGGCATGCGTGCAAGATGTTTTTAACTTCAGTATGGGGCAAACATCTACGAATCATCTTTTCCGCACACTGTCTAAAAAGATAAGGCTCATCCCACATGTACCACTTGACATTATGTAGGAATTTCTTTTTCTACTAACGTGTCAAGTCTGGAGGAAGGATCTTGCTCACCAAGTAGTTAGCAAAATTCGCATACCATGGAAATTCTGAATTTAACCCAAAAAATTGTTCGTCCAGAAATGACTCGTTGATCAAATATTAATCTGCCTTGTCCTTATACGTATTTTCCAACCTCGAAAGATGATCAGCTACCTGATTTTTTATCCCCTTCTTATCCTTGATTTCCAAATCAAACTATTGAAGGAGTAGAACCCATCGAATAAGCCTAGGCTTTGCATCTTTCTTTGAAATTAGATATCGAATCGCCGATTGGTCCGTGTATACAATAACCTTTGTTCCTATCAGGTATGAGCTAAATTTGTCAAAGGCATACACAATCACAAGTAACTCCTTCTCAGTAGTTGTGTAATTCAATTGAGCATCCGTGAGGGTTATACTTGCATAGTATATGACATGAAAGATCTTGTCTCAACGTTGTCCCAAAATAGCCCCTACCTCGTAATCGCTAGCATCACACATTAACTCAAATGGCATCGCCCAATCTGGTGCTATGATAACGAGAGTTGTTGTCAACTTCTTCTTCAACTACTAAAAAGCTATTAAATATTCTTCATCAAATCTAAAAATTGCCTCTTTCTCTAAAAGACTACATAGTGGTTTTGCAATCATTGAGAAATCTTTGATAAACCGACGGTAGAATCCAACATACCCAAGAAACTATGAATTCCTTTAACTGAGGTCGGAGGTAGAAGATTCTCAATTGTTTCCAGCTTTTCCTGGTCAACTTTCAACCCTTTCGCAAAAACTTTATGCCCGAGGATGATTCCTTCTTCGACCATGAAATGACATTTTTCCCAGTTCAGCACAAAATTGGTTTCCATGCCGCGTTTCAATACCATAACCAGATTCTCAAGACAACTATCAAAAGTATTCCCGTATACTGAAAAGTCATCCATAAAAACTTTAACACTGCGCTCCACCATGTCTAAAAATATAGCCATCATACATCTCTGGAAGGTTGTTGGTGCATTACACAACTCAAATGACATCCTCTTGAAAGAAAAGGTGCCATATGCGCACGTGAATGTAGTCTTCTCTTGATCTTCAGGAGCAATGATGATCTGGTTATACCTCGAATACCCGTCCAATAGACAATAGTACTCATGTCTGTCCAGACGGTCCAACATCTGATCGATGAAAGGTTAAGGAAAGCGATCCTTCCAGGTTACATTATTGAGCTTCTTGTAATCCATTCATACCCTCCAGCTGGTCACTGTCCTTGTTGGTATCAATTCGTTATCTTCATTAGTCACAATCGTCATTCCACCCTTCTTCGGGACACACTGCACTGGGCTCACCCATGAACTATATGAGATAGGGTAGATTATCCTAGCATCCAATAATTTCAGAATCTATTTATTCACAACTTCTTTCATAATAGGGTTGAGCCTTCTTTCCTATGCCAATATCGATTTTGCCTCCTCTTTCAAGAGTATCTTATGCATACAGAATGAAGGGCTTATTCCTTTAATGTCAGTAATTCTCCATCCTATCACAGATTTGTACTCTCGAAATACCATCAACAATTTACTTTCCTACAAATCGTTAAGTGCAGATGCAATAATAATAGGTAAAGTATCAAAATTGCCCAAAAATGCATACTTAAGGTGTTTAGTAAGAGGCTTTAGCACAAGAGTGGGTGGTTTCTCAAAGGAGGGTTTCATCCATGCCGATGCTTTCTCTTCCGTATGTAATGGCTCGAACGACACCAATAAATTTTGGATTATCTAATTTGGCATCTCCCATCAAAGTGTTTTCCAACGGATCCCTGTCCAAACCTCTAATCATGTCTTCATTAACCATCTTTTCAATCACATCCATTCTAAAACACTCTTCCTCATCTGTAGGGAATCTCATGGATTTGAATACATTAAACTTCACTTCTAGGTCTTGAACTCTCATCATTAACTCCCCTTTTTGAACATTAATGAAAGTCCTCCCAATTGCCAAGAATGGCCTCCCTAATATAATAGGAATGTTCTTGTCCTTTTCATAATCCAGAATGATGAAATCTGCTGGAAATATAAACTTATCTACCTTTACTAGTATATCCTCAACAATTCCTCTCGGATAAGTAACCGATCTATCCGCAAACTATAGTGAGATGTTAGTAGGTTTCAGTGTCGACAAACCCAACTGAGTATACATAGATGATGTCATGATCTTTACACTCGCACCCAAATCACATAAACATTTATTGAAGGCCATGCTCCCAATTGTGCAAGGAATGGTAAAACTCCCCGGATCCTTCAACTTCGAAGGCAACTTCCTCTACAATACTGCACTATAATCCTCCGTCAATGCAGCAATCTCATAATCTTCCAACTACTTCTTCCTCGACAAAATATCCTTCATAAACTTTGCATAGCTCGACATATGTTCTAGGGCTTCTACAAACGGAATACTAATCTGTAACTTCTTAAAGATTTCCAAAAACTTTGAGAATTGGTTATCCAACTTTTATTTTTGAACTCTCTGTTGAAACTGTGGTGGAGGATAGACATCTGGTTCAACATCTGCCTGATTCTTCTCCACCTGCCTGTCTTCACCCTGTTTCTCTTCAACCAACTTTTCTTCACTTTTTTCACATATTTCTTTGGCAAAATTTCTGCACTTTTCCCCTCGAGATGTTTTCCACTTCATAATGTGATTGCTTGACACTATTCCTGATTTCCCCTTGGTTTCTTCTCAGTGTAACTCGATAAAGTCCCTTGAGGTCTTTTATTTAATGCCAACGCAAGCGGTCCCATCTAATTTTCCAAGTTCATAATCGCCGTCGCTTGTGTTTTCATAGCTGCCTCATTACCGGATATGTATTTCAACAACTCTTCCAAATCTAACTTTTTCTCTTAATGTGGAGTAGACTGTTGATGTTGATTTTGGAAATCGGGGGGTGGGGGGGTAGGGGGTTAGATGGTCGTGGAGCTTGCTGATTTTGATTGTTACTCCATAAAAATTTTTGATGGTTCCTTGCCCCCGGGTTGTAGGCATTCTAGTGTGGATTCGGAGGTATTTTGTTATAGCTACCTACAAACTGAACTGATGTAGGATTGATAGTACACTGCTCTGTCGGATGTTCCCCCTGACACAATTCACACACATACGCCACCTGTTAAACCTATGCACCCGTGATGGCATCCATCTTCTTTGATAGTGCTGAAATCTGGGCTACTAAAGCCGTCACTCCATCTACCTTTAACACTCCAGCTGCCTTTGGTTGTGCCATTCTTGTAGTGGACCACTAATAGTTGTTAGCTTCCATTGTCTCAATCAAGTCATACGCTTGCTCAAATCTTTTAGTCATAAAAGTTGTGACATCCCCAAATTCGGGTTACTTGACTCCCGAGTTTGGTGCTCACGATCCATAATATAAATAACATCTAACTACCCATTAATTATGAATAGGAATTTACACCATATTAACTGATATAGTTAATACATCCGTCCCAAGTTATCTAACCTTTATATCATAAACATACCCTTTAGATATACAAAAAGGTTTTACAAAATATAACATATTAGTAATGTTTCATTACACTATTCCAGCAATACGCCTTTGCCTTTGTTCTTCTCAGCACCTCCAGCAACTTCGTTCCTAGCTGAAATGTTTTATTTAGCATGGGTGAGCAACAAATTTGCCCTGTAAGTTAAGATATACAATGAATGTATAAGAATTTGAACAACAAACTATCTAATTCGATAGAATAACTCCAAAGTTCGGAGAACTTTGAAATAGCTGAACAATTCATTCTTCTCTAACCAATCTTCTCGTAACCTAAGCAACACATTAACAAAATGATGCAATGCTTTCAAAGTTTCTACGATATTCTATTGAATAATAATTTAGAAATACTTTCCAGAGTTTATGATGAATGATCTTACAAGATCTTGAAATTATCTTCTCAAGTAACTATCAAAGATTTACTCTGATATACCCATATAACAGGTCAGAAATATTTTCCAGAGTTTATGCTGAGTGATCGCAAAGGATCTAGAATTTCTCTTCTCGAGTAGCTATCAAAGATTTACTTTTATATACCCAGGTGTATCAGATAACCATAAAGATTAAATTATGCCCCTCTGCAAGTATATAAAGTGATCAACTTCATTATACCCTATATTATGCATAATATTTAAATGCGCGCAAAGGCCGAATATACGACCAAATATGTTTCCTTTATATAAAAGGTTGTTCTTCTCAGTCTTTGAATCAAAATTTGATTTAACAACGAAATACAATGATTTCAATATCTAATCACTTCTCTTCTCTTATCTTCTTAAACCTATCAAGTTTTCTTTTTCGATCTAGCAGAAACAATTGGCATCAATCTATTAAATTCTCTTCTCTTCTCTTCTCAAACCTATCAAGTTCTAACAAATGTTCGTCTAGCCAGAATAATTAGCTAAGACATTTTCCAACATAATTCAACAACAGACAAGAATAATATGTACTATTTGCAATCACTAATAGCTTCTACGGATGTGAGTATCCAATAACAATTATTCTTTAAGTATATTCTCAAAATCATTAATTCAGATTCAATTAATAAACATGCACTAACAACGAATAATCAACAAAAATTCTCAGACGTGGTCTAATCAACAATAATTGACCACCATAATATTTGAAAAGTATAACTCAAGGTTGAGTTAAGAAAACTTGTCTTCTGCGTTGATTACTGCTACATAATATACTTATCTGCATTTGAAAGACCTATAATGAAGAATATCGGTCTCACAATTGGCACAATAAATTACAACATACAACACTGTAATTTACAGTCAATATTTCTCCTAGACACATCAACACATAGTCATATAAGTGTTTATAACCTATATAAACACTCATTAAGTCTAACTAGTTCGGTCTAGTTGGACTTCGATCTTATCTCGGTGTCCTGGTCACCCTATCTGATAATTAACACTTGTTTTGTCAACTAAACTCGGTCTCAAAGCTTCAATATTATTTTAGATAAGTTAAATATCATTTATAATATTTTTCGGAAGCTTTTAATAATTTTATAACAATTATTATAATTTATAATAATTTTTCAAAGATTGGAATCATTTTTTAAATGATTTAATTACCAAATAAATACATTATCATTAATATTTAATAACATTAAAATATTAATGGCATACTTGTCAAAATATTAAAGTTATTAATAATAAATTAAAATATTTTTAAATCACCAATATTCTACATAAATAATTTAAAATAATTTAAAATTATTTTTAAATCATCACCATTAATATTTAAATATTAATAAAATTCTCACCAAAATATAAAAAGTCATTAAGTATAACTTAAAATATTTTTAAATAACTTTTCTCATTTTTTAAATAATTTTTAAATCAATAAACCTATTTTCCCTTATTTATTTAATTTAATAATTAAATAAATCTAATATCATTAATATTAATTTATTAATGACAATTCTCCAAAAATATTAAAAGTTACATTTTATAACCTAAAATATTTTTAAATACTTTATTCTCATTTAAAATGATTTTTATAATAGTAAAATAATTTTTCTCTAATTTATTTAATATACTAATTAAATAAATTAAATACCATTAATATTCAAATAATTATAAATATTAATAAAAAATATCTCACGTTATCAAAAGTTAATTTTCACAATTTAAAATAATTTTTAAAACCATTTTTATAATTTTTAGAAATTTATTTCTATTTTTAATTATTTTCTGAAAAATCAAAAAATTAAAAAATTAATTAATTAATACTGTCGCTATATGCTATAGTGACACAAAGTGCTTAAGGGTCTCACTTTTACCACTTATAATTCTCAACTTAATCATGTTATGGGTTTGTTTGAACAATGTTCTGGTAGTAGGTATGTAGTACCACAATTATCAATCATCATCTCGATCATACAACATCATAGCTGCAAGATCAGAGCTTCAAAATAGTTGTCAAACATTATCTGGGTTTTCTGGGTTACCCAGAAACCCAGACAGTCGAGGTACCACTTTTAAGCTCAACAATCTTAGTGTTCTGGTCATAATTTATGTGGTCTAATGGTTCAAACATATAGTTCTCATGTAACACCCCAACTTTTATGAATAAAGATGAATTTTCTATAAATATAATTTCTGAATATTAAGGAGTGAATTTGATATAATATTATAGTTGTGGGTAATATTTATAAATTTTGCAAAGTACGCAAGTTGTTATATTATATTCGATTGGTCGGGCAATATTCGTTTTAATAGGTAATATTCGTACGATGACACAATCATTAGTGGACCCCATAACAGAATTATTGTCGGAATGAGAAAACGACAAAAATATTTTTTTATAAAAATAACTGCAAAAGTTTTACCGTTAACTATTGAAATATCCGGTGTTAAAAGTACAGTAATACGCGTGGTTGCATAGTAGCACATGGTAATGATTATTGATTCTTACGTGAGAAGTCACTTAGTTGTGTTCAATTATTGACACAGTGGTTGATGCATAGTATCTCACATTATTTGATTCAATTATTGTCACAATATTTTATATATTATTAAATCAATAATTGAGACGACAAGTTATTCATATTATTATTTGCATAATTAACGATCTGGTTGTTAATATTGCGAGTTATAATAATGATGAATAAATGTTGTTAAAAAATATTGAGGGGATTTTTTTATGAAGTATTTATTGTAAATTTTGCTTATTTTATGGACCCCCATTAACCCATTTTTCAAAATAATCGGTAGAAATTTTTTTAATATATTAAATGTGGGGCCACATGTAGGGCCCACAGGTGGATGAAAAACTGAAAATGGGGGCGGGGGGGGGGGGAATGGTTTCGGGCTTGATGCAGTTGTAGTAATCTTTTATCAAGGTTGTCTCCGAGATTTGACTGCCATTAACTTTTGTTAACAGGAATGTAAAATTTTGAGTGCCTATAGATGCCCCTCTTTATCATGTTTATGCAATATAATGGCATGCACATGATAAAAGATTACTAGACACTTGAAATACGACAATATTAAATAATGCCATGCAATGAAACATATTATGATGTTATAGATGCTGGATGTTTTTGGTTGGAATTATTTCCAACGGTATTCTATCACTGACTACTCCCGCCATTTCTACTGGGGATGAAATTATCAATGATGGTCTCCACTAAATCGCTTTGATGTCTACCTGAACGGTAATTTAAAAAGATTTCATCACAGGATCTTTCCTGATGCTACGCTAGGGTTGTCGCCAACGGCTTGAAATGTCTATCAGTACTACTGAGACTGATTCGACTACAAGTTTGCAAATATGTTTCTAGGATCCTTGCTGTGGAGATTTTCCTGTGGCTGAGACCATCCGATTTTGATGCTTAGGTTGTCACTAACGTTCTTTATCTTTAGATGTGCTTTTTGACTTTATTTTCTCCTAGGATGTTCCTCTCCTTTGCGAGTGACTCTTTGGGTATTATTGATGTTTATCCTGATGATAGCCTGCCTTAGTTGCCATCATTGGATTCTTTATGCCATTACGATGGGATTGACACCATCTCCCGAACTTTTTATTAGGTTGATGATAGTTTTCCACGATTTTCATCATCAGATCTTTTCTGATGCTACACTGGAGTTGTCGCCAATGGTTTACAATATCAAATACTCTAACCTTCACTGAAGTATTTCTCAACAGCTTACTTCACCAGACCATCCCCGATGCTACGCTGGAGTTGTCACCAATGGTTTGCACTATCAATCATTCTGACCTTTGTTGAAGTAGTTTTCAACGGGTTACATCATCGGACCATTCCCGATGCTACGCTGGAGTTATCGCCAACGGTTTACACTGTCAATCATTTTGACCTTCGTTGAAGTAGTTTTCAAGGACTTAAATCACCGGTCCATTCCCGATGCTACACTAGAGTTGTCATCAAGGGTTTGCTCTGTGAATCATTCTGACCTTCGTTGAAATAGTTTGCAACTGCTTACATCACCGGACCATTCCCGATGCTACGCTAGAGTTGTCGCCATTGGTTTGCACTATCAGACATTCTGACCTTCGTTGAAATAGTTTTCAACAGCTTACATCACCAGACACTTCCAGATACTACGTTGGAGTTTTCGCTAATGGTTTGCACTATCAATCAATTTGACATTCGTTGAAGTAGTTTTCAATGGCTTACATCACCGGACCATTCCCGGTGTTACGTTCGAGTTATCTCCAATGGTTTGCACTGTCAATCATTCTGACCTTCGTTGAAGTAATTTTCAATGGCTTATATCATCAGACCATTCTCGAAGCTATGCTGGAGTTGTCGCCAACGGTTTGCACTATCAGACATTCTGACCTTCATTGAAGTAGTTTTGAATGACTTACATCACCGGACCCTTCCTGATGCTATGCTAGAGTTGTCGCCAATAGTTTACATTATCATACATATTAGATATCTCTGCTGGGGATATCTTTCTGACGAATTATACCCTGAAATGAACTTGGACGTTTTGATGCATTCAGGACCCATGGTTCATAACACCGGACCTTCTCGATGATTTTGACAAGGGTAGTTTTCAATAACCTCTATCATCGACTTTCTGAACCCCTCCTTCGGGTCAATACCAATGACTTATATGCAGATCGGAAGTTTGGTATCTGAATTCAGTGTTTAAGGCCCTTTTCGCTCAATCGCGTAGCACCTTTTTCCTTGATTTGACTTTTAAGATTTTGTGAACCACGTTATAACTCAAATTTGATCAAGCCGGAAGGGATGGGGACCACCCTGGGTGCCCGTACACAGACCCGCAGCTCTTAACGGGTATATCTACTCCCTCCCTTCTCTTTCATAAGTCATTTTAAAGTTAAATCAAATAGAAAATTTTAAATTTCCTCTTCAAATCTACTGAGTTCGGCTTACTTTTTGCAAAATCAGTCACTGTATAAATGTTTTGCACTATTCTGGTATCGTTTACATGTTTTCTTTTCAAGTTTTGACCGTTAGAACGTTAGATTTCATATAGAATGCTTCTAAACATAAGATAGTAAATATGCATGCTCATATAACTTGATAAAAATTATTCAACTTAGTAAATGTTCATATTTTGCCATGCTGAATGTATTGATGTGAAAAGAACTAACTTTTGAGACACTCATTTGGCACCCTTTTTTGCAAGTTTACTCATCCTATTTGAGAATAAATGAGCACATGTTTTCAAATAAAGCCCTCATGGTAATTTGGCTACCATGGTGGATTTAATTTTGATATTTTTTCATGCATATGAGATGTTCATGATTTTGGGTTGGTGTGCTACTGAATGGCCACCTAGTCATGCCTATATGCATGTGGACATTCAATTTTACAAAGGAGACTCTAGCGAAATTTTTTCACGAGTCTGGGCATTTAATGAACATGCAATTTTAACTCTACTCTGGATGCATGTTAACACAATGCATGTATTAGGACTTAGATTATGCATGAAGCAATGATATGAATTTAATAAGCTTCAAATTTAGAACTTACCTCACTCTTTTTGAGGTGATTTGGAGGCTTTGTTCAGATTATGGATCCAGACAACCTGGGTAGCTCCCGTAGGGCATCCGTAGGTGTGAGAAGGAGAGCTTCTGATGTTCCTCAGCCTCGTCCAGCCCATAAATCTCACCGGTTGACTGAGTCAGTGATTCGCCCTATCCAGGTTGAGAGGCCAGATGTCGTGGATGAGGAGGATGATGTTCTTATTGTGGATCTTGCTCCTTCTTCTTTTATTCCCCGACGGGAGCTTCTAGCTATTAATTTGACAATTCCAGATCTTCTGAATGATTTGAGTCATTACCCCTCAATCTACCTTCATGCGAACGAGGTAATGGCCGTTTTCATCTTTCTTTTCCCACTTTGGGGGAAAGGGTTTTGATCTTGATTTACAATTTGATGCAGGTTTCCGACTTTACTCAGCCCAGGGGGTAATGGTTTAGCCTTCACTCTTTGTACCAGACCCTCCATCTAAAGTACCGGGAGATCATCTATTCATAGGGATTTTAGGCTTTCTTTTCTATTCCTCCCCGTCGCTGCCCATGGGGTTATTTGAGCGCTCGCGATTCATCATTGGGTTAGAGTTTACAGGGGCGCCAGTGCCTTTGGTGGTAGACATTTCGCCGACTGCCGTTTGATCCCTTTTGGGAGTTCCTACCATGGCCCTTAAGGGTCGAACCGTTTGCTCTGGGCCCTTGAGTATGGATGCCATGAATGGAGCTTTGACTGAGCCTTTGCCTAATAATACGAGGGTTAGAGATTACATTCTTTGGCCATTGTTCCTGATTCATCAGGGGTTATTTCCTAGCGGGCAACTCCTCGACAGTCTCTTTTGCTTTAGTTAGTGCCACTCGTGATGTGGATCACATCAGAGACTTTGACTGGGGCTTATACACCTTTGCCAATTTCTTTAGAAGGATGCGCCTAAGCTCAAAGGGCACGACAGAGACTTGGCTAGGCTTTTACCCATTTTTGCTGGTGAGTATTTTTTTTTTATTTTTTAATTTCCCCCCGCTCGGGTTGTCAGTTTTCATGACTAAGGATATTTGATCTTTGCATTTTCAGTTTTTGGCCTATGAGAGGCTTTCATGTCTTCATCCCATTACTATGTTAGGTCTGGAGACCTATCCATGGGGACGACGATGGCATCACTCCACTCTTGCAGAAGTTCCTATAGCCGAGCCCATTCTTGTTTGCAGTTGGAGTTGTTGATAGTCAATGTCATCACATGGGTTCCCTACTTCGAGGACTATTTGACAGTAAGCTTTGAGGGTGGCTTTTCGACTGTGATCGAGTATGTATTATCCACCCATCGAATTCTTCTCCTGATTAATTGATGCTGGGAGCTCTATTTAGGAGAGCGTGCTATCAAAAGCACCACAAGGGAGGTTCACATTCCATTCTTTCCTCTTGTTAGGCGACATTGGCCTTTATCTCAGCCGATCACCGAGATTCCCCTGATGAGGTTTAGATGGCTTTACTTTATCAGTGGGCCCTTTTAGTTAGGAGGCTTTCTACTGCTGGTGGTTCCCACGCACCATTGGTGCTCAGACCCGCGCCACACAATCAATGGAGGATATGGTTTTTGGATCTATTATGATGATAGACTGGATTGCTTGGGTTCGAGAGCCCACTCATTTGGCGCAAATTGATAATTTAACCCAAAATTTGGACTGGACACATTTTTCATCTGACATTTGGGCAGAGATCCGTCAGGGATAGATTCTTTCGATTTGTCCATCTCTAGTGCTGGTCCTTCAGGTGGCCCATATTTTGATAGCTTTACTGGCACAGATCCCCCTCTCTATCAACTTGACATCCCTTCTGGCAGAGATTCTGTGGCTTAGGAGGAATTACATCAGATGGATCGATTGGATGATGTGCACATCATTGATTTTTTCTGATAGATTTCTCGTTATTTCTTTTGATAGGCGTATGTTATATATTGGGCGACTATGCCCCATTTCTCGTTATATCTTCTGATAGGCCTCCATTAGATATTGGGTGAATGTTCCCCATTTTCCTGTACTTTTTATTTTCAGTTGTATATAGAGATGAATTATTTAGGAATATATGCATGTATTATGTCATGGATCTGCATTCACATAGGTGAGTTTAGCATTGACCCTGGATGGTCTTATGATACAGTTCTGTAGATGTTTTTATCTACCGTTAGCTGAATTTAGCATACCCCAACTATACTGATAGCCTCTTCTCTGAGATCATGGTATGGCAGTTTGTCTCCCATAGATAGGGTGACAATTAATTAGCTATTGAGGCATTCTATGACCCTTCTGACGTTCCACGTACTGTTGGGCTTTGTAAAGGGCATGATATCTTATTTTAACTAGAGAGACATGTTTTTAGATTTGATATCCATGAGCTGACTCCTATATTGGAGGAGTATGAGCGTCTCACTATTTTTCCCTTGGACCAGCCTTGCGCTAGGATGTCTGTCGGTGATATGAGCAGGCAATTTATGACCCTGATGGGCTTACAACACAAAGTTGTCGTGGATGAGATTACCACGTATCATGCACTGGCTGTTATGGGATAGTTTGATCAGTTTCAGGATATTCACCCTTTTGATGGGGCATTGGGTCAGTGATTGTCAGCTCAGCTTTTGTCAGCAGAGGACTTGACCAGGATTTATGATTGTTAGACTCTTTGAGAGAGGGCTAATTTTTTGACTAGTCATCTGGGTCGCTCTTCAGAGTATCCTACATGGCTGGATGTAGATATTGCATTAGCTATGGTTGTTCACTCAGAGCTGAGTATTGATTCTGATGATGAGGAGCCTACGGAGGACCCTGATTCTCCTACCGAGGAAAAACTATTTACTCGTTTGACAGCAACTCTGGTCGATGATTCCCCCAACATTCCCACTGCTTCGGCTCCACCTTATATAGAGTATTCAGAGCAGAGGTTACATCTGATGACATTTGAGAGGGATCAGGCTAGAGCTCAGATGTTGACAGCTTTTTCTGGTCGAGATGCTACTTTTATTGAGAAGGATGATGCTCGAGCTAGTCGGGATGCCGCTTTTGTTGAGCAGGATGAGATTTGAGCTGCTCAGAATGCTACTTTTGTTGGTCGGGATGAGACTTGAGATACCTAAGATGCTTCCATTGCTGATAGTACTGTACTTAGATCCTACACGTCGAATATTGTTGCAGATATGAGTGCATTCATGGATGATCATGGTAGCACTATGCAGATGGCTGTGGATCTTTTGGCTCGCATAGAGACCTTAGGGAAAGAGCTTATCGATTCACCTCCATCTTCTGAGAGGGATGCCATGTTGGACTTCCTGGCCCATTTATCTATGGGTTTATAAACTAGCTTTCATTTTCCTACATAGACTAGGTTAGCCATTTTTGTCATACATAGGATACATTATACATATCAAACAATATTATATGGCAAGGAGATATATTTTGATTCAATTCCATTTTAGATATGTCTTGTCACTTACTTGATAGTTGCCATTTTCTTTATGACTTGCTATCTTGATGTGTCCCGAACTTCTCCTTTATGGATTGATATTGAGATGTCCTAGGATCCTTCAAAATGGGTCGTTGATCTTTGGGCTTTTCTGCTGTACCAGCTTTTAGTGTCTTGGGACTGCTCTTTGACGTGGTTAAGGTTTAAGCAAAGTGTTTGGCTTTCGTTTTTATGGTTCGACCGTACCATAGATGGTTGCCTACGTACTCCCTTGGACGAGAGATCAGGTCTTACGTAGTTCAGACTTGATGAGCTAAACGGTGTGAGAAGTGTTTGTTTGGGTTTTTGAGTTTTATATTTGGTGTGACTGCACCAGAGATGGTTGCCTACGTACTCCCATTAATGAGGGGAGATCTGGTCTTTCATAGTTCCTGGTCTGGCTTTAACTGTTGAAGAGTTATATCTTGTGATTGTTGTATTATTGAAGGATTTTGTGATTTTTGTAGGGTTAGACCGCACCATAGTTGGCTACCTACGTACTCCCATTAATGAGGGGAGATCAGTTCTTTAGTAGTTCTAGGTCTGTAGTGAAAACCTGAATTGACTTGATTGATTTAATTTTTTTTTCAGAACAAGGATGTTAGCTTGCATGTGATTTTAGACATAATTCTTTTTCACGGTGTTTGAATTGATAATTTGGGGAAATTCTTTGTCGTCCAATTTGTGAAACCCCAAAAACTCTAACAAGACTTTGTTATGTAAATTATTGTGTTATTCAATAAAATCTCTCCATTCTGAAAGTCTATTGTGTTATTATATGCTCTGTCGTAGAATTAGGTCAAATAAATCTTTGTCCAAAAGTTGACGTTTTGACATGTCGTGCTTAAAAATTTTCTCCAGAAAACGGACTTTTCGGTATATATGTTTTGACAAGCTGATTTGTCGTGCTCACACTAACAAAACGCTTTGTCATGCTTGTTAGGATTTGTGAAAACCTAATTTAGGAAAACCCTAATCCTAGATTTAGAAACCCTAACCCTAATTATTTAGAATTAACACTAGCTAGGTTATCTTAAACCCTAACCATGGTTATTAAACTTCAATTAGGTGTTAATAACATCATTTAGTAACCCTAATCATAAAGTCCAAAACCCTAATCAAGATCAAGGAGGATTAGTGCATAATTAAGCTACTAAAATTGGTAAACTAGCTCACAAGTAGGTTGCAAGTCACCATAACAATTTCCAAGGTAGGACATGACCTGAATCATCCCCTAAGCAGTACAAGTTAACAAAATCATATATTAAGAGAGGCAAGTAGGTAAAAAAATGACCAAAACCCTAGTTTCAAAACTCTATAAATAGCATTCCTACTACAAGCCAAACCCACGAAATTCTCAAGTTTATACACTCATATATCATACCTATAGAAGCCCGGTTGATAGTAAGATCATAATGAGAAGCTAGAAATCCAAAATTACTCAAGAAAGGTGAAAACCCTAATTTTAACCTAGATCTTTGATTCTATGCTAGATCTATTGTTTTGTTGTTAAATTATGTGTAATAACATGTTAGTAAGTATTCTAAGTTGGTAAATCTTGTTTTCATAACATCTAGATGCATCAAAATGATGTTTTAAGCAATCTAGAAAATCTGGAAAATAGGTCTGACAGTCGAATATTAGAGCCTATAGATCCTTGGTTGTTAATGTCTAAGTCTGTTAATTGTATGCTAGTTATATTATTACATGTGGTTCGTAATCTATAAAAGAAATTAGGTCTATTGAATTCATATATTGCAAGATATAAATGGTCAAAGGTCATTGACTGACCACGAAGTTCTGACTTATGGGTCACTTAGAAATCTCAAGAATATGTTAAGCCGGGTACTTTGACTGACCTTTAATTTGATTAATGTTTGTTGTTAGGATGTCTAAGTGTTATGTAATGATACCCTGACATATATACTACATATCTATGACACTCAAAATCTTAATTAATTCATAGGTTTACTAGAATTAATGGTCAAATATCGTTGACCAAGCATGACTGCATTTTCTGGAAAACCCAAAAAACTGATGAACACCAAGAATAGCCTCTGGCTGTACTTTGACCAATCTAAATTTGCACCCTAGAGTGTTACTTAGTCCAAACCAGTGTATCATCTTTGTACCATGGTACATAGACTACAAACTTCATCACTCAAAACACCTATCTATTACACGAATTGAAAGATATAAGAGTCACAAAAGCGTTGACCGACCATAACCACTATTCTGGGTTACCCAGAAACCCAACAACAATTCTGATAGTGACTTTGAGCCTTTATAACTTCTTGTTATGTGAAGGTTAGAGTATGATATTGGTATGTAATTGTAGACTTACATGAGCACTACAAAATCAATACACTTTAAAACCCATAATCATAATCATTAGAGAGTTAGATCAAGGTCAAAATGACATCTAAGCCTTGACCAGGCTGTTCCCCAGAAATGAAGAACACCTTTAGCCACACTTTTTGTCGCTAAAGACCTTTAGCGATAGACATAAAATAAAATAAAATAAATAAATTAGAAATAACTAATAAATAATTATAAAAATAGTTTTACAAATTATTTTAAGTTATAATAATTAACTTTTAATATTTTGGTATAAATTCAATATATATTTTATTTATTTAAAATATTATTAATAATTAATTAGATAAATCATTTATAAATAATAAATAATTATTTAAAAATGATATTAATGATTTAAAAATCATATTAAGTGGTTATAAATTATTTAAAAATAATAACCAGGTTTTTAATAATATTCTGAGTGAATATTAATTATGTAAAAATAGTAATAAATGATTTAAAAATCTTTTTAATGGATAATTAAATATCTAAAAATTATTATAAGCTTCTAAAAATTGTTATAAAAGATATATAAATTATCTAAAATTATAATAAGGCTTATAATTAAAGTTTAACCGTGATATTAGCTTATTAAATATCTGGTAAGGTTTTAGGACACCAAAATTATATTAAACTTAGAGCGAACACGAGTAGTTTGTGTAATTGAATATTATTATCAATACTACTGTGTTCAATATATATTTTTGAACATATTAGGTGTTTTTAAACGGATTGAGTAGCGTTAATTAGACGATATTCACTCAGGCAAGTCTTCTAACCTATCTAATTATCTTATGCAAGTCTTCTAACCTATCCAGTTACCTTATGCAAGTCTTCTAAACCTTATTCTATTATTTTACGCAAGTTATTGAACCCTACTCTTTCTTGAACAAGATTTCAATCTTGATTGCTTTTTGATATATTATACTAAACCAAATTTGTTACCAATTATTGTGAAGTTATTGCTATAGCTTCAACATAACTAAGAAATAAATTATTTATTCATGTGTTGTTGAATTATTATTTCTCAAGCATAAACTGTTGTGTCAAACCAAATTGTTTTGGTAAGACATCCTATATTTAGTTGTATATTCCTGGGAGGGAAAAATGTGTGCCATTAATGCAAGAAGGGCACGATTAGGATGAGATACATACTCCTAGGATGTTGAATTGACTGATCCCCTATCTCATATTCGAACAAGATTTCTAAGTATTTGTGATTGACAGAAATGAAAATCTAGAAATGATAATCAACACTTAGTTGGGAAAAGTTATTAAACTGTTATATTCTTCAAATCCTACATTATGTTTATAAATATAAACTTGTTGAGCATGTCATAGCTCATTCTTACAAATCATTTCCTTTGTAGTATTACATGGTAACCTTGGCACATCTAGAACAAACAATGGGAAGAGACCATGCTTATATTAGTTTAAATTACTGTCTAGCATAATGTAATACTTTTGTAATAAGTAAACTCTTTATGAAGAACTACGTAACCAAACCTTTATATAAGATATAATATAATTTTTACGTCCGCAACCGTGTTTCCTTTACATAAATAGATGTAATTAGGATTGTTAATTTATTATGAGATCCTTGAGAAGTATACATCTGAGTGAGGGTATTGGCAATATGGATTGTTCATGTTATTACTGATACTTTGGATTTTATATAGATAAGTACTATCGATACGATAGAGTAATCTATAAGATATAGACTATACATTTGAGTGAGGGTATTGGCAATATGGATTGTTCATGTTATTGATGCTATTCTAGATTTTGGATAATTAAATATTATTTGTATATGGAGTCTATACATCCAAGTGAGGATATGCAAACACAACAATAGTTCTTTAGTGAATTATTATCTGTTATAGGATACAGTGAACCTTGGATAGATGAGAATTGTATCTTGTCATATATGTATAGTAAATCAATTAGATATGAGCATTGAATCAGATACCACGGGTGTATAGATTTGGATGTGTTATATTAATTGATTAGTTATGAACACCAGATCGGATACCGCAAACATATAGATTTGGGGACATCATAAATTTGGTATCAGAGCAATAAGCTATAAATCTAAGGAAGATGTATCTTAGTATATAGTCTTTGAGTCTGTAAAATATTAAATTACACATAAAATAACATTAAAAGCTTTATGTTTTGTGTACAATTTTGTAATATAAAGTAATAAATAAATTCTTTTTATAGGATGGCTAACTCCGATGCTGAGGAAATGTCGATAGTAAATAATCCACCAAGAATTATGTCAATTCAATATAATGATGCAGAAGAGGAAGAGTTACTTCATGATCAATAATTGTTAAATGTTGAGGAAGAGGAAGATCATCTAGCTGGTCAATTGATAAGGATAGAGGACCATGAAGAGGTAATGGCAGCACTAGGATAAAATACAGAGAATGATATTGTCCACGTTAAGTTTAGGGCGCATATGGCCAAGGGTATACTAGAACATGAAAGGGGAACCGCTAACTAACTAAAGTTACTACTGTAGCATTCTTAGAAGGGCAGACATGAAATGAAGTTGAGGTTAACCGAGTCTGCTAAGAACTCGAGATGTATTCGACGATCTGCAGCGTTGAGTGGTTATATATCTCATGGAAGGAAAGAAGACTGCTTATCTTATAGATCGATTTGTGGTATGCCACATGATCCATGATTCATATTACGATGTTAAAGATTTTTAGATTATAGTATAGAAATCTAAGTGCTCAATATTAGTATGAATAAAAGAGCAAGTTCTGATTGTGTTGTAGCTAGTAGTGTTATATGTAAACCACTAGTTGGTTATGTTATGTACTATTAGGCAATATAAATAAAAACTTTGTTTGTTATAAACAAATTCTTATTGTGGATGATCATACTTATATTTATACTTGTTTTTATGTTTTATAGAATCATGCCAGTAAGAAGAAGACCACAGAGGGAGATAGATAACGATAAAAATCCCACCCAATAATTAGTAGAACTCTTGTTAGGTGCTATACAAAATAGACCAACAAATTAAACCACACTGTTTAAGGACTTTAAACTAGTAGGTACACCCGAGTTTAAGGGTACATCTGAACCTGTTGATGCCCAAATTTGGATTATCGAGATCGAAATTTTTTCTTAGTAACCAATGTTAATGAAAATCAGAAAATAGTTTTCGCAACCTTTTTCCTAAAAGGAGAGGCAAATTACTGGTGGGAATCTACTACGGATCGTGTAGGAACTAAAGTTATTCCATGGGATAGATTCAAAGAACTATTCTTAGAAAATTATTTTTCCCAATCTTTAAACGATCGTATGGAGGTTTGATTCTTAGAATTAAAATAAGGAGAACTTACTATATCTCAGTATACAGCCAAGTTTAACGAATTGTCAAGGTTTGCTCCGCATCAAGTTGATACTAAACCTAGGAAAACTCGAAGGTATCAAGAGGGTTTAAAACCTCAGATACGTAGTAAATTGTCTGTTTTTCAAATCAAGACTTTTCATGAAATACTCGAGAAAGATGTTATATCTGAAAGTGAAAATGAAAACCTCATTAAATTTCACAAAGATAAAAAGAGTCAAAATGATGGGGGAATTGATGAGTGGGATTTATACTCGTGAATCGGATACTTTATGGCTTAATTAGTTGCTTGATCTTCATAGTTTATATAGCTTTTATATTATTTTAGTATTATTTTGCTTAATCGATGTAATGTAGGGCTTAACAGGTCATTTCTAGCCTTAAAGGGGCAAAATGGTCATATTTTATACACTCGCACCGCGACGCCAAAGCCTAGCTTTAAGCTCGTGCCACAGCGCCACCCCCCTTATTCAGCTGACGTCACCTTGGAACTGCAGTGCCCCTGATCCTTCATGGACTCGCGCTGCAGCCCGAGCTCCGATGTTTTCCAAGCTGACATGGTGTTGTAGCACCATCAATAAGCTTATTGCCCGTGCCGCAGTGCGACCTCTGATGCCCAGACAGTAAAGGCTTGATTTTAACCTAGAAAAAGGGAGCAACTAAGATATATATCAAGAAAGCCTCTGGATATCATATAATCGGATAAATTAGGATAGAATAGCTTAGTTCTCTATCATCTTTCGTAATTTCTCTCTCTAGTTCTTAGTTAATGTCTATAAATATAGATTAGGTAGATTAGGAAAAAGTTTGGGATTTTCTTATAGCAACAAGAGCAGTGAGCTACACAGATTGGATAGCTTGAAAGGAGCGGAATGCTTGGAGACTGAAGAGCCTCGACAGAGTTTATTCTTATCCATTTATTTCCTCTGATTTTGTAATCTATAAGTGTTGTCTTTTTTGCTACTTATATTTTGTTCAATGGCTATGAACTAAGTATCGACTCTAAGGTTATAATGGAACCCTTTGCTATTTAAATTGACTATCTTATCTCTTTGGTTGGCACCATATAGTTTGGTTTAATATATTCATGCTTAATGATTCTCGCTTCGCTAAGACATTAATGATGATTTTGGTAATATTTATGATATTGAAAGAAGGATTTTAGATTTACACCTAAATATATTGGCATGTGATTATAGGTTTCAACTGCAAAAGTTGTGTGTAGAATAGACATATATATGTGCTCCACATACGACCTAATAGAGAACTTATGCTTAAATCCTTGTTAGGTTAATTCGCTTAGACATATGTAGGATTATCACCTAGGTTGGATGTTCTTTTCTGTTCTATTCCCTATCGGGTGGATCTGGAGAGGATACATTTGTGCATTCCTTGACAGAGGTGTATGAGCACCTGTTTGTTCTTGGTCGACATACTGTTGTGACCATTAAGACCAAAAAGAGAAGGGTAGGAAGTTTGATGAAGCATAGCACGCCAGATGTTCGACAGGATGCTTGTATGAGGTGGAGTTGTAACCTTAGCTTGTAATTCCTTCGTTTAACATTCGTTATCAATTTACCTGCTTTGCTAATTAGTTATATCTAGATTAACAACAACCCTATTAGTCTGCTATTTGAATAAGACTTTAGCGATACAAAGTCGGTATTTGGTAAATATTAGTGATAGTTCCTCGAGGGTTTGACACTTTTCTTATCACTGTATTACTTGTTAGACCGCGTATACTTGCGCGTGTTTAGTGATCGATTTTTCGACCAACAGGTGTTTGGCTCCGTTGCCGAGGAGCTATTATTCTAATATTTTCCAATATTGATTTAAATCAATTTAGTCTTTATTTGAATATATATATATATATATATATATATATATATATATATATATATATATATATATATATATATATATATATATATACGGAAAGCTTCAAGAGCATAATTCTTAAATAGCATAATGCCTTAAGTAGCATAATTTTATCAAAACGACACCGTTTTATAGGTACGCGGTGGCATTTTTGTAAATACCATGCCACCGCGTATTTACAAAAATGCCACCGCGTCCCTATAAAACGGCGTCGTTTTGATAAAATTATGCTACTTAAGGCATTATGCTATTTAAGAATTATGCTCTTAAAACTTCCCGTATATATATATTTATATATATATATATATATATATATATATATATATATATATATATATATATATTTCTTTTATTTGTTTGATCTTCCCTTTTGTTTTTAAGTTTACAGGTTATGGATGATCATAGTTATCAATGGCCTTATGAGCGGACGACACAATCAAGCTTGGAAGAAGGACTCGAGCAATTGCAAGTTCAAATTATAAATGTCTTGAGGTTTTCTGAGAATCTTGAGTGTCAGTCCACTCAGACTGCCTACTGTTAGGAACGAGCTGACATTGAACCAATTTCCTATCATCCAAACTGTCAGGGTTATCCAAACTCTTGGGACTACAGTCAAGGGCAATATAATGATCCAAATTATGCCTATCAATTTGAATATCAATCTCCACTGCAGTATAAGGTGACATCTCAACCTAATGAGAGTTTTTCTGAATACTCAACACGAGAAGTAGAGAAGAGGCTAGAAAAGCTCCTCACCAACTTTATTGAGAGAAATGAGGTTCGGATGGCAAGCCAAGAAGCCGCATTGTAGAGCCTCGAAAGTCAATTGGGGCAACTCATCAGTGCCATTACAAATCCATCGCAAAATAATCTACCGGTCATAATTGATATCAACAATGAAGTAGTAGAGCATTGCACGGTGGGTACGTGAGGAGAAAGCAGTGGTTCTCACAAAGATTTTGAGGGAAATGTCAAGGTGCAAATTAACTAAACTGTGGAGTCTGAAATAGAAGAAGAGAGGATCAACAGTGGTTGCTTGTCAAGACAAATCAAAAGTTGGAAACCACGCTCACAATTATGGAAACCCTGAAGGGCCCGCCAGTGCACGAAGAATGTTTTTAAATTGATGAACAAGTTGAATTAGTGGATAATTCCAGTGGTGAAAGATTTTTCGTGCCGATAGGTGAAGAAAACGGGGATGATCAATCATCTATGTCTGCCAAAAATTTTAAGGAATTGACGAATAGGTGTCATGAAATGGTCATTTTCGTATATGAGCCACATTGAGCGCCATCGGTACAGTCAAGCTGACGACTTTAAAATAAGCACTTGGTGGGGAGGCACCCCCATCTCAGTTTCAATTTTTTCTATTTTTCTTTACTTATATCTAGTTTATATATATTGTGTGTTTTTTTTCTCCTTACTTTGTCAACATTGCTGCCAGTTTAATTGTACTGCAATGTCGTATCTGATGTGTATATATTTGTGATTATAGGATGTAGGCACCATGTTTATTTAGTATATTTCTAGTGTATAACTTAGTTAGAAATAAGGCATATCTTGCATGATATCTGTGTAATATATGTTGGCTAATACATGGCTTTTGTGCAAGGAAAAACCCAAAAAATAATCCTCGCGCCGCAGTGCCAACAAGTGCTCTATAACTCATGCCACAGCGCCAGGTTCATTGTCCAGAATTTAAACATCGCGCTACAGCGCTAAGATATAAAGGGCATCTCGCGCCACAGCGTCGATACTTAGACGATCCACTGTATTCTTGTGTCACAATGCCAAATTTGTACCTATTCCTCGCGCCGCAATGCCTCCTGCGAGCCCAACCTACTGTTAACTCGCGCCGCAGCGCCAATCAAGGAAGGACAGGCCGCGCCGCAGCACCACTAGAGAAAATTTGTTTTTAAAATCAAACTGAAGCCAGTAGTCGTGCCCACTTCCCCTATTCTCTCTCGACAGTTTAAGCAACCCAAGCGCCATATAACCCAAGCAAACCATAGGGTACCCCTCATTCACCAAAGTTTTCCTATCCATTTCTCCCAGTCATCAAATTTTTCATGGCTCCAAGCTTATAAACAATCTATTGGGACTCCCTTCTCCGAAGGACTGCTACGGCTATTGTCTCCATTTAGGTAATTTTGGGGTTTTCATTCAATCATACACAGTAGTTGATGTTATTGTTTGGGTGTTGGTTTTCTCTGTGATTTGGGTAATTTTCACTAACGGAAATCTGGTTAGAGCTCTTTCAAGCAAAGGCTATCTAGTTTGGTTTTAAAAGCGCACACAAGGTGTTTGATAAATTTCTTGAACCAAAGATTATTTTGTTTGGGCTATTTGACAATGAAATGTCATTGGGGATTATTCTAGCCTAAGTTCAGGGGAGTTTGGAATCGAGCTTCTATTTGTGTGCAAGCCATTAACTGTGAAATCTAAAATGGCTTCAAAGCGGCAACGACTGAGCGTCGGCGATTCCTCGTCGGCAACACCAACGGCTTGGGATAACACCAAATTTATCAATGAAGAGGCCTGGAAACGATACAAAAGCTCTTTTACCACACGAAATTTGATTCCTGAGCGGGATTTAATGCCTGACAAAACAAAGAATGGCGAGTTAGCGGCCATGATTGTGGGGCGCCAGTGGGTGCACTTCACAAAACCAGCCGAATCGACCATTATTTCTGTGGTTTATGAGTTCTATATGAATGCTAGTGTCAAGGGTCTTGCTGTTGTCCAAGTTAGGGGGTGGTCAGTGGCGTTTGGAAGCCAAGCCATCAATGCACTATTTGCGATGCCTGGTTTTGGGTAGGGACTATATGGAACCGGGACTCTGCAGTTATGACCTCGAGGATATTATTAGGAGGCTCTGCATGCTCGGGACTACATGGAAGATAAATAACTTCACGGGTGAGAGGACTAGTTTCCTACATGCTGCACTTAGTAGCTATGGGAAGGCATGGTTCAGCTTTATTTGTGCCAACATGATCCCGACTCGGCACCTGAGCGACGCGACTAAGGATCGAGTGATCCTCTTATTTACTATTGTCATGGGCATAAACGTGGACATCAGAGTTCTCATACATGAGTCCATCGTGTAGGTAATCAAGAGCACCATCGCTGCAAGACTCCCACATCTATCCTTAGTCACCCGGATGTGCAAGAGGGCAGGTATCCATTAGGGGCCAGAAGAGATAGCTTTGCCGCCCATGTCAGTTATTGACCATTAGATCATCTCACGCTTCAATGTGTGGGACGGGGAAGCTTCTCATGTCAGAGGTAAAGGATATGGACCACCTACTGAGCCACCTCCTATAGCAGAGCCCAAGCCCTCGCGCCACCAGACACAGGTCTATCTTTACAGGGACCACTGGCAGAGATCATGGCATCCCTCATCCTGCTGCATCAGAAACACGACGCCGATACTCAGAGGCAACAAAGACACATAGTAGCAGTGACCCATAGGTAGGACATAGCGATGCAGTATCAAGCTGAGCTGGTTAACACGATGTAGAGCATATATACTGTGTATAGTGGTGAGGATGCTGAGTTCACGCCATTCCAGTTCCTAGAGCTTCATGTCTTCCAACCATACCCTTCACCGTCAATGCCTGCCTAATCTGATGAGGATGATGCTGCTGTCGAGTGACTGAACTTCAGGGAAGCCCTCTTGTATAGATTGATTAATGTTTAGCAATGAGGGCATTGCTCACCTTAAGTTTGGGGGTGTTTTTGTTTATTATCTGTTTTATTTCTGTCTACTGCCATGCTAGGTTGTCATATTTAGTACTTTTCTTATGTTTTTATCAGTATTGTGGTGCGGTCATTTTGAACTGCAGGTTTATGTTTTGGATTATTACATATGGATGCCATATACATTTTTTGGTTATTATTAACAAATGCTTGAATTATTAGCAGCATGTATGTTTGGTTTATATCCATATTTTTGGGGCTTTCACAGATTTAGATGCTTGTGGCATATGAATTGCCTTATTACCCTATTTTTGAGCTGTTATTAAGTAAGGGTGGTATATTTATCATTAATTTTTTATTGTGGCTAATGACAAGCGCCTAGTAATTATGTCTATCTCTTAAAGTCGTGTCAAGCATGTATGAGCTAGGGGTTTGTTCAAATCGATAAGTTGAGACTGTTATTGATCCATCCTTCTTAGCAAGCAAGCAACGACCAACTGTGTTAACTAGTTATTTTTCAAATTTAGTTCACGTGTTTATTGCTTTAAGAGTATGTTCACTTTTATAAACTTTCATTGTTACAAGGTAATAAAAGACTTAGACGCATATACAGTTTTGGATCTTAGATTCTGACATGTTTGTTTATAAAAAAAATATATAAGAATAAAAAGAAAAAGAAGAATGGATATCGAAAGTTTTGCGGTGGGTCAAGATAGAGCGTAAAACACACTTGCCCATAAAACACAGGACCGATGTTAAGATGGAGCATAAAATGCACTCGCTGAATAATCTTTAGATTTCGTAAAGTCTAATTTGGCTTATGTTGATTATGTGGCCTTTACTACTCGAGTTATTAAATTCATAGGGGTGTTCTACACCTAGTGCCCTAAAGTCATCAGGCTTGGGAGTCATTGATCAAAAGCTCATTAATGGGTAGTTCTGGATAGCCTAAGGTAATTAAGGACTATCCGAGTCAGATTTTACTGTCTTCATGCTAGAATCTTTTAATCCTTTCATGCACTTGCATCTTACTCTTAATGCTTGTTGAATGTTTAAGTTACGGAGTGTGCATACTGGTATTAACAATCGACTGTGTGTATTTATTTGAGCTATGATTTGTTAGGACGGTTGGTTTCCACACACACACACACATAGAATTGATCGAATACAGTCTTATGCTTACAATTACATGAACCCTTAAGCATATATGTGTTTTTCCTGTTCCATGGGAGTAGCTATGATCGAGCTTAGAAGCCATGATACTAGTATACAGTTTTATTTTTCTTTCGCATATTGATTTATTATTGTTAGTTTTGTATTAAATAGTTTGGTCGAGGACAAGCAAAGACTTAAGTTTGGGGGTATTTGATAAGTCGGATTTATACCAGCGAATCGGATACTTTATGGCTTAATTAGTTGCTTGATCTTCATAGTTTATATAGCTTTTATATTATTTTTGTATTATTTTGCTTAATCGATGTAATGTAGGGCTTAACAGGTCTTTTCTAGCCTTCAAGGGGCAAAATGGCCATATTTCATACACTCGTGTCGTAGCGCCAAAGCCTAGCCTTAAGCTCGCGCCACAGCGCCACCCCCCCTTGTCCATCTGACGTCACCTTGGCGCTACAGCGCCCCTGATCCTTCATAGACTCGCTGTAATGCCCCAAAATTCGGTCTATCTTCACACCCGGATTCCGTGCATCACAAGTATATCATCTTCCAAACATACGATTAGGTTTGTAATATTCATGAATGCCATCAAATTGCACAAAGTAAGCAGAAACGTGAAAAAAAGAGTTTTAAAATTTTACAAACTATATACCCAGATCATCCTTTATGCACAATTATTAACGAAACGAAAAGATAAAGAACAAGAATCATACCCTTGAAGATTTGAGCTTTCTCAGGTACAAGTTTGTAATACCCTAGAACTTTCGTGTATTATTAATAGGAATGAATATTTATTTGAATATGAATGATTTCGTGTTATGAAATGAGATAACTCAATTATATTAAATGACTGAATAATTGAGAATATGTGGAGTTTTGCAATGAACTCGTTGAAGCCTTGTGTGGCGTGGTGATGGGAGATATTAATAGTAATATTAATTATTGAAGGAATTATAAAGTAAACAATTAAGTTATATTAATTGTTAATTGTTGTTGTAGTATAATTGTGGATTGTTAATTGATGTTAATAAGGGTTAATTACTATGTGATAATTAATTGTTGTATTAATTAAGTGATAATGGTTATGGTAGAATATTGATTAATTAATAATGGTAGTTAATTATTAATATATGATTATTATTGTTAACCACGTATCTGTGAATGTAATAAAATATTTAATTGTTGTAGAGATCCACAATTACATTAATCAATATTGGTATTAATTAATCAAGAAGGTGATTAGATTTATTGTTTGACAAATAAGTAAGTTTTTAGTATAATAATATTATATTAACGGTTAGGTGCAAGTGTGCAATAATTAAAAATATAAAATATATGGAATACAACTTTATTATATATTGTAGTGTGACACTCATGTGACTATACCATATAACAACACAATATTATGTTTTATTAAACTATATTGTATAAAGCAATGTGATTGAACATATTGGAACTATATGTTATAAATAAATCATGAAATGTGTATGTGACAATATGTATGGGTGGGAACCTTAAAGGATGTACTCTGTCAAAGAATTTCAAACTATTCCAATAAGTGAGTATAATTGGAATAATAAAGTTTTAAGGAGATTTTAAATTACTAGTGGTTAAATAAATGGAGCCCATACATGTTATAAATATTAATTAGACTGGACTAATGTACATGGATTATTTGATGTGAATACATAAATAATCCCTAACTTTTTATTGTGAAGTAGTATTAACACGTTAAAATTTCATTTTAGGAGTATAGGAAAACAAACTAAGCTTTATAAATACGTTACTGGGATTTAAAATCTGTGCCCCATATTAAGTGTCCCAACAGTGCCCAAATAGTAGCCTATGTCTTCATTGCGTGAAATCAAGCAGCTACAAATCCATGGTGATGATGGCTACGGATTGGCAGTTGGCCAACTCTTCTTTATCCTACATTTCTTTTCAATTTCCACTAAATCAAACCATGGTGCAAGAGCATTACCTGGACAACCGATTCTCTATACAAAGCATCCTCCTCATCTCATTATCAGTTGCTTAAAAATTTATCTGAGAAGTGTAGGAAGAGAGGGAGTGTTGCTTAGCATTGAGGGAGTATAATTAGTGCTTTGAGGAATCAAATTAAGCTTTAAAGAGGTATAAATTTTGTTTGTGTTCTTGAGTTTAAGTTTTGTTAAGTCCTTGTAATTGTATGAAATCTCAATAAATTGATGTAGAATAGCATGTCATTATTTTATTTGAGTTGGTACACATGTTTTGGAACTTGGTAGCTGGCCTGGTTGCAGGTTTTGCATCTTATATGTTGAGGCTCTGCAGAAGCAGAGCCATTTTTTTCAGTCTGCTCGAAGTGGCGCGGCCGCGCCACTTCCATAGGCTTATACCGCGCGTGGTGCTGTTCTTAGATGATGAGTTGAGGTTTCTAAATTTTTCTGAGCATGCTATGATAGTTAGGTTAAGCATATAAATAACCCTAGCACGTGCTTAGATATTATTTTGGATATATTACGTTGTTTTAGCTTGATTTAAGTTAAGTTTTCAAGAAAACTTCAAGATTTAGAAAACTATAAATCATGAACTTGAATTAATGAATATTCTGATCTAGCAAGCATGTTAGTATGGTTTTAAAATGCATGTCTGGCATACTAACTTACGTATATGGACTTCATATTGAAGCATGATCATGTTGGATTTAGTAGTAAGCTTTGCAAATAAAAATGCAAACTTTGAACGTGAATGTTAAAGTGCTACTTTGAAAGTTAGAATCTGATGATTATGAACATGTTATATGATACCCTTAGACACACTCATGTATAATAAATGTATATATACCATGCATAAACGAAGCATATTTTAGAACAAAATAATGTTAAATACATGTATGTGATATGAATACTCACAAGCATGTCTAATATGATTTATATGACTACCTTATATGTTTAAGAAGCAAGCATGTTGGACTTTGTGATTTCATAACCTTAAATAGCCTTAAATTGTTAAGATGTCCAACTTAGAACCGTATTGTGCAAGACGGGACCTAGCTTAAACTTGAAAGATGCAAAAGGACCCTTAACATGTTAATATATGTTATGTATGTAAGGATGGACGAGCTAGGTCAAGCAAATAATTGCTCAGTCCTGATTTGAACTGGGAGCCGCGCGGCCGCGCGTCTCCTTAGTATAAATAAGAACGGCCGCGCCATTCTGCAGAGTTGGAAAGTGACTTCTGTGATTTCTGAAGTATGTAGCATGCTAGTGTAACTTCATTATGTTTATTTATGTTCATGATACACTGATAAAGGTAGCTTTGCATGTTAACACCTATCTTAGCTTGAATTGACAAAGTGTTTTAAAATAATGAAGTCTAACGATAGATCCAAGCTACGTAATAACATACGTATAAGGTTTCTTGATTGAGTGGTGTGTGTATGCTTAGACTATATTTATCAAGATTGTTTATCGAATCTGTTTAACTAATGAATATCTGATACGCGTATCACATTATGTTAGGATTTGAAAGAATATTGTTAAGCAATACTTTGGTAAACTGTGCTTGAGGCAAGTATCCGAACCCTACTCTTATTATGCAAGTATAATTGCATTCTTTATTCGACGAATATCGTAAGCTTATCTCTTTGAATGCGTTCAAATGATCTAATAAGCTTAAACCCTTGTGAAAGATATTATTTGTGTTGAACTTAGTAATGTTCTTGAATATTGTGAAATAGTCGATGTTATTTGATTCAGCTAGACTATATGCATGCTTATAAAAGCTGTCCAAACCAATTGATTGGTGCAGAAATCTTGAAAACTGAGTTGGACAACCCTTTTGGCAGGGGGAGTATTTGTCGTTGGAAACCCCAACACATGAATGACTATTATTGTGGTGTTATGCATAACGTAAAATATTGTAGACTGATCATCTATAGTACTTGATATTTTTGGGGTTATCAATTTAATATTGATAACTATAGTGGAAGTTCAATAGTCCTTAGTGACTACTCAGTATAAATTGTTTATTTAGTTGGATACATTGATAGTCGTTGAATTCATATATCTCTATTGATTTATATTGAATTATCGCTCTTATTACAAAAATTATTTATACTTATTACTCATGATATAATCATGAAACTTTGAACTATCCTAGAAATGATACTTCGATATTTTAAACCTCGTGATATTATATCCTACACCCTTGTTGCATAGTACTTGCTGGACAATTTGTGCTCATCCTTGCTTATTTAAAACCTTTCAGTTAAGGAAGAATAGGGAGGTGTCTCTGGAACAAACAAGGGCAAGGGCAAGGCTACCGACTAGCTTGTCCCTTTTATGTTTAAGATTATCATGTTGTATTAAGACTATGTTCAAACTTAACTAGGATTATGTAATAAGTCTTTATTCGATATTATTATGTAATCTATTATGTACTATAGGTTGCGAGACTTGGGAGAATAATTATAATAAATCATTGTATATTATTCTAAATTAGATTTTTCCGTTGTGGATGTATGATTTTAATTATTGTGGTAATACTTTGAGCACGTGATGAACCGAATTTAAGTGACCAATTGGAGGTCCAAATTTGGGGACGTCACAGGTTGGTATCAAAACTATAGTTATAAACCTTAGGAACGAGAGTCCTTAGATTATAACTTAAGAAAACTTTGAAGTTAGGAAGGGGATAAAACTCATGTAGAGTTTTCCTTGAGAGACTTAGTGTGTTATGAAAGGTAACCTCATTCTATACAATGAACTTATATTATTTAACATTCTGATTGAGTTGTTGTTTGTCTTGTCTTATGTTGGTGATTGTAGGATGACTAATATGGAAGGACCTAGGCGAGTAGTAGAGGAGGAGCCGAGTGATATCCACGTAGTCTATGAGGCATCCTTGATAGCAGAGCCTATATCGATAGTTGCCCATATTGACGATGATGATAAGGAGAAGGAGATGGAGCCTTTACCTGAGGAATCTGATCCGGAGGAGGAGCCTATGGAGGAGGAGCCCATGGAGGAGGAACTCGAACCAATGAAGGACTCCGACGGGACTACTTTCGAGATTCGGATGTTAGGAGAATATGAAGAACAAATTTTGGAATTAGGATATAGAGTCGAGGAGCTAGAGACTGAGACCTTGAGAGGCAACTAGTGATGCAGGAGATGGAGGTGGAAATTGTTCATCGCAAGGAGGCAGGGATCCAGATGGGGGCCTTATTTCACCGATCAGTGGCGTGGAATATGGAGTTGGCAGGAAAGCTAGAAGAAATGGAACTGAGGGTTTTGAGTGAGAGGACGGAGAAGGAGGCTTTCCGAACTCAGTTAGAGATGGAGGTGATGGATAAGATTCACTTCGAGGAGAAGTGGGAGGATTCCAATGATAGGGTGAATGCTCTAGAGGATAAGGTGCGGTGCAAGAGGAGTAATATGAACACGATGGGCTATGCTCTACGCACGGCCATAGAGAGATTGATCGATGGGATAAATCATTACCCAGCTAAGCAAGGATAGACCCGGCATACCATAAGTCGGGATATGGCGGCACACATTACGCAAAAGGAGTATCAGAGCGCCGTGGAGCGTGGGATGTTTGATTGAGTCTAGAGGGAAAAACTCAGTGGTGTAGTAGTTTTATTTATGTGTTGTTAATATGTTGTTGTAATCTCAATCTTTTGTGTAAGATGTGAGATGGTAGTAACCCCTGCTTTTGAAATGTTAGAGGGGTAGTAAGCTAGTGTTGTCCCTGTCTTTTGTGATATTAGGGGATATATGTTATCATTTATAGCAGTATACTTGAAAAGAACGTGTATTGTAACCATTTGGCATATGAATATAAATGATCTTATTTAAGAAAAGGGTTATAAACCTTTAGTTCCTTTCAATTGAGAAATGTCTAAGTGTTGTAATTAGATAATTAAATGAAAGTTTTGTGATGCATAAAATGCCGCCCAGACGTAGAATAACTGTCCAAGAAGAGTCAGTTAATGATGGGAGAGGACCTGTAGACCCGATACAGCGACTGGTAGATTTATTGGGAGAAGCTCTAAGGGGAATAAACAAAACCGTACCACCCGTTCCCCAAGCTATCCCAATAACTACCTTCAAAGATTTTAAGAGTGTAGGACCCCCAGAGTTCATTGGAACCACTAACCCGATAGTTGCACAAACCTGGATCAAGGAGATCGAGAAGGCCTTCACTATAGCTCGCATGGGTGAAGACCAGAAGACCGTATTTGCGAAATACACGATGAGGGGCAAAACAGACTATTAGTGGGAAACTAATCAGTAGAGTGCGAAGGAAGGAACGATAAAATGGGAGAGGTTTACAACGCTGTTTTTCAAGAATTATTTTCTGAAAAGTATGAAGAATAGGATGGATGTGAAGTTCCTAGAGTTAAAACAAGGAGATATGACGGTGGCGCAATACGCTGCTAAGTTTAATGAACTAGCGCGATTTGCAAAACACTAAGTTTTGGATGAGGAGAGGAAAGCGAGACGTTTTGAGCGAGGGTTAAAGTCGTGGTTGTATAATAAGGTATCGTTCTTCTTGATTAATTCCTTTACAACATTGTTGGAGAAGGAAATTATTGCAGAAGGTGGCTGTGAGGCCTTAAGTCTATATCATAAGGAGAAGAAGAATAAGAACGCTGGTAGTGAGCATCATGGAGGGAGCACCAGCGGAGGAAGTAACTCCAAAAAAAGGAAATGGGAAAATAATAACAACAGAAATAATAACCAAGGTGGGAGTCACCAGGGAAACTTCAATAAGAGAACCGAAGCTTGCAACAAATGTGGAAGAAGTCATCAGGGAGAGTGTTGGAAGAGAAAGAACACCGGCTATAATTGCGGCCGTGAGGGGCGTATATCTCCAAATTACCCAAAACCGAAGAAGATCAGAGGATGTTTTTCTTGTGGATTGATAAGTGATATTTTTACTCACTTATTGTATATTAATCTAGGCGAATTGTGCCCACCTCGAGTACATTTCATTGTGTTTTAGTTGCATTTCATGTTATTCTACATTTCATAAACTTAAAACTCCTTTTGGCGAATAAGTGTAGGAATTGGCGTCATTTTGGTGGAAACTGAGTTATCGGTGAGCAGATGCATGAAGGCTAGTCGCAAGACGAGGATGTGCACGGCATATGGGTACAATGAGGCATGGAAATCAAGCAAGCAAGAGGGTTTAAGCAAGAATAAATAAGTAGCAGCAGACCAAAAACCAGACTTAGGAACTGCAGAACACAGGCCGCGCGGCAGAACAAGTGGAGATACGCGCGCCCGCGCGAATGCAGGGCTTTACATGGGGAACCTTCTGCAAGTCAAGCGCCCGCGAGGCATGAGCGCGCGACCACATAAGAGGTCGCCTGGTTTGGTCTGAGCATACTGTAAGTTTCACGGCCGCGAGCTAGAGACACTAGGGACGCGCGCGGCAGCGCGCGATGCTGATGTTGCAATTTGTTTTATTTTTATTTCTCAACTTAATGATGTGTAATTTGATATAAAACGATTCTGACGTGTGTCAGACATGGGGACGAGACTTTTATTTACGTAATTTTTATAGTACCAATTAGGGTTTACACCTTGGAGAGATTCCAACGGATAACACGAAACCACAACGTCTTATTCTCTTCTTCTTCGTGGAGTTCTTCGTCATCGTAGATATTGATTATTGTTTATTGGATTTCTTTGTGGATTTAATAGTTAATCTTTGATATCTATTCAGTGATTAGGTTTGATCGTTCTATCCTTCTTACTTTGATTGCTTGTTTATTGATCATGCTTAACATTGATTCCATAATGGTTTTTGGTTTAATAATGAACTAAACTCTATTATGGGATTCTAACGGATTTCAATATGTAGTTCGGTTGTACATCTAGGTGTTCGATTTGTTTTGTATATCATGTGGATTATCTATCATGGTTGGTGTGCATGTATGAATGACTGATAATCATTCGTGTTAGTATTTGTATGGGATTGGAAATGAACATATGAATATGGAGTGAAATCATGATAGCATGCGAATACGGGGCTAGAGTAAGTCTTGCTTATTTTGTGAATCAGATAGGAATATACTGTTTCACCGTATGAGCTAGAATAAGGGTTGTGCTTAAAATCAATAGAATTTCAATTGTGCATAGGAATATGGTAATTGTGATGGTATTGGTGATTACATAGATTCTAACATCTGTAGATGATATGTGAGTTGGTTATAGTGCATTGGAAAATGGTTATAACTCGCTTTGTGCCCTTGGCTATTATCTTGTGATATGTGAACACTTCTTGCATGACATATGGCGATTAAACGAAATATTGAATGAAGTTAGGATCCCATTGTTGCCATATTATATTTATTCCATTTATATTCTTATTTGTAGTGGGTAATCATATTTAGTTCAAATCATCCATTAAGTCCATAGTCTTAGCATATAAATATAGTGAGTAAATTAATGCATAGTAGTCTAATATTAAAAACTTTCTCTATGGGATCGATACTTTACTTACTTTGTATTACTTATTGACCCGTGTATACTTGCATGAGTTAGAGCTCTTTTATAAGAACTATAAAAGAGGCAACAAGTGTTTGGCGTCGCTACCGGGGAAAGGCATTAATTTAGATAATTATCATTAGTTTAAAGTTGTATTGTATGACTTAGACAAATCTGTTCATTTCTCATTTCTATTTTTGTTTTGTTTTGATTACAGATACTTGTAAACTTTTATGCACACGCGATCATCCAACTCGGAGTTAACACCAGCTCAAGCTAATATTAATGGAAAGGGTTGGAAAGCGAGTGTGCGGAGGAATCTGCAAGAGCAGTTAGAAAGAATTACAGTCAATATGGTAGAAGAACAAAGGATTGAGCAAAGAGAAGAGCCTCGGGCTCTAAGGGAATATTCCATGCCGAACATAAATGAATTACAGTCTAGCATAGTCAGGCCAGCGATAGCAGCAAATACCTTCGAAATAAAAACGGGCACTATTCAGATGGTGCAGAACTCAGTACAGTTCGGGGGTGCTGCTATGGATGATCCGAACGAACACCTATTAAGTTTCAACAAAATTTGTGACACATTCAGATATAATGGTGTGACGGAGGATGCCATCAGACTACGGCTATTCCCATTTTTCTTGAGGGATAAAGCAAGGAGTTGGCTACATTCCTTGCCGGCTGGATCGATCACTACATGAGAGGACTTAGCACAGAAATTCTTAGCCAAGTTCTTCCCAATCGCTAAACCTGCAAAGATGAGGACAGCGATATCTCAGTTTGAGCAACAATAGGGCGAAACCTTATATGAAGCATGGGAAAGGTATACGGAGATGCTTAGGAAATGTCCACATCATGGTTTTGCTAGACTGGCTGGTAATTAATTCGTTTTACAATGGCTTGGGATGGCAATCCAGACAGATTGTAGATGCAGCCGCAGGAGGGGCATTATGGGCAAAGAGCTATAATGAAGCATATTCGCTTATCGAAACTATGGCCGCGAATGACTATCAGAATCCTATAGCTCGGATGTCTCAACCCAAAGTTGCAGGTGTGTTGGAGGTGGATGCGATTACACAGCTGTCGGCACAAATGGCAGCCATGGCTAAGAAAATAGATACTTTGGCAGAGAGCAAAGTGAAGACGGTTACTTTTGTTTGTGAGATTTGTGCGGGGTCACACTCCACGGATCAATGTGCTATCAGCTCAGAATCAGTACAGTACGTAAGCAATTACAGAAAGGATCAAGGCCAATTCCAGAACACATACCATCCAAACAACCGCAATCATCCAAACTTCAGTTGGTCTAACTATCAAGGACAACAACAAAATCAGTTCCAGCCGAATCAACAGTTTCAACAACAGTCAGCACAGCCACAGTTTACACCAAAACCACCGTTTCCACCGGGATTTACTCAACAGCAACAACACCCCACTCCGGCTGCATCACATTCAGAGAAGAAATCAAAAATGGAGGAGATGATGTTGAAATACATGGCAAACACCTTGGTCATGATCAAAAGCCAAGCAGTGGCTATCAAGAATTTAGAGATGCAAATGGGGCAAATGGCGAACATGCTTACTAATAGGCCCCAAGGAGCGTTGCCAAGTAACATAGAGGCAAATCCTAGAAGAGATGGGAAGGAGCAGTGTCAAGTAATAACATTGTGATCAGGGAAAGACTTGACAAAGTCTGCAAGTCGCGCGCCCACGCATGATACCACTAAGGAGGCCGCGCGGCCGCGCGAGGCAGAGAAAGAAACTGAGGAGGAGAAAAATCTAGAAAATTCTGAGGTTCAGCAAAAAGAAAAGAATAAAGCAGGTTCAGAAGAGAAGGTCAAGAGTCCACTACAACCACTGCACCCTCGAGTACCATATCCGCAGAGGTTAGCAAAGCAGAAAGATGACAAACAATTCAGCAAGTTTTTAGAGGTCTTCAGAAAGCTGCAAATCAATATACCTTTTGCCGAAGCATTGGAACAAATGCTAAGCTACGCAAAGTTCATGAAAGGTATCTTGTCAAGGAAGAGAAGATTAGATGAGTTTGAAATGATTGCCTTGACAGAGGAATGCAGTGCAGTGCTCCAACGCAAGTTACTGCCAAAGTTGAAAGATCCGGGTAGCTTCACAATTTCGTGCACCACTGGAAAGATGGAGTTTAACAAGTGTTTATATGATTTGGGAGAAAGTATAAATTTGATGCTATTGTCAGTATTCAGCCAGTTGGGATTACCGACCCCACGACCAACGAACATATCATTACAGCTAGCAGACCGGTCTGTCACATATCCGCGGGGAATTGTTGAAGATGTATTGGTTAAAGTGGATAAGTTCATCTTTCCGGCTGATTTCATGATTCTATATTTTGAAGAGGACAAGAATATTCTGATCATACTAGGAAGACCATTCCTGGCCACGGGCAGAGCTTTGATAGATGTGCAAAAAGGGGAACTCACGATGCGAGTTCAAGATCAAGAAGTCATTTTTAATGCCTTCCAGGCCATGAAATTCCCAACGGATGAGGATGATTGTTTCTTCGTTGATTGGGTGAATCGAATTCTAGATGATGACATACAGAGTCTAGCAGACTATGAACCTTTAAGGAATATCACTAATGAGAATTCAGATGCAGAGGATGAAGAATTTGACGAATTTTTTCAATATCTGGATACCAACCCCCAATTCAGGAGATTTAGACCATCTGCAGAGCCATTGCCAATAGCTGGAGATGCCACAATAAAGCTAAAACCATCTCTTGAGACACCTCCAGAATTGGAGTTAAAGCCACTTCCGGAACATCTCAGGTATGCATTTTTAAGTTCAGATTCTACATTACCTGTGATTATTTCTTCGGCACTAACATCTTGCCAGGAAGAAAAATTACTCCGAGTGCTTAGAGAGTTCAAATCAGCTATTGGATGGACCATAGCAGATACCAAAGGAATCAGCCCTTCGTATTGCATGCACAAAATCCTAATGGAAGATGGTAACAAGCCGACAGTTGAGCAGCAAAGGAGGCTTAATCCCATAATGAAGGAAGTTATCAAGAAAGAGGTGCTAAAATGGTTAGATGCTGGAATAATCTACCCAATCTCAGACAGCGCATGGGTGAGCCCAGTACAATGTGTTCCAAAAAAAAAGTGGCATGACAATTGTGACTAACGAGAATAATGAGCTAATCCCAACACGAACAGTAACGGGGTGGAGAGTTTGCATGGATTACCGCAAGCTCAACAAGGTTACATGGAAAGATCATTTCCCGCTCCCATTTATCGATCAGATGTTGGACAGACTAGCAGGGCATGAGTACTATTGCCTTCTGGATGGTTATTCGGGTTACAATCAAATTATGATAGCTTTAGAAGATCAGGAAAAGACTACTTTCACATGTCCATATGGTACTTTTGCTTTTAGAAGCATGTCTTTTGGGTTGTGCAATGCTCCAGCTACATTTCAAAGATGTATGATGGCTATATTCTCAGACATGGTGGAACAGAATGTTGAGGTATTTATGGATGACTTCTCAGTCTTCGGGGATTCATTTGACTTATGCCTTGAGAATTTAGTTATGGTGTTGAAGAGATGTGTTGAAACAAACTTAGTGCTAAACTGGGAAAAATGCCATTTCATGGTTCAAGAAGGAATCATTTTGGGACACAAAGTTTCAAAGACGGGACTTGAGGTGGATAAAGCAAAATTGGAGACTATTGAGCATCTCCCACCACCCACATCAGTAAAAGGAGTTCGCAGTTTTCTGGGACATGTAGGGTTCTACCGCAGGTTCATTAAGGATTTCTCCAAAATAACTAAACCATTATGCAGCCTATTGGAGAAAGATGCAAAATTCAGTTTTGATGACCCCTGCGTGTCAGCATTTGAACACTTAAAGAGAAAACTGATTTCAGCACCAATAATTACTGCACCCGATTGGACTTTACCGTTTGAATCGATGTGTGACACCAGTGATTACGCCGTAGGTGCTGTGTTGGGACAACGGAAAGAAAAGATATTCCATGTGATTTAGTATGCCAGCAAGACCCTAACGGATGCGCAATTGAACTATACCACCACGGAAAAAGAGTTATTGGCAGTGGTATACACTTTTGATAAATTTCGAGCATATCTGATTGGAACAAAAGTGATAGTGTATATGGATCACGCAGCAATTCGACATTTAATGGCCAAGAAAGATGCTAAACCGCGGCTGATTAGATGGATTTTATTACTGCAGGAATTTGACTTAAAAATCAAGGACAGAAAGGGTACTGAAAACCAAGTGGCAGACCACTTATCTCGCCTCGAGAATCCAGAAAGTGAGGTACAAGACACTGATATGATTAATGAATCCTTCCCAGATGAGCAGTTGTTTGTGGTAAAAGGGGAAGTGCCATAGTTTGCAGACTTCGCAAATTATCTGGTAAGTAAGACGGTACCTTCTAACTTGGTGGGATATCAGAAGAAGAAATTTATGCATGACGTCAAATGGTATATATGGGATGAGCCTTATTTGTTTAAACAGTGTTCAGATCAAGTGATACGAAGGTGCATTCCGTATAGCGAGACCGAGGGAATTCTGCAAAAATGTCACTCCTCGGTGTATGGAGGTCACTATGGTGGGGAACGGACAGCACCAAGAGTCCTACAAGCAGGGTTTTACTGGCCAACTATCTTCAAGGACGCTTACAATTTTGTCCAACGATGCGACAGATGTCAGCGAGTGGGTAATATCTCCAAAAGGAATGAGATGCCATTGAATACCATCCTAGAGGTAGAAATTTTTGATGTACGGGGCATTGATTTCATGGGACCTTTCGTTTCTTCACGCGGCAATCTCTATATCTTGCTCGCAATGGATTATGTTTCAAAATGGGTGGAGGTTAACGCTTTACCCACCAACGATGCCAAGGTGGTCCTAAAATTTCTACACAAAAGCATTTTTACGTGATTTGGAACTCCAAGGACTATCATTAGTGATGAAGGTAGTCATATCTGCAACAGGCAATTCACCACCTTGCTAGCTAAGTACGGGGTGAATCATCGCATCGCCACAGCTTATCACCCACAAACCAGTGGACAAGACGAAGTATCAAACCGAGAAGTCAAACAAATCCTGGAAAAAGTTGTGAATCTAACACGGAAGGACTGGTCGTTAAAGTTAGATGATTTTGTATGGGCCTATCGCACCGCATACAAAACCCCGTTGGGGATGTCCCCTTTTCAAATTATTTATGGAAAAGCCTGTCACCTCCCTATGGAGCTAGAGCATAAGGCTTATTGGGCAATACGGAAGCTCAACCTTGATTTAACATCTGCAGGGGAGAAAAGGCTACTTCAGCTCAATGAGGTAGATGAGTTTAGATTACAGGCATATGAGAATACAAAGTTATACAAGGAAAAAGTGAAGAGGTGGCATGACCGTAGGATAATGGACAGAACGTTCGAACCAGGACACATGGTGTTGCTCTATAATTCCAGACTTAAACTCTTCCCTAGAAAACTGAAATTGCATTGGTCGGGTCCATTCACAGTGAAAACGGTATCTCTGCATGGTGCAATTGAAACATATAACCAATTTCCAGACAAGCCCTTCAAGGTAAATGGACAGCGGTTGAAGCATTATTTTGGAGACGAAGTGGACAGACACAGCGTCACCATGATTCTCTCGTTACCATGAGCATCTGAGACATTCGAGCTAATTGACTATAACTTAGCGCTGGATGGGAGGCAACCCATCAATTTCATTTTTAAACTCATTTCAATGATTTAGTTAAATAGTAGTCAGATTCATTTTACTTTTGCTAAGTACCTAATCTATGTTGCACTCATCTTGTTGTAGGTGCTTTGGGTTACACTCATCACAACCTCTAATTGGAATTTCAGAACTGTAGCTCAAGGAGTGCAGTGCGCGGCCGCGCAGGTCCCAACAGTTATTATCTCGCGCCTGCGTGAACTGCAGACAATTTTAACATCTTCGCGCTCCCGCGCGTGATAAAATATGCATTGTCACGCGGGCGCACGCGACATCCAGCAATGACATTATTTTTTCAATCCGTGCTCTACTTGGGTTTTTACGTGGTCTATTATGAGCATATCTCTATTCTCCCATAATAAAAAGCCTCTTCACTATAATACATGCGTATATCACAACCATCCTCATTTGAGTCATTTTAGGGCTTATTTTGCTGGTTTGGGGAGCAAGCAAGTTTGGGGGTATTATCAGTTGCAAAATCCTAGCTATCTCTACAAAGCAGTTAATCATGGGTCCCAAAAGAAGACGCACACTCTCCATCTCTTCAATCTCTGAGACCTCATCTAGTGATCACGATGGCGCTGTCACGGAATAAAGAAACTTCTTAAGCCGGGAGGCTCATCATACCTATTATCATCTTTTAAGTAAATCGTTTATTAAGGAGTGAGGCTTTAAACCCACCAAGAAAGATGGACAACTATGGAATATGCTCCGAGAGAGAAACTGGGTTAGCCTAGCCGCAACACCTATGTCTATCCCAATGGAGGTTGTTCGAGAGTTCTACGCCAACGCAAATGAGATGGAGCAGCATGGACTAACCTTCGTTCGGCATGTGCAAATGGACTTTTGCCCCTCAGCTATCCGAGCAGTGTACGGAATAATTGATACACCACCACCTGGGTCGGCATACTGGGTCATGGGTGCCCATTTAACGATTGACTTGGATGTATTGATTTCAGAATTGTGCATACCGGGCAATAAGTGGACCTGCAAGGTCGGAACAGCCGAGCCTCTATCGTTTCCAGCTTCCACCTTGAATTGCTACGCCCAAGCATGGCATCTGTTTATCTGTGCTAAACTAATATTGTCCACTCATAAGCATGTCGTCACGAAGGAGCAAGCCCTCATTTTATGGGTTATTATTGAAGGGAAATACATAGACGTCGGCCACATTATTCATCACAACATACATCGATATTGGAGGGGAAACATGACTGGGAGCATCCCGCATGCAGCGGCAATAACATTACTTTGTATGCAGCAGGGAGTCCCATGGACTGACAGGACACGGCAGAAGCCGAGTCATGACATTACGTCGGCCACAATCGCTAGGCTCCAAGCTTGGACGGGTGGTGAGCCATATCCGCGAGGACGAGGATTCATTCTCCGACCCACCTTTTTCGATCCACCCCAGCAGCCCCCATAGCCCAATGAAGCAGGTCCATCCACCCGTGCGCAGCCTATCTCTAGCGATCGACACCTCCGAAGGTTGGAGCGCAAAGTCGACGCATTGCATGACAATCTTGGGACATTTGCTACGGGACTCTCCAGGGCTTTGACCGAAGCATTCGCTCAGCAAGGAACCATGCTTGAATGGCCCCAGTTTGGGACCGTCGTGCCGTATCCACCACCAGATTCACCACCCGAGGAGGGTGGTCATGCCGATCATTAGGGGAGTTTTTCTCGTACATTTTACCTTCATTCAATGAGGACATTGAACATTTCATGTTTAGGGGTATCAGAGTACTTGCATAGTAGTTTAGATTGCATTTTATTTTAGCATGTTTAGTTTAATTTTGCATGAATATGTGTTAGTTAAATTTGAGCATAAAATTTTTATTTTTATTCATTCTTAGTATGTTCTAGTTTAATGTATCACATAAATTTTTGCTTATAAATAGAAAATTTTGCCTAAGCCAATGAGGATAGTAAATTGTGGAAGATTTCAGAATATGCTGCATAGCACAACTTGGATATAATGTTTTACACAATGCGATTCATGTTGCGGTTTATATGCTTTCAGTTTGCACAATTGTGTTCACATTCACTTGTAAGTTTAAGATGTATGTTATGCATTGCTCAATAGAACATGTAGTGTTAAAAAGAGAAACATGAGAAAGGTGTTATATATTGTATGAGTCATTGAAGTGCAAATTTTGAGGAAACATGGGTATGCTGTATAAAAAAAATAAATAAATAAATATATATATATATATATATATATATATATATATATATGCAATAACGTGACTAGTCTTAATTCGGGGCCCTGGCTACTTGAGTAAGTACGCCCGAGGGGATTGTCTCTACACCTAGCGCCCTAAGGTCTTTCATGGTCTGGGAGTCGTTGGTTGAAAGGTCGTTAAGGGGTAGCAGTGTGCCTAATGGATTGAGACATTGCACAGTCATGTGGAAAAAAAAAGAGAAAAGAAACAATAGCAATAAACACCACGGAAAAGTGCGAAATCGCCCTCGTGAGTAGCAATAAAGCAATTAACCCATTGTTGAACTTTAGTTTTTGGTGATATGTTTAAACAGTCTATGTTGCATGAGTATACATGAATCTTAATTTAGACTATAATTTTCTGTTTGGAGCAATGTATGATATATAATCTTTGCTTAGATCAAGTTTTTGTGAACACCACACACACACACAGCATCTCTATAGCATTCATGAATTATCTGTGTGTATGATGCTATGTCTATGGTTTGGTTTGAAACTATGTTATGGAATCGAGATAATTCACTGAGGCAATGTGGGCTGAAATTCTGTTATGGCTAAGATTATGTGAGACTAGTTTGCATCATAGAGTAGTGTATAGTTTAGTAGTTACATTTTCAGTGTTCATTCATATGCATTGCTGAGGGCAAGCAACAGTTCAAGTTTGGGGGTATTTGATAAGTGATTTTTTTACTCACTTATTGTATATTAATCCAGGCGAATTATGCCCACCTCGAGTACATTTTATTGTGTTTTAGTTGCATTTCATTTTATTCTGCATTGCATAAACTTAAAACTCCTTTTGCTGGATAAGTGCAGGAATCAGCGTCATTTTGGTGGAAACTGAGGTATCGGTGAGCAGATGCATGAAGGCTAGTCGCAAGGTGAGGATGTGGACGGCATGGGGGTACAATGAGGCATGGAAATCAAGCAAGCAAAAGGGTTTAAGCAAGAATAAACAAGTAGCAGCAGCAGCATACCAAAAACCAGACTCAGGAACTGCAGAACACAGGCCGCGCGGCAGAACAAGTGAAGACTCGCGCGTTCGCACGAATGCAGGGCTTTACATGGGGAACCTTCTGCAACTCAAGCGCCCGCGAGGTATGAGCGCGCGCCTACAAGGCATAATTCCGCGACCACGCGAGAGGTCGCCTGGTTTGGTATGAGCTTACTGTAAGTTTCGCGGTCGCGAGCCAGAGACACTAGGGACACGAGCGGTCGCGCGCGATGCTGATGCTGTAATTTGTTTTATTTTTATTTCTCAACTTAATGATGTGTAATTTAATATAAAACAATTCTGACGTGTGTCAGACAGGGGGACGAGACTTTTATTTACGTAATTTGCATAGTAACAATTAGGGTTTACACCTTGGAGAGATTTCAACGGAGAACACGAAACCACAACGTCTTATTCTCTTCTTCTTCGTGGAGTTCTTCAACATCGTAGATATTGATTATTATTTATTGGATTTCTTTGTGGATTTAATAGTTAATCTTTGATTTCTATTCAGCGATTGGGTTTGATCGTTCTATCCTTCTTACTTTGATTGCTTGTTTATTGATCATGCTTAACATTGATCCCATAATGGTTTTTGGTTCAATCATGAACTAAACTCCATTATGGGATTCTAATGGATTTCAATATGTAGTTCGGTTGTACATCTAAGTGTTCGATTTGTTTTGTATATCATATGGATTATCTAGCATGGTTGGTGTGCATGTATGAATGACTGATAATCATTCGTGTTAGTATTTGTATGGGATTGGAAATGAACATATAAATATGGAGTGAAATCATGATAGCATGCGAATATGGGGCTAGAGTAAGTCTTGTATGTTTTGTGAATCAGATAGGAATATACTGTTTCACCGTATTAGCTAGAATAAGGGTTGTGCTTAAAATCAATAGGATTGCAATTGCGCATAGGAATATGGTAATTGTGATGGTATTGGTGATTACATAGATTCTGACATCTGTAGATGATATGTGAGTTAGTTATAGTGCATTGGAAAAATGGTAATAACTCGCTTTGTGCCCTTGGCTATTATCTTGTGATATGTGAACACTTCTTTCATGACATATGGCGATTAAAAGAAATATTGAATGAAGTTAGGATCCCATTGTTGCCACATTATATTTAGTCCATTTATATTCTTATTTGTAGTGGGTAATCATATTTAGTTCAAATCATCCATTAAGTCCATAGTCTTAGCATATAAATATAGTGAGTCAATTAATGCATAGTAGTCTAATATTAATAACTTTCTCTGTGGGATCGATACTTTACTTACTCTGTATTACTTGTTGACCCGTGTATACTTGTATGAGTTAGAGATCTTTTATAAGAACTATAAAAGAGGCAACATGGATCAACAGAGCACCAGATAAAGGATTGCCCAAAGAAAGGAAGCGGTGGAGCTGGCAGAAGCCAGGGAGGAGGAAGGAAGTTAATGATAGGTGGACCTGCACAACCCAACTGATCGACCGCTCGAATCTTTAACATGACCGTCTAGGACGCAGTGGCTGCGAAGGACGTGGTGTCAGGTATAATCCCAATCAGTAATATAAATGCTTATATATTATTTGATTCGGGTGCGACCTGTTCTTTTCTATATGAAGAATTTGCTGAACGTTTAGAAGATTCCTTGAGCATAGAGGTTACGATTAAGGAAATAATCCCCGTAGAATATGTTTATCAAAATTATCGCGCAAACATTAGAGAACATGAACTGAGCGTAGACTTAATTCATATTAGACTCGGAGAATTCGACGTAATACTGGGAATGGATTGGATATATAACCATGCCACGATAATTGACTGTCAGAACAAATGTGTGAACCTTCAGACTCCGAGTAAGTCTAAGGTAGTGTTTCATGGTAGCTCATTGCTTAAGCAATCATGTAACGTTACGATGATGCGGGCCAAGAAATTGTTAAGGAAATGATGTGTAGGTTATTTAGCTTACATCATAGATACTCAGAAAAAGGGAGTAAAAATTAAAGATATACCCGTAGTAAATGAATTTCAAGACGTGTTTCCGAACGATATGCCTGGTCTTACGCTAGATAGAGAAATCGAATTCGTAATAGACTTAGCACTGGGAACGACACCAATTTTGAAAGCTCCATACCGTATGGCGCCATTAGAAATGAAGGAATTGATGATACAACTTCAAGAGTTACTGGATAAGGGTTACATTCGACCGAGTGTGTCTCTTTGGGGAGCACTAGTGTTATTCGTGAAGAAAAAGGACGGATCGATGAGGCTCTGTATCGATTATCGAGAATTGAACAGAGTAACGATTAAGAATAGATATCTATTACCAAGGATAGTTGACTTGTTTGATCAACTAAAGGGAGCAAAATGTTTCTTGAAGATCGACTTACGGACATGATATCACCAACTGAAAGTGCATGATGAGGATATACCGAAGACTGCATTTAAAACCCGTTATGGACATTACGAGTTTTTGGTAATGTCATTCGATTTAAGTAATGCTCCAGCAGCATTCATGGACTTGATGAACCAAGTTTTCAAGCCATACTTGGATAAATTCATAGTAGTTTTCATCGCCGACATCTTGATCTACTCGAAGATAGAGGAAGAATATGTCGAACATCTAAAGATTGTTTTGGAAGCACTACGAAATGAGAAGATGTATGCGAAATTTTCTAAGTGCGAATTTTGGATGAAGAAGGTTCAATTCTTAGGCCACGTGGTGGATGAGAATGGAATCTCAGTAGACCCTGAAAAGGTCAAAGCGGTAAGTAATTAGGAACAACCGAGAACACTGACGGAGGTGAGAAGTTTCTTAGGGTTAGCCGGATACTATCAAAGATTTATCCAGGATTTTTCTAAGATAGCGACCTCGTTGACGAATCTGACGAGAAAGACGGTGAAATTTGTATGGACCGACAAATGCGAAGAATGTTTTCAAGAGTTGAAGAAGAGATTAAGCGAGGCGCCTATATTATCATTATCAGATGGTACGGGAGGATTTGTGGTGTATAGTCATGCATCACATAGAGGACTGGGCTGTGTGCTGATGCAGAGTGACAAAGTCATTGTGTATGCTTCATGACAATTAAAGGATTACAAAAAACGATATCATACTCATGACTTAGAGTTAGCGGCAGTAGTTTTTGCGTTAAAGATATGGAGACATTATTTGTACGGAGAAAAATGTGAGATATACACGGACCACAAATGTAAGACCCCAACTTTTTAATGAATAAAATTGAATTTCCTCTATTTATTATTGTGAATAATAAGGTGTTAATTTGATATAATGCTTTAGTTATGGGTGAAATGTGCAAAATTTTTAAACTAAGCAAGTGGTTATAAAATATTCATTGTTGTCGGGGAATATTTATTGGTCGTGAAATATTTTTTCTATCTGGGAATATTCGTACGACGGCGCAGCCATTTGTGGGCCCCATAACGAGAAATGGTCGGATGAAAAAACAACAAATTTGAATTTTTATAAATAACGGCGTAATCGTTACCGTTAACACTGTTGGAATACCCGGTGGGTAAAGAAAAGTAATACGCGTTGTTGCATAGTAGCACATGATATTGCACAGTATTTTTGAATTATTGATTCTTACGTAAGAAGGCACTACTCAATAATTGTTACAATAATTACTGTTCAATATTTTATTTTATTGATTCAATAATTGCTACGTTGATATTTTATATTATTGTTGTTCAATAATTGTCACTGCACAATATCTCCATTACCAGATCAATAATTCATATTATTTGAATAATATTATTAGATAGCACTATTAGTAATGTCTAAGGAAGTTATGTCTAAGGAGAGGTTTTGTCACCTAATTGCGTGCCAGTAAGGAGAAATCCTTATTGGAAAGCCCCCTCTTTCCTATGACTGGTTGTCATAATTGTGATTCTGTAATATTATTTGTGAATAATTATTTATTGATTTATATGATAAGGAAATATTTATTTGATGCAGATATAAATGATGTATTTATTATGTGATTATAAATGAAGGAATTAATGTTGAGGTGTTTTATCAATATTTTGTCAGGTTGGAGGTTTTAAAATATCAAATCGGTGTTCTTAAAGCTCTATTGCGTGAGTTATAATTTTAATTCGACTGTTGGATCGTTGTGATTTTTGGATATGTTACACATATATAAGTTGAGTATATGCCTATAAATTTTGAACCGTTAAAAATTAACGCATGAGTTGTTATGAATTATAAAAGGTGTTAAAAATTATCCGTTTGTAGATTTTGGATATTTTCTGTCTGGAATTTGGGAAAACTTAAAGCTGCAAAGTTGTAGAGAATTCGATTTCGTGTGGAATGGACATAAAATTCGTATTTTTATGATAAACATGCTATTTTCTATGAATTATTGAAGTTTCAGAAAATAAAATAATTTTTTATTAAATTTATGGGTGGGACCCACTTTTGTTTTAACATGTGGGCTGCCCAATATTCAGACATGGCTGGCTTGATTACTTGATTCAACAAAGGAGGATGGCGTGTAAGGAAATAAATAATAATAATATTTTATTATTTTAGTCTCCTTTGACGTTCTAGCATTTTCCTATAAATAGGCGCTTAAGTTAGAATTGAAAATCACACCAGAAACATAAGTTTTCTCTCTCTATATTATCGAGCATATTTTTGTGAGTATTTAGATACTTTGAGAGTTGTTATCCAGTGCAAGGTTCCTTCGACTTTTCATCCGATATTCCAATCAGAAATACTACTCTTTTGAGGTAAGGAATTGTAAGGGTTATTATGTTTTTCAGTTTCGTAATTTTTTGGACCTTCAAAAATTTTGAAAAAATTTAAAATGATAATTTGATGAGTTTTCTAGATTGTGTCCAAAACTGGTAATTTTTGGATGTATAGATTAGGAGTTATGAATTTTATGGAAAAAGCCTATTTTAAAAGTAAACCATTATAACTCTTTGTGGTTAACTCCAAAATTGGTGAAATTTTTATTGGGAGTACATGTATATAACAGAAGTATACTATGTAAATTTTGGAATTTTTGGACAAAAGTACAATTTATGATAAATGTCTAAATATTCGACAGTTTTGGCCATATGAAAAATAGTAAGTGAATTTTAAAAATTCTAAGAAAAATATATGTTCAATATGAAACTATATTCTGCTAAATCCCAGAAAAAAAATATTTTTAGGTCTTATTTGGTATTTTTCATGAAAATTGACTAGTTATGAGTAAATGAATTAAATATTTTACGGAAAGTAAAAAAATTGGAAAATAGGATTTTATGGGTTGAGAATCCTATATGAGGTATATGCTGATTTTTGATAAGGGTTTTGGTTATTAGTGATGAAATCTTATGAGTTTGGCATTTTAGGATGATTAAATGCATTATTTAGTAAAGTGTAAACAATTAAAATAAATTGTTTCTAAGTTTAAGAAATATTATTCTTTCAATATCATTATATCGAAATATTGGTATGCATTTTATTATGGAATTTCTACCTTTTTCATGTCGGGATTACTATTCATGAATTACTATTCACGAGTTACTATTCACGAGTATTCACGAGTTACTATTCACGAGCTACTATTCACGATAAAATTTGTTTCCTTTTTTGACCAAATTATCGTTGATTTATGAATCTTACTCTTGAAATTAAATCCATGTTTTGATCATATTATTTTTTTTATCATATATAACATTTTTATAACATTGGGGTTGAAATTTTTCTTTGACTTGAGTGCAAAGTGGGTAGATTATTATCATGATTGTGATTATGGGTTCTCTTTGGCCCGTAGTGCAAAGATGATCTATTGTTAAATATCTTTGGCCCATAGTGCAAAGATGATCTGTTGTTGAATAACTTTGGCCTGTAGTGCAAAGATGAACTGTTGATGAATATCTTTGGCCGTAGTGTAAAGATGAATTTATTAGTATAATCATGAACAGGAATTGTGATTTGGTATAACCATGATCTTTGATGTTTCAGGTAAAGAGATGCGATGGAAATTATCGTCGTCCTGGATGCGAAGAGGAATTTAGAATCACAATTATGATTATGAGTTATTCATATAATTGTAGACCAGAACTGTTGATTGATGTTACAGGGATAAAACATTGTCGGTGGATTTTTAACATGGAGAAGATAATAGACTTTATGGTCTATTTGACTCTTCTAATGGATTGGTCGTTCAGCTGAAACTATGGTTGAAAATTTTTATCATCTAGCATATGTTCTAAATCTCTGATTTATTACTGTTGAAGGCTAATGATAATTTATTTATCTTTAGTCATGATATTCTTTACTGAGCTAGTTGAGCTCACCCTTTTGCTTCACAATTCCTTTCAGGTAATAAGAGTGTAGCTGGGTCGAGCGGGGGTAACAAGGGAATAGAACGGTGGTCTCTAGCTGTGGAGTTCTCCCTAAACAGTATAGAAAAGTGTGTTGTATTTTATACATCATTTATTAGTTATATTTGGTGAATCCAATAGGGTGAGGTGAACCCAATGTTGGAAGGGTGTTTTGCCACTATCATACAAGATGTCTAATGACATACAGCCTCATGTCATCATAAGACAGGGTAGTGCACATGCACTTACTGAGTATATCTACGAGCACTACCTATATAATCTTGGTGTTTGGTTGAAGTATAACTCTCAATTAGAGATAGTAGAGATAATGATATGTCAAGAGAAGACTCACCATTGGAAAGAATATGATAGTAATCTTCTCATTTTTCTTTGGGGTCTATTAGGTCAACCAAGGATAACTCTGTGGACATATGATATATGTCATAACCTAGACGCATGGGCTCCCATGTACGAAGGTTTCCTTGAGTACTTTCCAAAGATTCTAATTTCTAAAACAGTTTTTGACTATACTTTTATGTAAGGTGCCATTATGACGTGCTATCCAAGGTTGGGATGAGAATCACAGTTGGTATATATTTGTATCAAAACTCACAGCATATGTGTTGTTGTATTTTGCACTACAATTGTTGTAATAAAGTTGTAGTTATTTTCTGTACCATGTATTTGGCGACTCATAATAGGTTGGGTGGAATGGACCTATTTTGGGGTTGTCACAGTTGGTATCAGAGCTTAGGGATATGGTCTCTGGCAGAGATCGGGAAATAGAACTAGGAGGGGAGGGATGAGTAAATTCTTTACTAGTGTGTCCTACCTAAGCTTATTTGTTGGTCGGTCATAATATACGGATATTATGTGATACGTTAATTTGTTTAATTAACCCTTATTTTATGGCAGTATTTGAGAATGGCAGCTGAGAATTTTAACAATAGAGTGAATGAGATTGTGGGGATACCTATAATCACCAATCATGATAATGTGATGTCAGGAGAAAAAGGAATTAGAGATATTCTTGTGGTGAGGGAAGAATTAATAGTTGCACCCGAGCTAGTCGCAGAGGTAGCAGCTGAGAGTGAGGAAGAAGAAGAACCTGAGGAGAGTTTATTAGAAGAATTTTATGATCGAAATGTAGAATTGCAAAATTGTATTCATGAGTTAGAAGAGCAGATTGAAGAACGGCAGGCAGTCGTGGAGCAAAAGGATGCAACAATTCAAGCTTGTGTTACCCGATATGTGATGCTTGAACAGAAGCATTCTTTGGCAGAATATAAGATGATAAAGCTGGAATCTGAGCTGAAAGAAGAAACAACTGAACGAATGAGAATGAGTGATGCATGGGAAAAAGCCGCACGACCCATTGATATGGTGGAAAGAGACGTCCGATCTAAGAAGGCTAAAATAGATGATATGTATTTCTCTTTTTCGACAGTAATTGGGAGACCCAACATCGAGTTTTGAATTACCCTATACAGAGCGGTCAACCTCAATTCGATATGGATCGAAGATTGATGATTCAGATTATGAATCAAGAGTACGACGAAGCAGTTAAGGCTGGAATATGCCCTATAAAAAAGTATATTCTAACGATTGTAATGACACCAAATGTTGCCCCAGACAAGTTAAAGCCAGGTAGTTCAAGGGAGAACGGTTCTCATGACTTCTCAACAAGTGAGGAACCCAAATAAAGTTGTCACGGGAGATAAGCAATGGAGAAAACATTATGACCGGGGAGATAGAATCTGAAATAAAAGCAAGGTATTCTCAATTCTTCGAAATACCAGGTACGTAAATTTCGGGGATGAAATTTCATAAGGAGGGGAGGTTGTAAGACCCCAACTTTTTAATGAATAAAATCGAATTTCCTCTATTTATTATTGTGAATAATAAGGTGTTAATTTGATATAATGCTTTGGTTATGGGTGAAATGTGCAAATTTTTTAAAATAAGCAAGTGGTTATAAAATATTCATTGTTGTCGGGGAATATTTGTTGGTTGTGGAATATTCTTTCTGTCGGGGAATATTCGTTCGACGGCACAACCCTTTGTGGGCCCATAACGAGAAATGATCGGATGAAAAAAATGACAAATTTGAATTTTTATAAACAACGGCATAATCGTTACCGTTAACACTGTTGGAATACCCGGTGGGTAAAGTAAAGTAATACGCGTTGTTGCATAGTAGCACACGATATTGCACAGTATTTTTAAATTATTGATTCCTACGTAAGAATGCACTACTCAATAATTGTTACAGTAATTACTGTTTAATATTTTATTTTATTGATTCAATAATTGCTACATTGATATTTTATATTATTGTTGTTCAATAATTGTCACTGCACAGTGTCTCCATTAACAGATCAATAATTCATATTATTTGAATAATATTATTAGATAAGACTATTGGCAATGTCTAACGATGTTCTGTCTAAGGAGAGGTTTGGTCACCTAATTGCACGCCATTAAGAAAAAATCCATATTGGAAAGCTCCCTCTTTCCTGGGAACGACCTAGTTGTCATAATTGTGATTCTGTAATATTATTTGTGAATAATTAGTTATTGATTTATATGATAAGAAAATATTTATTTGATGCGGATATAAATGATGAATTTATTATGTGGTTATAAATGAAGGAATTAATGTTGAGGTATTTTATCAGTATTTTGTCGGATTGAAGGTTTTAAAATATCAAATCGGTGTTCTTAAAGCTCTATTGCGTGAGTTATAATTTTAATCCGAACGTTGGATCGTTGTGATTTTTGGATATGCTACACATATATAAGTTGAGTATATGACTGCAAATTCTGAACCGTTAAAAATTAACGCATGATTTGTTATGAATTTTAAAAGGTGTTAAAAATCATCCATTTGTGGATTTCAGATATTTTCTGTCTTGAATTTGGAAAAACTTAAAGCTACAAAGTTGTAGAGAATTCGAGTTCGTGTGGAATGGACATAAAATTCGTATTTTTCTGATAAACGGACTATTTTCTATGAATTATTGAAGTTTTAGAAAATAAAATAATTTTTTATTAAATTTATGGGTGGGACCCACTTTTGTTTTAACATGTGGGCTGCCCAATATTCAGACATGGCTGGCTTGATTGCTTGATTCAACAAAGGAGGATTGCATGGAAGGAAATAAATAATAAAAATATTTTATTATTTTAGTCTCCTTTGGCGTTCTAACATTTTTCTATAAATAGGCGCTTAAGTTAGAATTGAAAATCACAGCAGAAACATAAGTTTTTTCTCTTTATATTATCGAGCGTATTTTTATGAGTATTTAGATACTTTGAGAGTTGTTATCCAGTGCAAGGTTCCTTCGACTTTTCATCGGATATTCTAGTTAGAAATACTTCTCTTTTGAGGTAAGAGATTGTAAGGGTTATTATATTTTTTAGTTTCGTAATTTTTCAGACCTTCAAAAATTCTGAAAAAATTTCAAATGATAATTTGATGAGTTTTCTAGATTGTGTCCAAAAATAGCAATTTTTAGATGTATAGATTAGGAGTTATGAAATTTATAGAAAAAGCCTATTTTAAAAGTAAACCATTATAACTCTTTGTGGTTAATTCCAAAATTGGTAAAATTTTTATTGGGAGTATATGTATTTAACAGACGTATAATCTGTAAATTTTGGAATTTTTGGACAAAAGTATAATTTATGATAAATGCCTAAAAAATTGACAGTTTTGGCCGTATGAAAAATAGTAAATGAATATTAAAAATTTCGAGAAAAATATATGTTCAATATGAGACTATATTCTACTAAATCACAGAAAAGAAATATTTTTGGGACTGATTTGGTATTTTTTATAAAATTTGACTAGTTATGAGTAAATGAATTAAATATGTTATGGAAAGTAAGAAAATTGGAAAATAGGATTTTATGGCTTGAGAATCCTATATGATGTATATGCAGATTTTTGATAAGAGTTTTGGTTATTGGTGATGAAATCTTATGAGTTTAGCATTTTAGGATGATTAAATACATTATTTAATAAAGTGTAAATAATTAAAATAAATTATTTATAAGTTTAAGAAATGTTATTCTTTTAATATCATTATACCAAAATATTGGTATGGATTTTATTGTAGAATTTCTACCTTTTTCATGTCGGGGTTACTATTTATAAATTACTATTCACGAGTTACTATTCACAAGTTACTATTTATAAGTTACTATTCACGAGCTACTATTCACGATAAAATTTATTTCTTTTTCTTACCAAATTATCGTTGATTTATGAATCTTACTCTTGAAATTAAATCTATATTTTGATCATATTAATTTTATTATCATATATAACATTTTTATAACCTTGGGGTTAAAATTTCTCTTTGACTTGAGTGTAAAGATTGGTAGATTATTGGTATGATCGTGACTATGGGTTCTTTTTGGCCCGTAGTGCAAATATGATCTATTGTTGAATATCTTTGGCCCGTAGTGCCAAGATGATCTGTTGTTGAATATTTTTGGCTCGTAGTGCATAAATGAACTGTTATTGAATATCTTTGGCCTATAGTGCAAAGATGAACTGTTGATGAATATCTTTGACCGTAGTGCAAAGATGAATTTATTAGTATGATCATGAACATGAACTGTGATTTGGTATAACCACGATCTTTGATGTTTCAGGTAAAGAGATGCGATGGAAATTATCGTCGTCCTGGATGCGAAGAGGAATTTAGAATCACAATTATGATTATGAGTTATTCATATAATTGTAGACCAGAACTGTTGATTGATGTTATAGGGACAAAACATTGTTGGTGAATTTTTAACATGGAGAAGGTAATAGACTTCATGGTCTATTTGACTCTTCTAATGGATTGCTCGTTCCGCTGCAACTATGGTTAAAAATTTTTATCATCTACCATATGTTCTAAATCTCTGATTTATTACTATTGAAGGCTAATGATAATTTATTTATCTTTAGTCATGATATTCTTTACTGAGCTAGTTGAGCTCACCCTTTTGCTTCACAATTCCTGTCAGGTAATAAGAGTGTAGCTGGGTCGAGCGGGGGTAACAATGGATTAGAGCGGTGGTCTCTAGCTGTAGAGTTCTCCCTAAATAGTATAGAAAAGTGTGTTATATTTTATACATCATTTAGTAGTTATATTTGGTGAATCCAATAGGGTGAGGCGAACCCAGCGTTGGAAGGGTGTTTTGCCACTATCATACAAGATGTCTAATGACATACAACTTCATGTCATCATAAGACAGGGTTATGTACATCAACTTGATGAGTATATCTACGAGCACTACCTATATAATCTTGGGGTTTGGGTGAAGTATAACTCTCAGTGGAGATAATGATATGTCAAGAGAAGACTCACCATTTGAAAGAATATGATAGTAATCTTCTCATTTTTCTTTGGGGTCTATTGGGTCAACCAAGGATAATTTTGTGGACATATGATATCTATCATAACCTAGACGCATGGGCTCCCATGTACTAAGGTTTCCTTGAGTACTTCCTAAAGATTCTAGTTTTTAAAACAGTTTTTGACTATACCTTTATGTAAGGTACCATTGTGACATGCTATCCCAGGTTGGGATGAGAATCACAGTTGGCGTATATTTGTATCAAAACTCACAGCGTATGTGTTATTGTATTTTGCACGACAATTGTTGTAATAAAGTTGTAGTTATTTTCCGTACCATGTATTTGGCGACTCAAAATAGGTTGGGTGGAATGGACCTATTTTGGGGTTGTCACAACAAAAGTCTGAAATATATCTTCACACAGAAGGAGTTGAATATGTGCCAGGGAAGGTGGTTAGAACTGATCAAAAATTATGACTGTGAGTTTCTTTATCACTCGGGGAAGGCAAACGTAGTTGCCGACGCTCTGAGCAGGAAAGGAAGGGAGAAATTGTTTCAACTAACAACTTAGGAGGAGTTAATAAGAGATATGGAGTAGTTGGAATTATAAGTGAAGGGACCCGAGATGTCTGAAGATAAGTTATTTATAATGGAAGCTTGTTCGACATTGTTGGATAGAGTAAAGGGAGCCCAGGAGAAAGATGGAAAAAGTGAGAAAATCAGGAGAAGGATTGCAGAAAATGAGGTATAAAAATTTCGAATAGATAAAAATAATATTTTAAGATTCGAAGGGAGAGTGTGGGTACCGGCGGTAACTGAGTTGAGAGAGGAGATTTTGCACGAGGAACACAATACGACATATGTCGTTCATCCGGGAGACACAAAGATGTACCGGGACTTGAAACAACATTTTTGATGGCCAAATTTGAAACGAGAAATCGTGAAGTACATTATTAGATGTCTTACGTGTCAATGTGTAAAAGTAGAGCATCAGTGGTCGAGTGGTTTGCTACAACCGTTGGAAATACAAGAGTGGAAATGGGAGCATATCACGATGGATTTTGTGGTAGGACTTCCAGTCACACATGAATGTTTGGATGCCATTTGGGTTATCGTGGATCGACTTACAAAGACTGCACATTTTCTGCCAGTCAAGATCCGTTATAGCTTGAATCAGTTAGCGAGTCTGTACGTGAAGGAGATCGTTTCGCGACATGGAGTGCCGGTGTCGATTGTGTCTGACCGAGACCCGCATTTCACGTTAAAATTCTAGAAAAGCTAGCAAGAGAGGATGGGACCACAGTTAAGGTTAATTACTACTTATCATCCTCATACAAACGGACAAAGTGAGCGAACAATACAAACGCTAGAGGATATGTTTAGAACTTGCGTGATGGACTTCAAAGGGAATTGAGACGACCACCTACCCTTAGTCGAATTTGTATATAATAATAGTTACCATGCGAGTATCGGTATGCCACCGTATGAAGCTCTTTATGGAAGAAAGTTCAGGATGCCATTATGTTGGGACGAAGTCGGAGAACGATGAATACTCGGAGCAGAGTTAGTACAACAAACCGCAGACGTGGTGACAGTAATAAGGGCCAGACTAGTGGCAACTCAAGATCGCCAGAAAAAGTACGCAGACTTGCATCGGCAAGACCGAGATTTTGAAGTCGGCAGTTTTGTATTCTTGAAGGTATCTCCATGGAAGGGAAAGATCCATTTTGGTAAGAAAGGAAAACTGAGTCCAAGGTTCATAGGACCATTCGAAATACTAAAGCGAGTGGGCGAAGTAGCGTGCAAAGTTGCACTACCACCTGAGTTGGAGCACATCCATAACGTGTTTCACATATCTGTGTTACGTTCGTACAAGCCTGACCACAAGCACATGATTTCTTATGAACCCATTCAAGTGGAAAATAATTTAGCGTACGAAGAAATTCCTATCCAAATTCTTGATAGGAAAGAGCAAACCTTGAGAAATAAAGTTATTTCCTTTGTAAAAGTGTTTTGGCATAACCATGATGTCGAGGAGGCAACGTAGGAGTTAGAAGATAGGATGATAAGAGATTATCCCCATCTGTTTGTGTAACCTTGTAGCAATTCCGGGATGGAATTTTTATAAGCGCGGGGGGGGGGGGGGAGGTTGTAATACCCGAGAATTTCCGCATATTATTAATAGGAATGAATATTTATTGGAATATGAACGATTTCGTGTTATGAAATGAGATAACTCAATTATATTAAATGACTGAATAATTGAGAATATGTGGAGTTTTGCGATGAACTCATTGAAGCCTTGTGTGCCATGGTGATGGGAGATATTAATAGTAATATTAATTAATGAAGGAATTATAAAGTAAACAATTAAGTAATATTAATTGTTAATTGTTGTTGTAGTATAATTGTGGATTGTTAATTGATGTTAATAAGGGTTAATTACTATGTGATAATTAATTGTTGTATTAATTAAGTGATAATGGTTGTGGTAGAATATTGATTAATTAATAATGGTAGTTAATTAATAATATATGATTATTATTGTTAACCACGTATCAGTGAATATAATAAAATAATTAATTGTTGTATAGATCCACAATTACATTAATTAATATTGGTATTAATTAATCAAGAAGATGATTAGATTTATTATTTGACAAATAAGTAAGTTGTTAGTATAATAATATTATATTAACGGTTAGGTGCAAGTGTGCAATAATTAAAAATATAAAATATATGGAATACAACTTTATTATATAGTGTAGTGTGACACTTCTGTGACTATACTATATAACAACACAGTATTAAGTTTTATTAAACAATATTGTATGAAGCAATTTGATTGAACATATTGGAACTATATGTTATAAATAAATTATGAAATGTGTATGTGACAATATGTATGGGTGGGAACCTTAAAGGATGTACTCTGTCAAAGAATTTCAAACTATTCCAATAAGTGAGTATAATTGGAATAATAAAGTTTTAAGGAGATTTTAAATTACTAGTGGTTAATTAAATGGGGCCCATACATGTTATAAATATTAATTAGACTAGACTAATGTAGATGAATTATTTGATGTGAATACATAAATAATCCCTAACTTTCTATTGTGAAGTAGTATTAACACATTAAAATTATATTTTAGGAGTATATAAAAACAAACTAAGCTTTATAAATATATTGCTGGGATTTAAAATATGTGTCCCATATTAAGTGTCCCAATAGTGCCCAAATAGTAGCCTATGTCTTCATTGCGTGAAATCAAGCAGCTACAAATCCAGGGTGATGATAGCTATGGATTGGCAGTTGGCCAGCTCTTTTTTATCCCGCATTTCTTTTCAATTTCCACTAAATCAAACCATGGTGCAAGAGCATTACCTGGACAACCGATTCTCTATATAAAGCATCCTCCTCTTCTCATTCTCAGTTGCTTAAAAATTTGTCTGAGAAGTGTAGGAAGAGAGGGAGTGTTGCTTAGCATTGAGGGAGTATAATTAGTGCTTTAAGGAATCAAATTAAGCTTCAAAGAGGTATAAATTTTGTTTATGTTCTTGAGTTTAAGTTTTGTTAAATTCTTGTAATTGTATGAAATCTCAGTAAATTGATGTAGAATAGCATGCCATTGTGTTATTAGAGTTGGTACACATGTTTTGGAATATGGTAGCTGGTCTGGTTGCAGGTTTTGCATCTCATATGTTGAGGCTCTGCAGAAGCAGAGCCATTTTTTTCAGTCTGCTCGAAGTGGCACGACCGCGTCACTTCCATAGGCTTATACCTTGCGTGGTGATGTTCTTAGATGTTGAGTTGAGGTTTCTGAATTGTTCTGAGCATGCAATGATAGTTAGGTTAAGCATATAAATTACCCTAGCATGTGCTTAGATATTATTTTGAATATATTACGTTGTTTTAGCTTGATTTAAGTTAAGTTTTCAAGAAAACTTCAAGATTTAGAAAACTAGAAATCATGAACTTGAATTAATGAATATTCTGATCTAGCAAGCATGTTAGTATGGTTTTGAAATGCATGTCTGGCATACTAACTTACGCATATGGACTTCATATTGAAGCATGATCATATTGGATTTAGTAGTAAGCTTTGCTAATAAAAATGTGAACTTTGAACGTGAATGTTAAAGTGCTACTTTGAAAGTTAGAATCTAAAGATTATGAACATGTTAGTTGATACCTTTAGACGCACTCATGTATAATAAATGTATATATATCATGCATAGGTGTCGTAATCATAAACGAAGCATATTTCAGAACAAAATAATGTTAAATACACGTATGTGATATGAATACTCACAAGCATGTCTAATATGATTTATATGACAACCTTATATGTTTAAGAAGCAAGCATGTTGGACTTTGTGATTTTATAACCTTAAATAGCCTTAAATTGTTGAGATGTCCAACTTAGAACCATATTGTGCAAGACGGGACCTAGCTTAAACTTGAAAGATGCGGAAGGACCCTTAACATGTTAATATATGTTATATATGTAAGGATGGACGAGCTAGGCCAAGCAAATAATTGCTCAGTCCTGATTTGAACTGAGAGCCGCGTGGCCGCGCGTCTCCTTAGTACAAATCAGGCGCGGTCGCGCCATTCTGTAGAGTTGGAAAGTGACTTCTGTGATTTTTGAAGTATGTAGCATGCTAGTGTAACTTCCTTATGTTTATTTTTGTTCATGATAGACTGATAAAAGGTAGTTTTGCATGTTAACACCTATCTTAGCTTGAATTGACAAAGCGTTTTAAAATGATGAAGTCTAATGATAGATCTAAGCTACATAATAACATACGTATAAGGTTTCTTGATTGAGTCATGTGTGTATACTTAGACTATATTTATCAAGATTGTTTATCGAATATGTTTAACTAATGAATATCCGATACGCATATCACATTATGTTAGGATTCGAAAGAATATTGTTAAGCCATACTTTGGTAAACTGCGCTTGAGACAAGTATCCAAACCCTACTCTTATTGTGCAAGTATAATTGCATTCTTTATTCGACGAATACCATAAGCTTATCTCTTTGAATGCAAGCTATATTCCTTTTCCGTTTAAACCCTTGTGAAAGATATTATTTGTGTTGAACTTAGTAATGTTCTTGAATATTGTGAAAGAGTTGATGCCATTTGATTCGGCTAGACTATATGCATGCTTATAAAAGTTTTCCAAACCAATTGATTGGTGCGAAAATCTTGAAAACTGAGTTGGACAACTCTTTTGGTAAGGGGCGTATTTGTCGTTGGAAACCACAACACATGAATGAATATTATTGTGGTGTTATGCATAACGTAAAGTATTGTAGACTGATCATCTATAGTACTTGATATTTTTTGGGTTATCAATTTAATATTGGTAACTCTAGTGGAAGTTCAATAGTCCTTAGTGACTACTCAGTATAAATTATTTATTCAGTTGGATACATTGATAGTCGTTGAATTCATATATCTCTATTGATTTATATTGAATTATCGCTCTTATGACAAGAATTATTGATACTCATTACTCATGATATAATCCTGAAACTTTGAACTATCCTAGAAATGACACTTCGATATTTTAAACATTGTGATATTATATCCTACACCCTTGTTGCATAGTACTTGCTGGGCAAGTTGTGCTCATCCTTGCTTATTTAAAACCTTTCAGTTAAGGAAGAACAGGGAGGTGTCTGTGGAACAGACAAGGGCAAGGGCAAGGGCAAGGCTACCGACTAGCTTATCCCTTTTATGTTTAAGATTATCATGTTGTATTAAGACTATGTTCAAACTTAAGTAGGATTATATAATAGGTCTTTATTCGATACTATTATGTAATGTAGGTTGCGAGACTTGGGGGAATAATTATAATAAATCATTGCATATTATTCTAAATTAGATTTTTTCGTTGTGGATGTATGATTTTAATTATTGTGGTAATACTTTGAGCACGTGATGAACCGAATTTGAGTGACCAAGTGGAGGTCCGAATTTGGGGGCGTCACAAAGTTTACCTCCAAATCCTTTCGCGTTCAACTTGAATCCAGTGGGTTTGATTCCTTCCTTTGATCAACGTTAGCCACCCAAGTGTTTGGCCTCTAGAGATGATCCACCAAGGAAGAAGAAATATTTAAGAAGATGGATATTTGGCAAAACCCTAGTTTTTCTATCTCTTATAGAAAATGGTGTACTTTTTCAACTATTAGAATTACGTCTGTTGTGAAAAAATCAACCACCACCACCCAAAATAAGACTCCTCTTATTTTTAGATATAGGCAACCCTCCTTAACAATTAAAGAATTGAGTTTTTATTTTAATTAATTAAACTCCTTTAATTAATTAGGCTCCTAATCTTATTAGGAATAATTAATAAAACTTTTTAATTAATTAGCCTCCTAATCCTATTAGGAATATATGAGAGTACTTTTATTAATTAATTTTTAAACTCATTTAGGAATTAAATAGTAATAATAGTAATAATAATAATAATAATAAGACTCGTCTTATTAATTTATATTTAATATTTTAAAAATATTAAATAATAAATATTAAGATATTTAATTTATTCTATCAGCATAGATTAAATTGAATATACTTAACTTATTATTACTATTATGCCATTAACTTTTTAAATAATTATTCTTCCTTTTATGGTGTGACCCTTTAGGTTCTCCATATTAAACCGTTTGTGAATAAATCAATTAGAATAATTTTAATCTTATTTAAATAAATAAATTAAATAATTAATTTATTTAAATAAATAAAATTTATTTTACAGCATGGATAAGCCTCTATAGCGAATAACGACTTTCCAGATAGTATAGATTTCAACATTAATCATAAAAGAACCTTTGAGTAAATAATTACCGTACAATTCAATCCTTCCACCATTCAATGTCCCAATTAAATATAAGATATGAAATTACTGTCAAGTTTTAATTTATTTAATTATATACATTTCGACTCTTAAATGCACAACTCCAAATAATACAAATTAGAAACTCCTTTCTAATTTCATTCTGCCTTGGCCAAGGACTACTGAGTTGTCATTTATCACAATCACATAGGACATTTCTCTTCTTTTACTAGAAGCGGTAGATTCTTTATTGATCATACATTTGTCTCCATATACAACTTATTATACCCAAGTATACCATTTGATATACCCTAAAGGTCTTAAGGAATAAGTTAAAGTATAATTCATCATACACAAGATACTATGATGATCTCATGTCTAAGGATCACTTGTACTACTATCACTACAGAAATTCCTATTGACATGCAAGTAAAACTCCATTAGGTATTCCTTAACGAGCCACATTCGGTGTACTTTTTCTCTAATAAGCTCATACATACTTGCTTTAGTGTCTCCATACCAATGATCATGATATCAATCATCCTTATCCAATGAGCAAGCAACGTATGTACCAATCTATCTGGATTCACTAATTCCCGATTTAATAATCCAACGATTGGGAACTATTTTAGTTTTAAGCTTTCTAAGAATTTAGATCTCATTAGAATGAACATTATCATTATTCTAAAAGCATTGCTTAAAACTATGAGTTTATCACATATTATAAAGCAGCATCATGTAGATAATTAAAGTCTTTAATAAATTAATACTATTTGTTAATAAATGAATAAGATTGTTACAAAGTATATGTTTTATCATCAAACATGATTGGCTTGTGTGCATATTACTTTCAATCTCCTACTTACACTAAAGTTAATCGCCACGGTATCTCATACCCTTCTTCTCTAAGTGACGATTATGTTGCTGTTGGATAAGCTTTAGTTAACGGATATATAATGTTGTTCTTGAGAGTTCACTATATCTAAAGTGATTTCCCATCTTTCAATGATTCCCATAATCAAATGAAAGTGCCACAACACATGTTTAGATCCAAGATGAGACTTAGGAACTATTTCTAGTTCTGTAATGAACTTTTAATCCAAACAATCAACTTGCAGATTCATTTACAACTATATACTACGTCTTTATCACTAAACCAACAACTGAATGCTGTTTGAAACCTTTTTAATTCACTGCACCACCATTCAAGGTAACACTTTACCTTAAAGTGGATTTTCTGTCGTCATGGTCTGTCTGAAAAAATTGAGTATGTTAAGCCCTCTAGTTTTAATTTAGACCCACCATAAATTTTAATAACATCCTTAGTGCCAGTTAAGTACTTTAAGATGTTTTTTACTGTCTTACAGTGATCTTCTACAGAATATGACCGATCAACATCAGGTCTCGTATATTTCATTGTGTACATGATTATCACTCATGTTATCTCTCTTTTCAGGAGTCTATGGGGACTATTAAGAGAGATACACTACATGGCTCATCAACATGAGACATCTCTTGGAGTTTGTCATACTAAACGAATTTAGCATCAAATGAATATACATTCTTTGGGTTAAGTCGAGCATCCTCTAAAATACATCTATATAGATTTGTATCCCCAATTAAGATACTCTTTCCAAATCATTCATGGAAGAATGTTTAGACAACTTTATCTTTACTGATTGTAGCATTAGTATGTCATTCCTTATCCATAATATATCAACATATAAAACTAGAAATTTCACGACGCTCCCACTGACCCTTTTGTACACACTAGGTTCATTCTTGTTTTTGACAAAATCAAACTCTTTTGATTGTCTCATGAAAATGAATGTTCCATATTTGAGAAGATTGCTTTAATCAATTTCTCTGAGTGTCTACAACTCTTACATCATCGTATGTAACTGGATCATTATCTTTTATGATGCGTACCTCTTCATCATCATCTATGATGAATCCATACCACCCTGGTATCTTCGGTACTATTGTAGATTTACGATTCGATTGTGGTATAATAGGTCTATCTATAAGTTTCTCTTATTTGACTTATATTATTTTGTGGTTCTTGAACTCTTTAAGATTCTATTATCCTCCCACTAGTCCTATAAATGATAAACACCTTTATCTTAGAAGGTAGCGTGTTTCGCAACAAGCACCTTTTGCTAAGTAGGATTATAGAGAATATACCCTAAACTTACTTTAGGATGTCCCATAAATCTGTACTTGTTAAATTTTGTCCTAAGCTTATCCTTTGAAACCTTTTTCACATAAGATGGACAACCCCTTATCTTAACATACTTAAGATTAGGAATCCTCCATATCCATAACTCTTATAGAGTCTTGGGGTCGAATTTTGAGGTTACCTTTTTCGTAGATATGCAACTTTTTCTAGGGTATGACCCCAGAAGGATACTGGAATGTTGGTAAAATCATTATGGACCGTACCATGTCCAACAAGGTATAATTTCTCCTTTCAGATACATCAATTAATTATTGCGTATTATGATGCGTCCATTGTGAGAAAATCATGTGAGATGATCTAGAAACTTATTGAACAAGTATTTATTCCTTGATCTAATCAAAGAATCTTAATACGTTTCAAATTAGTTTCACTTCTGAATTCTTTGAACCTTTCAAATAATTCACACATATATTTCAGTAAATACACACATTCAACTCTTTGAATGATCAACTCATTTTCTTATACTAATTTATTCAATATGCAAAATAATTTTCACGTAAGTCAAGTATGCAAAATCCATTAAGTGATATTCAAGTTCTATACAAAACATTATTATTATAATAGAACAACAATTGTTCTTAAATATAATACTAAAGATTTTATTGACCAACAACAAAATGGAAATAATATTTCTAACGAGAACTGGAATACAATAACAACTTATTGATTTAATAGATTTTCCCGTAGGCAATGCTAAACTATAAGTTTCTATGGCTAATGCAACAATCTTTGCTTCATTTCCAATATAACACCCAAGAAAAATTGGATTTTATGAGAATTACATTTTTATTTGATTATGTGGATTAAATAAATTTAATTCATTATTTATAGGAGTAAGCTATTTGAAGGTCGTTCTATGACCTAGACATATCGGAACGTCGTAGTATTTTGGATATGTGGTAGAATTATACTGTTTGAATTTTCAAGATAAAAATAAAAATTTTCCGATAAATTTTTTGAAAAATACTATTCACGCATTTCTGCTCGGGAATTATTTTTGAACTTTCGAGAAATACATAATGATAAAATATCGAGGTGAGATGGAATATCCAATAATATTTTAGTTATGGCAAACGTAATTTTTCGCCTGCAGACTTAAAACCTAACGGTTAGGAAAAGTGATTTCAGAGAATGATTTTAAATGCGTATAATGAATTAAGCGACGATCGTATAATACGTAGGTATTGTACGTGGTAATGAATACGAGTATGTATGGATAATGGTATATCGTATATTATGAAATTAGTATACGAGTTAGAATACGATAATAATATGTATAGAATACGTCCTAAGGCTTTAAGTCATTTGTGAATGGACTTGTGGATTATGTGGGATGTATAAGTCCAATATGATTTAATATGAAAGTCCAATAGAATTAATGTGCAAGCCCAAATGTTTATAATATGAAGCCCAAAGTATAAGATGCGACTAATTCAAATTAAGTCCAAAGCAAGGTTGATCCATGGGGCAACCCATGATCACAAGGATGGCCCAAAGTGGTGGCCAAGTAAAGTACTTGGTGGCTAAGTAAAAGTGATGAGCAAGCAAATGATAAGCTAGGTGATTAACAAGTAAACTTAAAGGCTAAGTTATGTGATTAACAAGTATACTTAATGGTTAAGTAAATGTGGTGCCCAAGTATTGGATAAATGTTGTGATGGCCAAGCAAAAAGTGTGGTGACCAAGTTAACTTAATAGCTAGGTAATGAATAGTCGTAACGACTGATAAATTCGGATCCTTTGTAAAATAATTTTATTTAATAAAATAATGAATAAAATTATATTATTTGATATTATTACGTGTTAGTAAGATAAATGTCATTCTATAACCTAGAAACGTCGGAAAGTCGTAGTATTTTAACTACGTGGAGAATTAAAGTGTTTGAATTTCCAAGATGAAAAATAAATGTTTTCCGAGAAATTTTCTAAAAAATATTATTCATCGATTTTTGCTCGGGAATTATTTTTGAACTTCCGAGAAATAAGTAACGTTATAATATCAAGATGAGATGGATTGTGTAATAATAATCTAGGTTTTGAAAATGTAATATTTCGCTTGCGGACTTAATTTGAGAACATTAAGTATTAAATCCTAATGAAATGAAATAAACTTGTGGAATATTGTATGAGGTACAAATCCAATATGAATAAGGTATAAACCATGTAGGATTAATGTTAAGCCCAAGTGGTTGTTAATATAAAGCCCAAAGTAAAGTAAGACAAGCCCAAAGATAAGTTAAGTAATTTAAAACCTAAGCCCAATTAATGATCCAATGGGTAAAGCATGATCCATGGGGCAAACAATGGGTAAACGTAATGACCAAGAACTTGGTGTGGTGGGCAAGAAAGTTGTGTGATTAACAAGTTTACTTAGTGGTAAAGAAAGTGAATAGTAAGGAGGTTATTTAAGGAGGTGGGTTGTCCTAATGTCCATAATACCCTAACCTTAGTCATCCTATAAATACCAAGATTGGAATCATTATTTGCTTGTTCAAATTTCATCCAATACAAAACAACTTATTGGTTAGAGAGAATAAGCACAAATAAGTTAGACTTTAATATTTGTTCCAAGAAGAAGAAGAAGAACTAGTTCATCAAAGGTAATGATCTTATGATCTAATAATCTTCTATCTCTATCATTGTAGGGTGATAATAGAAGTGTAGTCTAATAAGCGTGTATACTAAGAACATGTAAGAATTGAATAAGCAATGGACTTAAGCCGAATAAGTCATGAATAAGTAACTTGAAGTAAAATAAGTTATGAACTTATGATGAACTTGTCATATGTTTGCTATATGAAGTTAGTATGTTTAATAAAGATGTAAGAATGTTGTTTAAAGGACATAAATCTATAATAAGTCATACGGAATGAAAACTTGTAGTTCATAAGTTATTAAGTCATGAACTTATGAATAATAAGCCAAAACATAGCTTAAAAATAAGTTGATGTATCATGAAAGTTGAAAATGTTTATAGAATGAATTAAATTCATTTAGAACAATGATCATATCGTTAGTAACGAAGTTATGCCAGAATTCACACGATTGGACGATAGTCGTCGAATTCGGGAAATTTTCGGAATGGATGTCATATTTTGTGATTGAACTCGAAAACGTTAGTTTTTGATAGAGGCAAGTCATATTTTGCATTATAGAGTTGCGGACTCAAAAATGACCGGATTCCGACTTAGAACGAAGAAACGAGCGTTGAATGTTCACAAACGTTTATCATTTTCGTTAAAAATGGACTAATAGGTGAATTTTTAGTTAACTAAGTAAAAAATATAAAATTCTTGGATGAACACGTAGAGTATGTAATTTGTGAACTGTAGGCTCTTGAACGAGCCAATTTGGACTTATAACGAAGAAGTTACGAGCCCGGAAATCTCACAAAGTTGAAAAACTGTAAAAAAAAATTGGTGCACAGAGGGCGCCAACCCAAGGCATAAAAGCCCGCGCCGCAGCACGAGGCCGAGACATGAGGTACTGCTAGTTGGCACCGCAGCGTGGCGTGTAACGCTGGGACTCACGCTGCAGCACCGAGTCCAGTCCTCAGTGACTACAAAGTGGCGTTGCAGCGTGGCATAGAGAAGAAAGGATGGAGCCGCAGCGCCAGCCCTAGGGTTTCGACAGAGAAGAAAGTTTACAAGTATAGGATGAATGGTAACTCATTAGTAATGAACTAAGGAACTTAATGAAGTATGTATTATAAGGTATTGTTAAACCTTAATTATGTTGCCTAAATGTTGAAGATAAGTAGTCAAACATGAACGTAATGTGAAGGTAAGATCGATGTAATGAAAAGCCAGAACTAATAATAACAAATCTAAGTTATAATTAGATTGAGAAGAAGGGTAAGATTCATTAGGAATCATGTATGTTCATTCATGACCTAATGTGTTATGTGATGTTATAATTTACTGTAGAGACTTAAAGACTTAAATGAGAACGTGTTATAACTGTAACAGGCACTAAAGGCAAGTATTCTAACCCTTGTTCTAGTTCAATCTGGATAAGCTTTGTAATTCATGTATTCTTACACATGAAGTATTGTATGATGAAGTCAAAGCCAACTCTTTCGGCTAGACTTACATTATGTTTCTATCAAAGCATTGTCAATGGTTACCAAGTTATATTGGTGTGGTTTTCAAACGAAGACTAAGTATGATAAGAATGTTTTGTCGTCAAACGATAGGCACGTGAGGTTGCCACAACTTAAACGTACATACGTTTAATGAATGTAGTGTTGATCAACATAGATTACTATAAGTTGATCACCTAGACGTGCTCGTAAGTAATGTCGAACTTACGGACTTAGTGCCTGGATGTCCTTTTCAAAAGAACTTATGAAATGCTCAAAGTCTTGGACTAGAATTGATGTTTTACTGAATATTGTTGTTGTAAAACGTTTTAAAGGAAAAGAAGTGTTATTTTGAATTATCGATAGTACTTCGTAACTATTGTCCAGTTATTGAAGATATACAGTCCCTATGTTTCCAGCATGATGTTTATTAGAAATGTTGTACTTGCTGAGTTAGTCATGCTCACCCTTGCTTGAACCATATGAACACAGCTAAGATCGAACGGACAGAAGGCTTCAGCAAAGATAAGGGCAAGGCGAAGACGAAATCGTAGAATATTTATGTAATAGTATAGGGTTAATGATTGTATATATTTGATATTATGAAAAGAACAAATGTATTGGTTATTGAGAACCTGGGGAAATGTTAATATTATTTTGGTTATATAGAAGACATATTCGTTCTATTGAGGCTTTTCAATTGAATGTATGTGTGAATGGTTGTACCGTGTAGCACCATCTGTCGGGTTGGAAGATACCCGAATTTGGGGACGTCACAGGTTGGTATCAAAGCATTATGTTACAAAACTTAAGGGGGGGAATTAAAACCTTAAGTTATAACCTTAAGAGATGTCGAAGAAGTAAAAGATGGAAATTAACCTTATAAAAATGCATTATATATGTTATGTATTTTTATTATTCTACTGACATTTTCTAATCAAATTTATTGTGTTGTTGTAAATGTCAGGAGAAAATAGAGATGTATTGGTAGTCAGTGAAGGGTCAGTTAATCAGGTAGAGATCATACTAAACCCCATAGCGACAGAGCCCGAAGTTGTCGTGGTTGAGTCTAGAGACTCAGAGAGCCTGGACTACATGTTTGTATTCGACAGCATGCTAGAGGAAGAGGTGGAGGTAGTGTACTTCAACTCGGTAGCAATAGCAGCAGAGATGGCTCCTGGGGAGTTAATGATGTCACTGTTTATGTCAATATTGGATAGAAATATCCATTACTGTCAGGAGGTTAAGGAGCTAAAAACAGAGCTGCAGGCGGTGATAGAGGATAAGACGGACGTTGAGTCCATGTGGGAGCAGGAGCATGACGAGACGATTTTGGCCAAGGACAGGGTCCATGAGCTGAAACAGGAGGTCTTTGAGCTCAGAGAGGAGCTGAAGACCAAGAAGCAAAAGATAAGGAGGATGTCCTATATTCATAAGAGTTCTCATGCGAACTTCCAGCAGCAGGTAGCTGGGTATCCCATAAAGGCAGGACATACGCGGTATACTATCAGCCGTGATATTATTGTCGGTCTTGCCAAGGTAGATTTTGATAATGCCTTAAGGAAGATGTAATCTAGTAGTAGCTAGAGTAGTTTAGATATGTAAATATTGTGTATTTAGTAGTGACGTAAAACCCTCTTTTGTATAGCAAAGGGTAGTCTTTTGTAAATCCTAATTTTTTGAAAGCAATTGCGAGAAAGTAATGTAATCAACTTAGGTTGTGTAATGAAACGATGTAGTATTATAATACAATGAATGAATCAATATAAGTCTTTTTTGAAAAATATTGAGTAATGAATGTTGAAGTTATTGATTAATCTTGAATAATAACTAATAAGAAGGGAATAATAACGAAATGTGTTGTTTGTTGTAACAGCAAAATGCCGCCATGAAGAGTACAACGAAACCAAGGCGCTAACGTGAATCAACTAGAGGGAGGTCCGGTTAACTCCATGCAAGAATTTGTTAATTTACTAACAGCAGCATTTAATAGAACTGGGGCTAACATTCCCACAAATCTTAGGGTAGTACGAGCTACAACGTTTAAGGATTTCAAGAGCGTGGGTCCGCCGGAGTTCAAAGGAACTACGGACCCTATCGAGGCCTAAACGTGGGTGAAGGAAATTGAGAAGGCATTTGTTATTGAAAATGTTGACGAGGCCCAGAAGGTTGCCTTTGCAACCTACATGATGAAGGGAGAGGCCAACTTTTGGTGGCCGGGATTGAGAATCTAACGTGGGTGAGGTTCAAGGAGTTATTCTTCGAGAATTACTTTCCCACGAGCATGCAAGGAAGTATGGAGATGCGGTTTCTTGAGTTAAAACAAGGGGACATGACAGTTCCCCAATACGCCGCCAAGTTTAATGAACTGGCGAGGTTTGCTCCACACCAAGTGGACACCGAGGTTAGGAAGGCGTGATGGTTCGAGTAGGGCTTGAAACCCTGGCTCTATAACCGTATTTCTGTGTTCTAAAGTACTTTGTTTGGGACTATCTTAGAGAAGGCGATAATCGCCGAAGGTAGTAGTGAGGCTCTGAGCCAATACCACAAGGATAAGAAGAACAAGGGGAAAGTGGATGGTGGAGTGAAGGTCGAAGGAGCCAGTGGTAGTGGCAAAGGACAGAAGAGGAAAACATTCAGCTCTAGGAATACCAGAGTGAAACTAGGAGACCTGAAGAGGAGGATGGAGGCTTGCAAGACCTGTGGGAAGACTCACTTAGGAGTCTGTCTCAAGGGGAAAGTCGTATGCTACAACTGTGGACAAGAAGGGCATATTTCGCCTAACTGTCCAAGTCCGAAGAAGAATCATGGATGCTTTGTGTGTGGGTCAACTGACCACATGGCAAAGAACTGCCCAAAGAAGGGGACTGACGGGAATCGGGGCACTAATAGTGGAAAGTTAGCTATTAGCGGTCCAACGCAGCTGGGTAGGCCGATGGCCCTAACTTTTAACATGACAGTCCAAGATGTAGTTGCATCAGGGGACGTAGTCGCATGTATTATTCCGGTCAACGAAATAAATGCTTACGTGTTGTTTGATTCGGGTGCTCCTTGTTCGTTTATAACATGTGATTTTGCTAGACGATTAGGATTACTTCCCGAAAAGTTGCCTATACCTTTAAATATTAAGGTAGCAAATGAAGAAATAATTCTTGTTGAAGATGTTCATAGGAGTTGTTGCGTAGATATACGGGGTTGTAAATTATCAGTAGATTTGATACCGATAAAGTTAGGAGAATTCGATGTAATTCTCGAAATGGATTGGTTGGTAAACCATGGGACATTTATAGATTGTAAAAAGAAATGGTTGAATATTAGAATGTTAAGACAACCTCAAGTAGTATTTTACGGGAATAGATCACCGGGACGTTCGTGTTGTTTAACCATGACACAAACTAGGAAATTATTGAGGAATGGGTGTCTAGGTTATCTATGTCATGTTGTTGATACCCAAAGATTGGTAGCAAGCATGGAACAAATACCTATAGTTAAAGAATTCGCCAATGTATTTTCGACTGAATTGACGAGTCTTCCACCGGATAGGGAGACCGAGTTTGTAATAGACATTGTGCCAGGAGCGACACCAGTTTCCAGGGCACCATATCGCATGGCGCCAGTGGAAATGAAGGAGTTGATGGTGCAGTTATAAGAACTATTGGACATGAAGTACATACAACCAAGTGATTCACCGTGGGGAGCACCGGTACTGTTTGTCAAGAAGAAGGACGGATCATTAAGACTGTGTATCGACTACAGAGAATTGAACAAGTTAACGATAAAGAATAAATACCCATTTCCCATGATCGATGATCTTTTTGATCAGTTCAAAGGGGCTAAGTATTTTTCTAAAATAGATTTAAGAACGGGATATCATCAGTTAAAGGTTAGAAAGGAGGATGTACCAAAGACAGCATTCAGAACTCGTTATGGTCATTACGAGTTTTTGGTGATGTCATTTGGGCTGACTATTGCACCAACTGCATTTATGGATATGATGAATAGAGTGTTCAAGCAATATTTGGACAAGTTCATCGTGGTGTTTATCGATGATATTCTAGTCTATTTTAAGGCACCAGAAGATCATGCTGAACACTTAAGAATAGTGTTGGAGACACTAATGAAGGAGAAGTTGTATGCGAAGTTCACCAAGTTTGAATTTCGGTTGGGAGAAGTGCAGTTTTTAGGACATGTCATTGACCATGAGAGGATTTCAGTAGATCCAACGAAGGTGGAAGCCGTGATGAATTGGGAACAACTGAAAACGCCGACTAAGGTGCTGAGTTTCCCAGGGTTAGCGGGTTACTATCGGAGATTCATTCAATATTTTTTAAAGATAGTTACTCCGTTGACTAACTTGACAAGGAAGATAGTAAAATACGCATGGACTGAGAAATGCGAGGACAGTTTTCAAGAACTGAAGAAGAGGTTAAGTGAAGCGCCGATTTTGTCATTAACCGATGACACATGAAATTTTGTAGCTTATAGCGATGCTTCACATAGAGGACTTGGTTGCGTGCTCATGCAGCATGGCAAGGTCAATGCGTATGCATCAAGGTAGTTGAAGGATTATGAGAAAGTTTACCCTACTCATGATCTAGAACTGGTCACAGTAGTTTTTGCCTTAAAGATATGGTGACATTATCTTTACAGGAAACAATGTGAGATATACATAGACCACAAGAGTCTCAAATATATCTTCACGCCGAAGGAGTTGAATATGAGACAAAGGAGATGGCTAGAGTTGATAAAGGATTACGACTATGAAATCCTGTATCATCCTGGAAAAGCCAATATAGTTGTTGATGCCTTAAATATGAAGGGTCGGGAAAAGTTATCTTTGTTAACGGCTCAAACTGAGTTAATAACAGAGATGGCTAAGATGGAATTAGAAGTGAAGTTGCCAAAAGAATCGGAATAGAGACTGTTTATAACAGAGATGCAATCTACCAACGCCGAGAGAGTCAAGGAGGTGTAGCTCAAAACTGATGAGTGTGACCAGATGAAGAAGCGGTTGACCAATGAAAAAGATTCAAAATACAGTCTTGATAATGAGGGATTATTAAGATTTGAAGGAAGAATTTGGGTTCCGAATGAGATGGAATTAAAGGAGTAGGTATTTACAGGAGGCTCATAGTTCGAGGTTTTCGATTCATCCTGGTAGCACTAAGATGTATCAAGACCTTCGACAAAGTTTTTGTTGGCCGAACATGAAGAGAGAAATAGCCGAGTATATGAGTAGGTGCTTAACTTGTCAGAAAGTTAAGGTCGAACATCAACGACCAAGTGGCTTGTTACAATCATTGGAAATTCCGGAATGGAAGTGAGAGCATATCACGATGGACTTTGTGGTGAGATTTTCGACTACAACGAAAGGGTATGATGCAATTTGGATAATAGTGGACTGGTTGACGAAGTCGTCTCACTTTTTGCCAATTAGGGTCAAGTATAACTTAGATCAGCTAGCCAAACTTTATGTTAAGGAAATAATTTTCAGACATGGAGTACCGGTATCGATTGTGTCAGATCGTGATCCACGATTCACATCAAACTTTTGGAGAAGTCTGCAAGAGCAGTTGGGGACGCAGTTAAAGCTGAGTAGGACATATCATCCACAGACTGATGGACAGAGTGAGAGAACAATTCAGACGTTAGAAGATATGTTGAGAACTTATGTCATGGATTTCAAGGGTAGTTGGGATGATCATCTACCATTAGTAGAGTTTGCGTATAACAATAGTTAACATGCAAGCATAGGTATGTCGCCTTACAAAGCTCTGTACAGAAGAAAGTGCAGAACACCATTGTGTTAGGATGAAGTGGGAGAATGCCGAATGCTAGGGCCAGAGTTGGTGTAACAAACAGCGGATATGATGAGGTTGATACGAATGCGTCTTACAGTAGCTCAAGATAGACAAAAGAAGTATGCGGATTTGCATCGAGAAAATAGGGAGTTTGAAGTAGGCTCTTACATATTTCTAAAGGTATCTCCCTGGAAAGGAAAGATACGCATTGAAAATAAGGGAAAGTTAAGTCCGAGGTTTATAGGACCTTTTGAAGTGTTAAAAAGGGTAGGTGAGGTAGCTTATATTGTAGCATTACCTCCAGACCTAGAACGAATACATAACGTATTTTACGTATCAGTGTTGCGTCCTTATAAGTCGAATTATAAGCACGTAATAGAGTATGAGCTTATTCATGTTGAGAAGGACTTAAAATACGAAGAGACGCCGATTCAAATTATCGACAGAAAAGATCAAGTTATGCGGAACAAAGTCATACCTTCCGTGAAGGTGTTATGGAAGAACCACGATGCAGAAGAAGCGACATGGGAATTGGAATAAAAGATAAAGAAGGATTACCCTCAGTTGTTTGCGTAATGTGAGACAAGATTCTGGGGACATAATCTTTATAATGGGTGAAGAATGTAACGACAGAGAAATTCGGATCCTTTGTAAAATAATTTTATTTAATAAAATAATGAATAAAATTATATTATTTGATATTATTATGTTTTAGTAAGATAAATGTCGTTCTATAACCTAGAAACGTCGGAAAGTCGTAGTATTTTAACTACGTGGGAGAATTAAAGTGTTTGAATTTTCAAAACAAAAATAAAAGTTTTACGAGAAATTTTCCGAAAAACACTATTTATCGATTTTTGCTCGGAAATTATTTTTGAACTTCTGAGAAATACATAACGTTATAATATCAAGGTGAGGTGGATTATGTAATAATAATCTAAGTATGGAAAATGTAATATTTCGCATGCGGACTTAATTTGAGAACGTTAAGTATTAAATCCTAATGAAATGAAATAAACTTGTGGAATATTGTATGAGGTACAAATCCAATATGAATAAAGGTATAAACCATGTGGGATTAATGTTAAGCCCGAGTGGTTGTTAATATAAAGCCCAAAGTAAAGTAAGACAAGCCCAAAGATAAGTTAAGTAATTTAAAAACTAAGCCCAATTAATGATCCAATGGGTAAAGCGTGATCCATGGGGCAAACCATGAGTAAACTTAGTGACCAAGAACTTGGTGTGGTGGGCAAGAAAATTGTGTGGTTAGCAAGTTTACGTAGTGGTAAAGAAAGTGAATAGTAAGGAGATGGGATGTCCTAATGTCCATAATACCCTAACCTTAGTCATCCTATAAATACCAAGCTTGGAATCATTATTTGCTTGTTCAAATTTCATCCAACAACTTCCAATACAAAACAACTTATTGGTTAGAGAGAATAAGCACAAATAAGTTAGATTTTCATATTTGTTCCAAGAAGAAGAAGAAGAACTAGTTTATCAAAGGTAATGATCTTATGATCTAATAATCTTCTATCTCTATCATTATAGGGTGATAAGAGAAGTGTAGTCTAATAAGCATGTATGCTAAGAACATATAAGAATTGAATAAGCAATGGACTTAAGCCGAATAAGTCATGAATAAGTAACTTGAACATAAATAAGTTATGAACTTATGATGAAATTGTCATATGTTTGCTATATGAAGTTAGTATGTTTAATAAAGATGTAAGAATATTGTTTAAAGGACTAAATTCTATAATAAGTCATACGGAATGAAAACTTGTAGTTCATAAGTTATTAAGTCATGAACTTATGAAGAATAAGCCAAAACATAGGTTGAAAATAAGTTGATGTATCATGAAAGTTGAAATGTTTATGGAATGAATTAAATCCATTTAGAACAATGATCATATCGTTAGTAACGAAGTTATGCCAGAATTCACACGATTGCACGATAGTCGTCGAATTCGTGAAATTCTCGGAATGGATGTCATATTTTGTGTTTGAACTCAGAAATGTTAGTTTTCGATGGAGGAAAGTCATATTTGGTATTATAGAGTTGCGAACTCGAAAATGACCGGATTCTGACTCAGAACGAAGAAACGAGCGTTGAACGTTCACAAACGTTTATCGTTTTCGTTAAAAATGGACTAATATGTGAATTTTTAGTTAACGAAGTTGAAAATATAAAATTCTTGGATAAACACGTAGAGTATGTAATTTTTGAATCGTAGACTCTTGAACGAGCCAATTCGGACTTATAACGAAGAAGTTACGAGCCCGAAAATCTCACAAAGTTGAAAAATTGTAAAAAATTTCTGGTGCACAGAGCTGGCGCCGCGGCGCCAGCCCAAGGCATAAAAGCCCGCGCCGCAGCTCAAGTCTGAGACATGAGGTACTACTAGTTGGCACCGCAGGGTGGCATGTAACACTGGGACTCGCGTCGTAGCGCCGATTCTGGTCCTCAGCCACTGCAAAGTGGCGCCACATCATGGCATAGAGAAGAAAGGATGGAGCTACAGCGCCAGCCCTATGGTTTCGACAGAGAAGAAAGTTTACAAGTATAGCATTAATGGTAACTCATTAGTAATGAACTAAGGAACTTAATAAAGCATTGTAAGGTATTGTTAAACATTAATTATGTTGCCTGAAGGTTGAAGATAAGTAATCAAACATGTACGTAATGTGAAGGTAAGATCTATGTAATGAAAAGCTGGAACCAATAATAACAAATCTAAGTTATAATTAGATTGAGAAAAAGGGTAAGATTCATTAGGAACCATGTATGTTCATTCATGACCTAATGTGTTATGTGATGTTATCATTTACTGTAGAGACTTAAAGACTTAAACGAGAACGTGTTATAACTATAGTAGGCACTGAAGGCAAGTATTCTAACCCTTGTTCTAGTTCAATCTGGATAAGCTTTGTAATTCATGTATTCTTACACATGAAGTATTGTATGATGAAGTCAAAGCCAACTCTTTCGGCTAGACTTACATTATGTTTCTATCAAAGCATGGTCAATGGTTACCAAGTTATATTGGTGTGGTTTTCAAACGAAGAATGAGTATGATAAAAATGTTTTGTCGTCAAACGACAGGCACTTGAGGTTGCAACAACTTAAATGTACATACATTTAATGAATGTAGTGTTGTTCAACATAGAGTACTATAGGCTGATCATCTAGACGTGCTCGTAAGTAATGTCGGACTTACGGACTTAGTGCCAGGATGTCCTTTTCAAAAGAACTTATGAAATGCTCAAAGTCTTGGACTAGAATTGATGTTTTACTGAATATTGTTGTTGTAATTTTGAATGAAAAGAAGTGCTATTTTGAATTATCGATAGTACTTCGTAACTATTGTTCAGTTATTAAAGATATACGGTTCCTATGTTTCAAGCATGTTGTTTATTAGAAATATTGTACTTGCTGAGCTAGTCATGCTCACCCTTACTTGAACCATATAAACACAGCTAAGATCAAACGGACCGAAGGCTCCGGCAAAGATAAGGGCAATGCGAAGACGAAACCGTAGAATACTTATGTAATAGTATAAGGTGAATGATTGTATATATTTGATATTATGACAAGAACAAATGTATTGGTTATCGAGAACCTAGGGAAATATTAATATTATTTTGGTTATATAGAAGACATATTTGTTCTATTGAGGCTTTTCAATTGAATGTATGTGTGAATGGTAGTACCGTGTAGCACCATCTGTCGGGTTAGAAGATACCCTAATTTGGGGGCATCACAATAGAAAGGAGGTGGGATGGCCTAAAAGGCCAATCTACCCTAACTTAGGAAGTCCTATAAATAGCAAGCTCATATTTCATTTTGTGGGTTGTTCATTTCATCCAACAAGTGAGAGCTTATTGGTTAGAGATAATAAGCTAGAATACTAGTCTTTCATATTTCAAGAAGTAAGAAGAAGATTAAAGATTAACCAAGTGATATTCAAGGGTAAGCAATCTTGAACCGTGATGCTCTTTCTCTTAATTCGTTGGAGAAGTGGGTAGTGGTAGATTATGTATGTTAAGAAATGAAAAGAGTGGACTTAAGCCGTATATGTCATGAATAAGCTATTCAAAATCGTATAAGTTATGAACTAAGCAAGAACTTGTCATATGTTAATAATAATGAAGATGGTATGATAAGAAGAAGCAAGGATGGTGGTTAAAAGATTTAAGCCATCATAAGTCATAAGAAATGAAATATTATGTAGTTTATATTTTTATAAGTTTTGAACTTATGAAGAACAAGTAATAACTTATCATGTAAATTAGTTAATGAAATATATATGTCAAGATGTTAGTATGATGGATTGAATCCATTTGAAACGAAGAACAAATCTTAAGCAACGAAGTTTTTGCGGAATACACAAGTTTGGACAATAATCTTCGAATTCGTGAAATTCTCGGAATGGAAGTCGAATCTTGATATTGAGGTTGGACACATTGGTTTTCAATGGAGAATAGTCTCATTTGGCATTATAGAGTTACGGACTCGAGAATGACCGCATTTCAACTTAGAACGAAGAAACGAGCGTTGAACGTTCACGAACATTTATCGTTTTCGTTAAAAATGGACTAATAGGTGAAATTTTAGTTAACGAGTCCAAATAGATAAAATTTTTGCATGACCACATAGAGTATGTAATTTATGAACTAACAGCGTTTGAATGAGTCAATTCGGACTTATAACGAAGAAGTTATGAGCCCGGGAATCTCACAAAGTAGAAAATCTGTCAAATTTTTTGAGGCACAGAGTCCGCGCCGCAGTGCGACTCAAGGAAGAAAGGCCCGCGCCGCAGTGCGAGGCTGAAACCATAGCACACTATTAGTTGGCACCACAATGTGGCCGAATAAACTAAGCATGGCACCGCAGTGCCAAGGCCGGGTCTCAGCCATTGCTGACTCGCGCCGCAGCGCGGCATAAAGAAGGAAAGCTGGCGCCGTAGTGCCAGTACTAGAAGGATGATAGTAATAAAGGCTTATAAGTAAAGAAAAAAAGGAAGTGATTAGGTTACATTAAATTTCCTTAATTAACTTAATGTCACATCATTAAGGATGTTATAAACCTTAAGTATAATAGTAAAGGTTGAAAAAAAGATTAATTGGATGTAAGTTATTAATATTGAAACGATGAATGATAATAAGCTGTAAGGGCAGATAAATACTTGAAACGAGTTTCGATTAATAACGTAAGGGCGTTAGTAAGCTGTGAAGAAGGATGATTAACTCGACACAAGTTGTATTAATGAAGTAAATCCACTTAATACATAGAAAAGAAAGAAACAGATAAGAACGATGTAAAAGAACGACGGCAAGTCGGAACCAATAATAACAAATCTAATACATGATTAGATTAAGAAGAAGGGTAAGATTCATTAGGAACCATATATATTCATTCTTGACCTAATGTGGTATGTTATGTGGTTATGTGTTTTAAAAACTGTAAAGACTCAAAGGGAAAGTAATTATACTGTAGCAGACGTAGAAGGCAAGTTTTTCTTAAACGCTTGTTTAACCTTCGTGTTAGCCAGGTTTTCAGTGATTCATGTTATGAGACGCATGAATTGTTCTACGAAAGGGTCGATGCCAGTTTTACCTCGGCTAGACTATTCTTGAAAGATTGATTAATTTCTTCACAAGTATTTCTATATAGAATTGATAATGCTATCCTACGCCAATTGTTTGGTACGGATTCAAGGTAAGCCTGAATATGAATAAACAAATGTATTTTTCATCGATTATTCGATGGGCACGTGAGGTTGTCAAAACTTAAACGTACATACGTTTAATGGATGTAGTGTTGATCAACATAGAGTAATATAGGCTGATCACCTAGAAGTTCTCGTAAGCTATGCCGGACTTACGGACTTAGTGTCAGGTTGTCCTTTTCAAAGAAATTATGAAATGTTCATGGTCTTGGACCAGGATTGATGTTTTACTGAATATTGTCATTATAAAATGTTTTGAAGTAATAAGGAGATGGTATTTTGAATTATCGATAGTACTTCGTAACTATTATCCAGTTATTGAAGATATACGATTCCTATGTTTCAAGCATGTTGTTTAAAAGAAATTATTATACTTGCTGAGCTTGTAATGCTCACTCCTGCTTGAACCATATGAATGCAGCTAAGGACGAGCGAATCGAGGTTTCCATTAGAGATAAAGGCAAGGCGAAGATGAATGATTAGTTTATCTTGTAATAGACTAGTAAGTATATGTATTATATTATGATGAACAAAGAATATAATGGTTTAAGAACCTGGGAACGGGATTTATTATTATTATTGTAAAAAGAATGTTGTTAGAACACACATTTTGATGTCGTTTTAGTAGAATGAATGTATAGTTATGAGTACCATGTAGCACCAATTGTCAGGTTGGAAGATACCAGGATTTGGGGGCGTCATAGGTTGGTATCAAAGTATTAGGTTATATAACTTAAGGGGGAAAGAACCTTGGGCTAATAACCTCATTAAGGAACGAAAAGTCTGAAGGAAGTAAACTCGAGCTTTACTTAAGTCGAATGAGTAAATAAGGTATTGAGAAAACTCAATACCAAAAGATTTAAAAGATGGAAATTAACCCTAAATAAATTAAATGTGATTTGTGTTTATACAATTGTGTGTTATGTACTAATCAACATGTTATGTGTTATTGTAGGATGTCGATCGATAGCTTAATGTATAGAGATATACACGTGGAGAGCAAAGAGTTGGTGAACATTGTAGAACCTGTAACCATGCCAGTGGCAGAGGTACCATTAGAGATTCTAGAGGAGACGAAGTCAGAGGAGTACTTTTCTGAGGAAGACTACTCCGAGGGAGATATGGATATAACATCATATCTTAATATGATGATCGATGAGGAGGAAGAAATGGAGGTGACATCGGTTGATACGGTGGTACCTACACAAGAGTCATCACCTTCAGATGCAATGAGAGAATTATATCTGGCAGTGCTTGACAGGAATGTGCAACTGAGTACAGTTGTGCAGAATCAGAGTGAAGAGATTAGTTATCTCCATGAAGCTAAGATCTCTGCCAAATTAGATTTTGAGTCAGAGCACGATAAACAAGTGCTGATGACAGAGCGGGCTAGGGACTATAAAGATGAGGCCGATGAGTTTCGTAGGAAACTGGTTTAGAAGGACCATAAGATAGCACGGATGTCTTACATCCATAAGAGTACTCATGATAATTTCAAGATGAAAGTTGTTTGTTATTCCATTGAGTCGGGACAAACTCGACATACGATTAATCGGGATACTGTAGTAATGATTACGAATGAGAAACATGAGGATACTGTTATGCATTATTAGAAGTTTAGAGTTATAAATATGTGTGTAGTAACGTAAAACCCTCTTTTGTATAAAAGGGTAGTCCTTTTGTTTTTGTAAATCCAAACTTTTGTGAAGTTTAATTGCGGGATAGAAATGTAATAGCTTTTGGCTATGAAAACAAACTATAAATAGTTTCAAACTATGAAGAAGCATATGAATATAATGAAGTTTTCATTTAATATGCTTTGTTATGGTATGAGTTGTTATGTGGCGAATAATAACGAAGTAAGTAAACAGATAATAATGAAATTTTATTTATTTAATCAGCATAATGTCGCCAATGAGAAGACAACGTAATCAGGAAGTGGAATCACATAATGATAATCAAGGAGGTTAGAATAACCCTATGCAAGAGTTCGTTAATTTATTAACGGCTGCATTTAATCAAACAGGGGGTAGGGTACCCGTAGGACCTAGGGTAGCCATAACGACTACCTTTAAAGAGTTTAAAAGTGTAGGTCCGCCGGAGTTCAAAGGAACGACGGACCCATTAGAGGCCCAAACATAGGTAAAAAAAATAAAGAAGGTGTTTGTTATTACAAACGTAGGTGAGGCGCAAAAGACCTCTTTTGCAACTTACATGACAAAAGGAGAAGCCAACTTTTGGTGGGAGGCTAGAACTGATGGGGTAACGTGGGAACAATTCAAGAATGTTTTCTTTGAGAATTATTTCCCTACAAGCATGCAATGAAGGATGGAGAATAAGTTCTTAGAACTTAAGCAAGGGGACATGACAGTTCCCCAGTACGCGGCCAAATTCAATGAATTGGTAAGGTTTGCTCCACATAAAGTGGACACTTAGGAGAGGAAGGCTCGTAGGTTTGAGCAGGGCCTGAAACCCTGGCTCTATAGTAGGATTTCGGTATTTTAGAGTGTTTCCTATGGGACTATTCTGGAGAAAGATATTATAGCAGAAGGTGGTAGTGAGGCGTTGACTCAATACAATAAAGAGGGAAAGAATAAAAGCAAGGGAGAGGGAGGAACTAAGGTAGAGAGTGCCAGCGATAATGGCAGTATCCAAAGAGAAAGAATTTTAACTCTGGGAGTACTGGAGTGGGATAAGGGGGTCCTAAACGTATGATGGAAGCATGTAAGACATGTGGAAAGACTCATTTAGGAGTCTGTCTGAAAGGGAAATCGGTTTGTTATAAGTAAGGACAATAGGGTCATATATCACCCAATTGTCCAAATCCTAAGAAAAACCATGACTATTTTGTATGTGGGTCATTGGACCACATGATAAGAAATTTCCCAAAGAAGGGGTCGGAGGAGAGTAGGGGTGTTAATAGTGGTAAGTTAGCCATTACTGAACCACCACCATCAGATGCAGTTGCATCAGCAGATTTAGTAGTGGATATCATTCCAGTCAATACAATGAATGCTTATGTGTTGTTTGATTGGAGTGTTATTTTTCTTTAATAGCATATGAATTTGTTAAGTGATTAAGTTCATTTCCGAAAGGATTATAAATACCTTTAAACGCTAAGGTAGAGAATGAGGAAATACCTTTCATTGATTATATTCGTGAAAATTGTTTCATGAATAATAAAGGTGAGCAAGTATCGGTAGATAAGTACCGATAAAGTTGAGAGAATTTAAAGTAATTCTCGGCATGAATGGGTTGAGTAGCCATAGAACTTTAATAAATTGTCTAAGGAAAAGTGTGAATCTTCGGTTTTCTAAGAAAACCCAAGGTAGTAATTTACGATGATAAATCATCAGAACTTTCTTGTTGTCTAACCATGACGCAATCTAGAAGGATGTTAAGATAAGTTTAGGTTATGGTACAATCGTAACCTTTGATGGTTGACATATGGGAGCCGGGCTAAACAATTCCTTTAGAGAGCGAATGTATATACAAACCGATCTAACTCACTGTGATGGCAGTGTAGATGAGATGGGAACTTATTTGTTGGTTATTTGTGGAAAACCACTCAGAGTACCATATGGACTACTAGCAGAGAAGCGATGTGTGCTGAGTCCTAGAGAAGTAATAAGAAGAAGATAAGAATGTAAATCATCAAAGATAATGAACGTATTAAGTAAGACATCTCCGTATGTCATGAAGCTGTAAGTCGGTAATGAAAGTAGGTCGCGTAAACTTATGTTGAAAGAACGCGAACCCTAAGAATTAAAGTTAAGTAAACCAATGCGTAAGTCAAATATATGACTAATTGGTTAGCGGTTAAGAGTAAATACCCATTGCCCAGGATCGATGATCTATTTGATCAGTTAAAAGGTGCACATAATTTTTTCTAAGATAGATTTGTGTACGGGGTATTGTCGGTTGAAAGTAAGGTAGGAGGAGGTACCTATGACGACGTTCAGAACTTATTATAGTTATTACGAGTTTCTAGTTATGTCATATAGGTTGACTGATGTACTAAAGTTAGGCTTTTCGTAAGGGGTGTCGAGCAAGTCGGTGGCAAATTGATAGGTATGATGGGAATGAGAAGTGAGAAAAATAGTTTTAGGAATTGAAAAGGAAAGTTAAGTGAGGCACATGTATTATCTCTATGAGATGATACGGGTAATTTTGCAGTGTATCTCGATGCTTCATATAGATGACGAGATTGCGTGCTCATGTAGCATGGCAAGGTCATTGTGTATGTATCACGTCAATTAAAGGATTATGAGGAAGTTTATCATACTTATGATCTATACTTGGCAGTTGTAATTTTTGAATTAAAAATCCAAAGATAGTATTTATACGGGGAAAAAGGTGAGATATACACGGACTCTAAGAGTCTGAAATATATCTTCACATAGACGGTGTTGAATATGAGGTAGAGAAAGTGGTTAAATTGATAAAAGATTAAGACTCTTATATATTATATCATTTAGGGAAAGTAAACATAGTTGCTATAAGACCCCAACTTATTATAAATAAAAGTGAATTTTCCTCTATTCATTATTCTAAATTAAAAAGGTATTAATTTGATACAATGCTTTGGATATGGGTGAAATGTGAAAATTTTGCAAAATAAACAAGTGGTTATAAAATAATCATTTTGTCGGGGAATATTCGTTTGGTCGTGGAATATTCTTTCTGTCGGGGAATATTCGTACGACGGCGCAACAATTTGTGGGCCCCATAACGGATAACGGTCGGATGAAGAAAACGATAAATTTGAGTTTTTTCAAATAACGGCGTAGTTGTTACCGTTAACACTGTTGGAATATCCGGTAGTTAAAATACAGTAATACGCGTGGTTGCACAGTAGCACACGGATTGCACAGTATTTTTGAATTATTGATTCTTACGAAGGAAGGTACTACTCAATAATTGTTACAGTAGTTACTGTTCAATATTTTATTTTATTGATTCAATAATTGTTGCATTGATATTTTATATTATTGTTGTTTCAATAATTGTCACTGCACAGTATTTCCCATTATCAGATCAATAATTCATATTATTTGAATAATATTATTAGATAATATTATTGGCAATGTCTAGAAAGTTCTGTCTAAGGAGATGTTTGGTCATCTAATTCCGTGCCAGTAAGGAGAAATCCTTATTGGAAAGCCCCCTCTTTCTTGGGAACGGTCTGGTTGTCATAAATGTGATTCTGTAATATTAATTGTGAATAATTAATTATTGATTTATATGATAAGGAAATATTTATTTTATGTGAATATAAATGTTGGATATATTTATTGTGGTTAAAAATGAAGGAGTTAATGTTGAGTTGTTTTATCAGTATTTTTATCGGAATGGAGGTATTAAAAATCAAATCAGGGTTTTTTGAGAAATATTGCGAGGGTTATAATTTTTAATCCGACCGTTGGATCGTGGTAATTTTTGGATATGTTATACATATATAAGTTGAGTATATGTCCACAAATTTTGAACCGTTAAAAATGAACGTATGATTTGTTATGAATTTTAAGAGATGACTGGTTCAGAAATTGTTGAAGTTTCGAAATTTATCATTTTGGTAGAAAATTCTAGAATTGGTGGGCCCCACTTTTGGTTGGTGAGAAATGTGCTGAAATTTTTATTCAAATGTGGTGGGTGAGAATAGTAGTAGGTAAAGCCATCAGGTTGCAGGTCAAGTCTGCTTCGGCGTGCTAACATTTTCCTATAAATAGAGGGCTAAGTTAGAATTGAAAATCACACCAGAATTCATAAGTTTTTCTCTTTTTCTCTATATATTATCGAGCGTATTCTTGTGAGTATACTTTGAGTGTTGCTATACGGTGTAAGTTTCTGTCAGCACTATATCCGAAATTCAATCAGAAGTACGGTTATTTTGAGGTAAGGGATATTATTTTCTTCTTAAATGATATTATTTTCTTCAATATCATTATGTTGAAATATTGATATGAGTTTTTTTTATCAAATTTGGAACTTTTAGTGTTGGGGTTACTATTTACGTATACGGCACTATTCACGTATACGGCACTATTCACGAATACGGCACTATTCACCGAAAAATAAAATTTTCTCTTTTTGTCCAAGATGTCTATTATGGTTACTATCTTTGATTGTATCCATGTTTTGATCTTTATTTTTGAATTCTGCTTCACAATTGATTATTATGAAGTATTATTGATCTTGGATAAACTGTTATACGAATCCCTACTATTTGTCCTTCTGTCTCACTGGATTCGTTTTCTTTAAGATATTTTTCATCATCCTCAGTCCTAAATGATGATATTACTAAATATTTTTGGTCTGTAGTGCAAAGATGTATGATTACCTGATGAATATCTTTGGCCCGTAGTGCAAAGATGAACAGGTGTTGAGATGAACATGACTGACTGGTGATACAAATGAATTTCTTTGGCCTGTAGTGCAAAGATGAATATTTGGTTAAAGATTATTATTAATTGATGTTACAGGGATAAAATATTGATGATGTACTTTTAAATCTTAGAAGATAGTAGAATTCATTCTCTACTTGACTCTTCTAATGGTTTGCTATTTTCGCTGCAGTTGTTGATCTAAAACTTGTTGTCGATTATATTCTATCAGATTTTTTCCTGTTGAATACTAATGATAATTTGTTGTATATTATCTTAGTCATAATATTCTTTACTAGGCTAGTTGAGCTCACCCTTTTTCTTTTTGTTCCATTTTTCTTCTCAGGAGGTGAGAACATAGCAGGATCTAGTAGGGGTATGGAGTGATGGTTCTAGAAAGATGTTTTAGTAGTCCTCACTAATTCTGTAAAATAGTGTTTGAATAATTGTAATGAGGACTTATTTGAGTGTGGATATTGTCTAGAAGACAATATTTGTATTAAACTCACAGTATGTGTTGTCATATTTTGCACGACAATTGTATTATTAGAGTTGTAGTTTGCTTTTTGTACCACATATTTGGCGACTCGGAATGGGTGTTTTATACCTATTTTGGGGGCGTCACAGTTGGTATCAGAGCATAGGGATATGATCCCTGGCTGAGATGTGAGACAAGAACTAGGAGGGGAGAGATGGGGAATTCCTTCGCTAGTATGACCTGACTAAGTTTATTTGGTATTTATTTGGCCGGTCAGAGTATAGGGATAATATATGACATGACTACTAACCCTTGTATTATGGCAGTATTTAAGAATGGCAGCTGAGAACGTTAATAATGGAGTAAATCAGACCGTGGAGACACCTTTGATCACCACCCAGGGGAACGTGCAACAGGAAGGCAATATTCATCCTATAAACAACGTTACCGAGCAAACGATGAATGATGGAATGTTTAGGAGCTTTTTGCAGTTCACGCAAAATCAGACGAGGGAGACTCGTGTGTAGAATACGGGTGGAAATGATAACAACGCGAGGTTTGTCACAGCCAAGCAGTTCAAAGAATTGGGACCACCAGAATTTAAGGGAAAGCCGGATCCGATCATGGCGGAAACGTGGGTCAAGTAAATTACCAAGATATTCGATGTCTTGGGATGCACGGAGGAACAGAAGGTTCCATTCGCTACCTTTATGTTCCGCGGTGAGGCAGACTACTGGTGGGAGTCTGTGAAGCGTACCCAGCCTGACGCATTCAACATGTCCTGGGAAACATTTCAGAAACTGTTCAATGACAAGTACTTTCCTGAAAGTATTCGTCATATGAAGGAGGTGGAGTTTATCAGACTGGAACAAAACAACATGACGGTGTCCCAGTACGAGGTGAAGTTTGTAGAGTTATCCAGGTTTGCACCTCATTTGGTCGAAAATGAGGAACCCGAGATTTGGCAATATCTTATCTCTCATAAATTTTTTTATATTCAGATGTTGTAAACATGGCTCAATTATTAGAGCGAGATAATGAGTATGTACAACCGAAGGACCACAACCAGGGTCATACCGATGGCGACAATCATCGAAGCAATGAAAACCATCAGGGAGGAAAACATTCGGACAAAAGTGGTAACCACTCTGGTGGTAATCGTGGCAGTGATAATAGAAGGAGCGAGTCGGGAGGAGATTTCAAGAAGAGAAGGTACAACAATGATAACGTGTAGACGTCAAGACAAACATCAACTACTTTTAGGGGAGGAGAACTAGCACCGGTCATTTGTTACAAATGCGGGAAGGAGGGATACATCAGCCCAAACTGCCCACAACAGTTCAAGGTATGTTATAACTGTGGAAAGGAAGGTCATATAGCTAATGATTGTCTTGTTACGAAACCAAGTTCAATGGGGATAGTGACTCCGAAGGCTGTTCCGGATAAGTCAAAGTCTGTGGTTCCTGGAAGGGCGTTTGTCGTGACTGTCCAAAACGCGAGGAACCCAAACGAGGTGATCACGGGTAAGCTAATCATTAACTCTTGCGAAGTTTATAGCTTATTAGATACCGGTTCTACCCATTCTTTTATCTCTCCTACTTGTGCTCAACGTTTAAACTTGACTCCGGAGAAAATAGACTTTGACTTATCTGTGGAGACTCCGTTAGGAGAAACTTTCATTACATCTACAGTTTATAAATCTTGCTTAATCCAAGTTGGCACAATCATATTACTTGTTGACCTTATCTCTTTAAAGATACTTGCTTTTGATGTGATTTTAGGAATTGATTGGTTAAATACTCATCATGCCAAAATTGATTATTTTCGTAAGGTTATTTGTTTTCATATTCCTAACCAACCTGTTATGCGAATTCAAGCAACCAAACCACTAAAATCAATCGCTATCATATCAAGCCATAAAGCCATTCGTTTATTGAAAAATGGATGTCAAGCTTTCATAGCCCATGTTATGGACTTGAACAAAAACACGTCAGATTTGAATAATATTTATGTTAGTGAATTTCTTGACGTATTTCCTGAAGAACTTTCTAGTCTACCCCCATAACGTGAAGTTGAATTCTTTATTGACCTTGAACCTGGTACAAAGCCCATTTCTAAAACCCCATATCGAATGGCTCCTATTGAACTTCAGGAGTTAAAGGTTCAACTACATGAGTTGTTAGACATCGATTTTATTCGTCCTAGTACATCTCCTTGGGGTGCTCCTGTGTTATTCGTAAAGAAGAAAGACGGTAGTATGCGACTTTGTATCGACTACCAAGAATTGAATCATGTCACTATGAAGAATAGGTATCCGCTACCTCGCATTGATGACCTGTTTGACCAGTTGCAAGGAGCACAATTCTTTTCAAAGATCGATCTTCATTTTGGATATCATCAGCTGAAGATTAAAACTTAGGATATTCTAAAGACTGCCTTCAGAACTCGGTACGGGCATTATGAATTCTTAGTCATGTCTTTTGGATTGACTAATGCTCCTGCTACCTTCATGGATATGATGAACCGTGCATTTAAAGAATTTTTAGATCAGTTCGTTCTTTTCTTTATTGATGACATCCTCATCTATTCTAAAAGCCGTGAAGATCATGATCGCCATTTGAAGCTGGTACAGCAAAGGCTTTGTGAAAATAAGCTATATGCTAAATTGAAGAAATGTGAGTTCTGGTTTGAGGAAGTAGCATTCCTTGGGCACGTGGTGTCAAAACATGGAGTATCTGTCGACCCGGTGAAGATTGAAGCCATACAAAGTTGGGAGCAACCAAAGTCGGTGACCGAAGTACGTAGCTTTCTGGGCTTAGCTGGGTATTACCGGAGATTCGTGGAAGAATTTTTTAGAATCGCTACTCTGTTAACTCAGCTGACTAGGAAGGATACAAAATTCGGTTGGAGCGAGGATTATGAGAAAAGTTTTTAAGAACTCAAGAGGAGACACATTTCGGCACCTGTTCTGACAATACCATCTGGTTCGGATGGATTTGTTATCTACAGCGATGCTTCAGGCAAAGGGTTAGGATGCGTTCTCATGCAACATGGGAAAGTCATAGCCTATGTCTCGCGACAACTCAAAGAATATGAGAGGAATTATCCTACTCATAATTTGGAGTTGGCAGCAGTCATTTTCGCGTTAAAATTTGGAGACACTACCTGTATGGGGAGAAAGTGGAGATCTATACGGATCATAAAAGCCTTAAATATTTCTTCACCCAAAAGGAACTCAACATGCGACAACGACGTTGGCTTGATCTGTTGAAAGATTATGATCATACCATCCAATATCATCTTGAAAAAGCGAACGTAGTAGCTGACGCATTGAGTAGAAGATCATACGCGGGTACGAGTGCAATGGTGTTAACACAAAGGCCCATTTTATATGATTTGCAAAGGATGGAGATAGAGATGAAGGCTCCAAGTACCCACATGATGATATTAAATATACGAGTAGAACCGACTTTAATTAATAAAGTTAAAGACGCTCAAGCTACGGACATGGAGCTGATGTGTATGAAGAAAAAAGTGCAAGAAGGTGCTATTCCAGAAGCAAGAATCGATGATGAAGGAATACTTCGAGTCAACTTCAGACTTTGTGTTCCTAACGATTTTGACTTGAAGCATAGAATTATGATGGAGGCACACAACACACCGTTTGCAATCCATCCTGGAAGTACCAAAATGTATCACGATCTTCGACATACATTTTGGTGGAGCAATATAAAAAGAGAGATCGCGGATTTTATCTAGAGGTGTTTAACTTGTCAACGTGTAAAAGTGGAGCTTCAAGTACCAAAGGGTCCATTGCAACCACTTGAGATTCTGAAATGGAAGTGGAAACACATTACTATTGATTTTTTTACGGGTCTTCCCAAGGTTTCTCAAGGCATAGATGCGATTTGGGTTATTGTGGATAGATTAATCAAGTCTGCCCATTTCTTATCTATATGAGAGACTTATTCCCTTGAACGTCTTACTCGTATGTACGTGAATGAGATTGTGAGATTGCATGGCATGCAAGTATCCATAGTTTCGGATCGTGACCCAAGATTCATTTCAAGATTTTGGGTTAGCTTGCAGAAAGCTATGGGCACTGATTTACAATTTAGTTCAGCATATCATCCTCAAACGGACGAACAATCAGAGAGGACTATTCAAATTCTTGAAGATCTATTAAAACTCTGTGTCCTAGATTTCAAAGGGAGTTGGGATAAGTACCTACCATTGGTTGAATTCTCCTACAACAACAGTTATCAAGCAAGTATAGGAATGGCTCCATTCGAGGCGTTGTATGGAAGAAAATGTCGCTCTCCAGTATGCTGGGACGATGTGGGAGAAGCAACGTTGTTGGGACCAGAATTAGTACGCATGACTACAGAAAAGATCCAAAGGATTCGACAACGTATTCAAACCTCACAAGATCGACAAAATAGTTATGCTGATCTTTATAGAAAGGACGTGGAGTTTAATATTGGGGATCATGTACTATTACGTGTTGCTCCATGTAAGGGAGTTACAAGATTTTGAAAGAGAGGAAAGCTCAATCCAAGATTTGTCGGTCCATTTGAGATTATTGACCGAATAGGAAATGTTACCTATATACTCGCATTACCTCCAAGTATGTCTCGTGTTCATAATGTTTTTCACATATCCATGCTTCGTAAATATGTGAAAGACCCGAACCATATTATTGCGTTAGAACCAGACGAGATAGCCGAAGATTTAACGTACGAAGAGGAACCTGTTAAGATCTTGGATAAGAAAGAGCATGTCCTACGCACCAAGGTTATATCACAAGTTAAAGTTTCGTGGAGGAACCATGCTATTGAAGAAATGACATGGGAGTTAGAATCGGAAATGAAAGCAAGGTACCCTCACCTGTTCGAAACACCAGGAACGTACATCAATTTCGAGGACGAAATTTTATAAGGAGGGGAGGTTGTAAGACCCCAACTTATTATAAATAAAAGTGAATTTTCCTCTATTCATTATTCTAAATTAATAAGGTATTAATTTGATATAATGCTTTGGATATGGGTGACATGTGAAAATTTTGCAAAATAAGCAAGTGGTTATAAAATATTCATTTTGTCGGGGAATATTCGTTTGGTCGTGGAATATTCTTTTTATCAGGGAATATTCGTACGACGGCGCAACAATTTGTGGGCCCCATAACGGATAACGATCGGATGAAGAAAACGACAAATTTGAGTTTTTATAAATAACGGCGTAGTTGTTACCGTTAACACTGTTGGAATACCCGGTGGTTAAAATACAGTAATACACGTGGTTACACAGTAGCACACAGATTGCACAGTATTTTTGAATTATTGATTCTTACGAAGGAAGGCACTACTCAATAATTGTTACAGTAGTTACTGTTTAATATTTTATTTTACTGATTCAATAATTGTTGCATTGATATTTTATATTATTGTTGTTTCAATAATTGTCACTGCACAGTATTTCCCATTATCAGATCAATAATTCGTATTATTTGAATAATATTATTAGATAATATTATTGGCAATGTCTCGAAAGTTCTGTCTAAGGAGATGTTTGGTCATCTAATTGCGTGCCAGTAAGGAGAAATCCTTATTGGAAAGCCCCCTCTTTCCTGGGAACGACCTGTTTGTCATAAATGTGATTCTGTAATATTAATTGTGAATAATTAATTATTGATTCATATGATAAGGAAATATTTATTTTATGTGAATATAAATGTTGGATATATTTATTGTGATTAAAAATGAAGGAGTTAATGTTGAGGTGTTTTATTAGTATTTTTATCGAAATGGAGGTATTAAAAATCAAATCAGGGTTTTTTGAGAAATATTACGGGGGTTATAATTTTTAATCCGACTGTTGGATCGTGGTAATTTTTGGATATGTTATTCACATATAAGTTGAGTATATGTCCACAAATTTTGAACCGTTAAAAATGAACGTATGATTTGTTATAAATTTTAAGAGATGACTGGTTCAGAAATTATTGAAGTTTCGGAATTTATCATTTTGGTGGAAAATTCTAGAATTGGTGGGCCCCACTTTTGGTTGGTGAGAAATGTTCTGAAATTTTTATTTAAATGTGGTGGGTAGAAATAGTAGCAGGTAAAGCCATCAGGTTGCAGGTCAAGTCTACTTCGGCGTGCTAACATTTTCCTATAAATAGAGGGCTAAGTTAGAATTAAAAATCACACCAGAATTCATAAGTTTTTCTCTTTTTCTCTCTATATTATCTAGCGTATTCTTGTGAGTATACTTTGAGTGTTGCTATATGGTGCAAGTTTCTGTCAGCACTATATCCGAAATTCAATCAGAAGTACGGTTATTTTGAGGTAAGGGATATTATTTTCTTCTTAAATGATATTATTTTCTTCAATATCATTATGCTGAAATATTGATATGAGTTTTTTTTATCAAATTTGGAACTTTTTGTGTCAGAGTTACTATTCACGTATACGGTACTATTCACGTATACAACACTATTCACGAATATGGCACTTCACCGAAAAATAAATTTTTTCCTTTTTGTCCAAGATGTCAATTATGGTTACTATCTTTGATTGTATCCATGTTTTGATCTTTATTTTTGAATTCTGCTTCACAATTGATTATTATGAAGTATTATTGATCTTGGATAAACTGTTAGACGAATCCCTACTATTTATCCTTCTGTCTCACTGGATTCGTTTTCTTTAAGATATTTTTCATCATCCTCAGTCCTAAATGATGATATTACTAAATATTTTTGGTCTGTAGTGCAAAGATGTATGATTACCTGATGAATATCTTTGGCCCGTAGTGCAAAGATGAACAGGTGTTGAGATGAACATGACTGACTGGTGATACAAATGAATTTCTTTGGCCTGTAGTGCAAAGATGAATATTTGGTTAAAGATTATTATTAATTGATGTTACAGGGATAAAATATTGATGATGTACTTTTAAATCTTAGAAGATAGTAGAATTCATTCTCTACTTGACTCTTCTAATGGTTTGCTATTTTCGCTGCAGTTGTTGATCTAAAACTTGTTGTCGATTATATTCTATCAGATTTTTTCCTGTTGAATACTAATGATAATTTGTTGTATATTATCTTAGTCATAATATTCTTTACTAGGCTAGTTGAGCTCACCCTTTTTCTTTTTGTTCCATTTTTCTTCTCAGGAGGTGAGAACATAGCAGGATCTAGTAGGGGTATGGAGTGATGGTTCTAGAAAGATGTTTTAGCAGTCCTCACTATTTTTGTAAAATAGTATTTGAATAATTGTAACGAGGACTTATTTGAGTGTGGATATTGTCTAGAAGACAATATTTGTATTAAACTCACAATATGTGTTGTCGTATTTTGCACGACAATTGTATTATTAAAGTTATAGTTTGCTTTTTGTACCATGTATTTGGCGACTCAAAATGGGTGTTGTATACCTATTTTGGGGGCGTCACAGTAGCTGACGCGTTAAGTAGGAAGGGTAGGGAAAAATTATCAATGTTAATGACTTAGAAAGAGTTAATAACAGAAATGGCAAAAACAGAGTTAGAAGTTAAATTACGGAATGAAGTAGTAGAAATGTTATTCAGAATAAAGACTCAATCGACGAAAACGGAACGAGTTAAGGAAGTACAAATAGGTAACGATAAATGCAAGCGAATGAAGAATAGGATGCAAGATAAAGAGAAGATAAAGTATCATTTCGTTTTGAAGGAGAAATTTAAGTTCCAAATGAAACCAATTTAAAAGAAGAATTAATCAAAGAGAGACATCGTAATGAGTTAGTAAGTGCTTAACTTTCAACTCAGATTATTAATAAGAAGGGACAAGTTCTGTGAAATAAGATAATACCTTTAGTGAAGGTGAAATGAAAGATCCACAATGTCAAAGAAGCATTGATGGAACTCGAGATTAAAATGAAGAAAATTTTCCTCATTGGTATTTATAATTGTAGCGAGATTCTGGGGACAGAATCATTACAAGGGGAGAAGAGTGTAACGCCCCAGAAAAATTGGATTTTATAAGAATTAAATTTTTATTTGATTATATGGATTAAATAAATTTAATTGATTATTTATAGGAGTAAGCTATTTGAAGGTCGTTCTATAGCCTAGACATATCGGAACGTCGTAGTATTTTGGCTATGTGATAGAATTAAAGTGTTTGAATTTCCAAGACGAAAATAAAAGCTTTCCGAGAAATTTTTTGAAAAATACTATTCATGCATTTCTGCTCGGGAATTATATTTGAACTTCCGAGAAATACGTAACAATAGAATATCGAGATGAGATGGAATATCGAATAATATTTCAGTTATGTCAAACACAGTTTTTCGTCTGCGGACTTAAAACCTAACGGCTAGGAAAAGTGATTTCAGAGAAAGAATTTAAATGCGTATAATGAATTAAGCGACGATCATATAATACGTAGGTATTCTATGAGGTAATGCATACGAGTATGTATGGATAATGGTATATCATATATTATGAATTAGTATACGAGTTAGAATACGATAATAATACATATAGAATATGTCTTAAGGCTTTAAGCCATTTTGTGAATGGACTTGTGGATTATGTGGGATGTACAAGTCCAATATGATTTAATATGAAAGTCCAATAGAATTAATGTGCAAGCCCAAGTGTTTGTAATATGAAGCCCAAAGTATAAGATGAGACTAATTGAAATTAAGTCCAAAGCAAGGTTGATCCATAGGGCAACCCATTATCACAAGGATGGCCTAAAGTGGTGGCCAAGTAGAGTACTTGGTGGCTAAGTAAAAGTGATGAGCAAGCAAAGGATAAGCTAGGTAATTAACAAGTAAACTTAAAGGCTAAGTTATGTGATTAGCAAGTATACTTAATGGTTAAGTAAATGTGGTGCCCAAGTATTTGATAAATGTTGTGTGGCCAAGCAAAAAGTATGGTGACCAAGTTAACTTAATAGCTAAGTAATGAATAGTAAGGAGGTGGGATGGCCTAAAAGACCAATCTACCCTAACTTAGGAAGTCCTATAAATAGCAAGTTTAGATTTCATTTTGTGGGTTGTTCATTTCATCCAACAAGTGAGAGCTTATTGGTTAGAGATAATAAGCTAGAAAGCTAGTCTTTCATATTTTAAGAAGCAAAGAGAAGATTAAAGATTAACCAAGTGATATTCAAGGGTAAGCAGTCTTGAACCATGATGCTCTTTCTCTTAATTTGTTGGAGAAGTGGGTAGTGGTAGATTATGTATGTTAAGAAATGAAGAGAATGGACTTAAGCCGTATATGTCATGAATAAGCTATTCGAAATCGTATAAGTTATGAACTAAGAAAGAACTTATCATATGTTAATAATAATGAAGATTGTATGATAAGAAGAAGCAAGGATGGTGGTTAAAAGATTTAAGTCATGAGAAATGAAATATTATATAGTTCATATTTTTATAAGTTTTGAACTTATGAAGAATAAGTAATAACTTATCATGTAAATAAGTTAATGAAATATATATGTCAAGATGTTAGTATGATGGATTGAATCCATTTGAAACGAAGAACAAATCTTAACTAACGAAGTTTTGGCGGAATTCACAAGTTTGGATGATAATCGTCGAATTCGTGAAATTCTCAGAATGGAAGTCGAATCTTGATATTGAGCTTGGAAACATTGGTTTTCTATGGAGAATAGTCTCATTTGGCATTATAGAGTTACGAACTTGAGAATGGCTGCATTCTGACTTAGAACTAATAAACGAGCGTTAAACGTTTACGAACGTTTATCGTTTTCGTTAAAAATGGACTAAAATGTGAAATTTTAGTTAACGAAGTTAAATAGATAAAATTCTTTCATAAACACGTAGGGTATATAATTTGTGAACTAACGGTATTTGAATGAGTTAATTTGGACTTACAACGAAAAAGTTATGAACCTGAGAATCTCACAAAGTAGAAAATCTGTCAAATTTTTATGAGGTACAAAGTCTGCGCCGCAGCGCGACTCAAGGAAGAAAGGCCCGCGCAGCAGCACGAGGCCAAAACCGTAGCACACTGTTAGTTGGCGCCGCAGCGCGACCGAATGAACTAAGCATGGCACCGCAGCGCCAAGGCCGGGTCTCAGCCATTGCTAACTCGCGCCGCAACGCGGCATAAAAAAGGAAAGATGGCGCCGCAGTGCCAGCACTAGAAGGATGATAGTAATAAAGGCTTATAAGTAAAGAAAAAAAGCAATTGATTAGGTTACATTAAATTTCCTTAATTAAATTAGTGTCACACCATTAAGGATGTTATAAACCTTAAGTATAACACTAAAGGTTGAAAGAAAGATTAATTGGACGTAAATTATTAATATTGAAACGATTAATGATAATAAGTCGTAAGGGTAGGTAAATACTTGAAACGAGTTTCGATTAATAACGTAAGGGCGTTAGTAAGCCGTGAGGAATGATGATTAACTCGACACGAGTTGTATTAATGAAGTAAATCCACTTAAGACATAGAAAAGAAAGAAACTAGTAAGAACGATGTAAAAGAACGACGGCAAGCCGGAACCAATAATAACAAATCTAATACATGATTAGATTAAGAAGAAGGGTAAGATTCATTAGGAACCATGTATGTTCATTCATGACCTAATGTGGTATGTTATGTGGTTATGTGTTTTAGAAACTGTAAAGACTCAAAGGGAAAGTAATTATACTGTAGCAGACATAGAAGGCAAGTTTTTCTTAAACGCTTGTCTAACCTTCGTGTTAGCCAGGTTTTCAGTTATTCATGTTATGAGACGCATGAATTGTTCTACGAAAGGGTCGATGCCAGTTTTACCTCGGCTAGACTATTCTTGAAAGATTGATTGATTTCTTCACAAATATTTCCATATAGAATTGATAACGCTACCCTACGCCAATTGTTTGGTACGGATTCAAGGTAAGCCTGAGTATGAATAAACAAATATATTTTTCATCGAGTATTCGTTGGGCACGTGAGGTTGTCAAAACATAAACGTACATACGTTTAATGGATGTAGTGTTGATCAACATAGAGTACTATAGGCTGATCACCTAGAAGTGCTCGTAAGCTATGCCGGACTTACGGACTTAGTGTCGGGTTGTCCGTTTTAATGAAATTATGAAATGCTCATGGTCTTGGACCAGAATTGATATTTTATTGAATATTGTCATTATAAAATATTTTGAAGGAAAAGGAGATGATATTTGGAATTATCGAAAGTACATCGTAACTATTATCCAGTTATTGAAGATATACGATTCCTATGTTTCTGTAACATTCTATAATTTTAAATTATTATAATAAATATTTATTGATTTATATAAATATTTAATGGATAGGTTTATTGATTGAATAATTAATTGTTTAATTTGAGTGATGTAGTTTATTTAATTATTTGTTGAATAAATAATTAAATAGTAGATATTAAATATTTATTGGCAATATTAAATATTTATCGAATTATGGCAATTGGAATTGATGTGATTTAAGTAATTATTTGTTGTGTAATTAATTAAGGAGCTAAATAAATTAGTTGTTATGAGATTTATAATAATTAATTTAATTAATAAGCTAGAGAGCTTATAGTGGTTTTAAATAAATAATAATATTTTAAATGAGAAATTGTAGTTTAAAATATTAGTTGGTTAAATGAAATTATAATTATAAAAGAAATTATAATTATTTATGTGTTAAAGTAATTTAATAGATTAATGTTTTAATTGATTTATTTAATTAAATGAATGTGTGATTAATAACCTTATTATAAAGGAGTTATTAAAATAAATTAAAAGAGTTTAATTTAGTTTTGCCAAACATACCTTATTGTATAATAAGTCTTTAATCTATTAGGATTTTAGCAAACAAGGTATAAGGATTAATCTATTATGTTTTAATTCAATTTACCAAACAAGGAGTAAGGATTAGAAAATTATTTTTATTTAGACTAGCCAAACAAGCCTTTTGGCTTTTAAATTTTAAAACTCCTATAACTGATATATTTATATCTGTACTTATATTATATCATTAATATATGTTATTATTATTATTACGTTATAATATTATACGTAAGATAGAAGAGAGAGAAAGGAGAAAAAGAGAAAACTCAGAGGAAAAAAAGAAGAAGAAAAGAAGGAAAAGTGAGAGAGTTCTAGAGAGAATTGAGAGTTTTCTTTTCAGGTTTTGGAGAAAAGTTGTTAATCAAATAAGATAATCATCATCTTCCTAATACAAGGTAGGAACTTCTTCTTCTTCTTTAAACAATTTAGTTTTCTTCTTTTAAAAAGTTCTCTGCGAAAATTTTATAAAAGGAATTTTTCTTGTTTATGATTATAATTGGTATGATTGTTGATTATATATGTTTATAAGATACATTGGTTCATGTATGTATATATTTTATGGAGAAATTGTTTTACAGAGAGTTTTTAAGAATGAGTATGGCTTTAGTTAAAATGGAAATTAAGGTGTAATTAGTTGTTGTATTGATAAATTGATTATAAGAATTGCTAGAGTATGTAACATCATAATCATGATGCTTAGAATTTACTGTTTTGGTTGAATAACAAAATCACAGTATTGATTTTCATGGAAGATATCAAAATATGGAGTTTTACCAAAAACAACGAAATTGGATGTTGTATAATTGATGTTTATGCTAATTGATGGATAGAAACATGTTAGGAGTACTCACAATATGTTTATATGATGTCTATATGCAATTTTCATGATAATCAGTCTATTAGATTCGAGTTTTTTGGCCAATTTGGCTTTTTCTTTCATGGTTGTCGAAGCTGTCAGTCGACGCTGACAGTTCGCGCCGCGGCGCGGCCCAGCAGTTCATTGCTGGCGCCGCAGCGCCATCACCATGACGTAAGCGGCTTGTTGCACAATCACTGCACCGCAGCGCCGGCTTAGAGTATAATCGATGCGCTGCAGCGCCGACTCAGCGCCGCAGCGCGAGCCACAGTACAAACTGTGGCGCTGCGGCGCGACGCGGCTTGGCAGAACTGTCTGACAGTTTTGTTTAAATGTACAAAACTTGAAAAATAAATGTTATGTGTTTATTATAATAATGTTAAATGATAATTTCAGTATTATTAGACTATGAAATATCATGTTATTAAGTATTATCTACCTGAAATATAATTGATTATGTGAATGGGTAATTCAACCCATATGATGAATGTAATTGTTTATATAAATGTACAATGTTGGTTAGGACTAATTATGTCAATATGACATATGTTTAGGGTATCAATTCAAGTGGTAAAAGTGTAGCTTGTGCTAAAGGCAAGTTTCCTAAACCTACCTTTTACATTGAGCAAGTTTCTAAGCCTTAACTTTTGATATTTAGCAAGTTCTTTATTGTATAAGTTTTCTAATCATTGGTGTTATTGAACTAATTATTGTTTCAATTTCGATTATCATATAATGGTGTAAATTTATTTGGAACAAGTTATTCTTGTACTTAACTTGTGGTTTAGCATGTACAATTATATACATGTTGTGGATGTTTATTATTTAATTAACCTTGTCTTATTATTGTTCAAGCAAGGTAGGTTGTAATTATTCAACTTGTATGCTATTAGATTATCCCTAAAGCATGATGTCAATTTATAAACATCAATTAAACTAAGACTATTCCATAGTATACAGTTATGTCGTTTGTAATCAACTAAACCTTAGTTGATTACCGTTGAATTCTAAATTACCCCATGATGTATCCAAACCAAACTCACTTTGGTACGGACTTGTATTTTAAATACTGAGAAGAACAAATCTTTTATAAGCGGTTACGCTTAGCGTTGAAATGGTTGTGCACAATACATTGTACGAAGGGTTGATCCCCCTAAGTACGTGAAGTCCTTATAGTCTTATGACTGTTAAAGTTTAAGTTGCAAAATTACTTATAACTGTGGACATGATTCGAGGTCATTAGACCCTCAGTAAAGGTTAAAGCTTTACAAAAGTTAATAGAATATATTGTTAAATTCTATTGAGCTTAATGTTGAAAAATGATGTAAAAGTTTAATGATTTAATTATTGTTATTTCAAGTGGGCCTTGTTTGCTCACTCTTGCCTGTAAAATTTCTTACAACTAAGGTTGAAACTGGTGATGTACCTAGTACCAGTAAAGGGAAAGGAAAGACGAAGCAATGCTGAAGACTTGTAATAATTGAATAGTTTATTTTCAGACTTGGTTTAAAGATTGTAATGAAGTTTATTTTAATTTTCCGCATGATTGAATGTTTGTAAATGTTAGATAACCTGGGAGATTTATTTAAGTTTAATCCTGTATGGGCAGGTTTTGTTTATTCAATTTTATTATAATTGGGTAGTTAAAAATGAATGTTTTGATTACGTGAACACCAAATCCTGAGGAAATGAAGTACCGGGATTTGGGGGTGTCACAGGTTGGTATCAGAGCTTTAGGTTATGAACCTTAGGTGGGGGAAAAGCCTTAGGAAGTAACCTTTGAAAAGATAGTGGATCGAGTTTTAAGAAAGAAGTAATAAAACACTAATGTGCTTATGTGTTTATAACTTATGTGCTCGCGAGTGTCGAGTAGAATGATTAATAACTAAAACTTTAAAATTTTGTTGTCAGGATGACTAATGTCGGAGAATCCAGTCAGGCTAGGGAGGAGGGACCTCAAATACCTATAGAGGAGGAGCCTCGCGACATTCAGGTAGTTTGGGAACAACTACTGCCACGGGAGTTACCGTTGGTCACAGTAGTTGAAGATGAGGAGAATGATGTGGAGACAGATGAGGAGGACGAGGAAGAAAGGATTCCACTTAACTCGATAGAAGGCCGTATTTACGATGAGGTGCATGACCGCAACATGGAACTTCAGGATACAGTTGAGGAGTTGCAGGAGATAGTAGCTGAACAATAGACTACAATTACACAAAAAGACGGCGAGATCCAGGATCGTGAAGAACGACTGACTAACGCCGAGGAGAAATTAATACAGACTGAAGGAGAGAAAGAACAATTGATTGAGATGGTTGCTGAACTAGAGAGCAAGCTGGGAGAAGAAGCTGCTAAGAGGGCAAGAGCTGAAGATGCATACGAGGAAGCTTATCAATGAACTGGAAGAGCAGCGAGAGACGTGCAGGCAAAAAGGATGAAGATGGAAGAGATGGATAAAGTATTTAACACCGCAATTAGTCGAGCTCAAGATCGGGTCATGGGATATCCGATTCAGTTCGAGACGCTGCCATCATTCGTGTTAGATCGCAGAACAATGTTTCGAGTCATGGAGGAAGAACGTGATAGGGCTACGAAGTACCTTAATAGATCATCGTAAAAAAAAATGTGTCGTTAATGTACGTAATAAGTATTGAATAATGTGTAAGTCCCTAGTGTTAGGTAACCATGGGATATGATAATAATGGTGTTGTCCTGAAACTTTTATAGTTCAGGAAAGGATGTAGATAGCAGAGATGCTATTGTGTTATGTTTTCAAAAAGTTTATGAATAAATAAAAGTTATTATTTTATTCAAAGTGTTATGTGCTATGTGGTTATTTCTTTTGTTGAGGCAAGTTAATTAGAAATACTTAAAGAAGTTGAGTAATGGTCTAATAGATGTTTTATTTTATCAGAAAATGCCTCCTAGACGTCAGCCAACACGACAGAGAACCACTGAAGGAACTAACAATAACGACAATGTTGATGCGAATCCCGTTCAACAACTAGTAACACTATTGATAGGAGCGTTGCAGAATCAACCTCAAAACCATGGTACAACGTTTAAGGAGTTTAAGGCGGTTGGACCACCTGAATTTCGTGGGTCCATGAATCCAGTTGAAGCTCAAACCTGGATTATAGAGATAGAGAAGGTGTTCGATGTCGCTAGGGTAGGGGATGACCAGAAGACGGCTTTCGCAACTTTCATGTTGAAAGCAGAAGCTAGTTATTGGTGGCAGGCTAATAAAACTCGTGAAGGGCCGGAAGTGATGACCTGGGATAGGTTTAAGGAGTTGTTCTTCGAGACCTATTTCCCGGAGAGTTCAAAGAGTCAGCTGGAAGTACAGTTTCTGGAGCTGAAGCAAGGGACGATGTCGGTATCCGAGTATGCAGCAAAATTCAATGAATTGGCGAGGTTTGCGCCATATCAGGTTAGCACAGACGAACGCAAGGCGAAGAGGTTTGAACAGGGACTGAAGACCTGGCTGTACAGTAGGGTTTCCCTGTTCCAGTTGAAGACATTTGCAGCAATAATGGAGAAAGCAGTACTCGCCGAAGGTGGAGGTGAGGCAGTAACAAAATTTAACCAGGAACAAAAGAAGAAGAAGAATGAAAATGAGATGAAGAGTGGAGGTGGTAGCGGTGGAAACAACAACAACAACAACAACAACTTGAAGAGAAAGTGGAATGGAAGTATGGGTACTGGAAACCAGCAGAATAAGAAGTTTGAAGCGTGTGCGACATGTGGGAAGTTTCACAAGGGAGCGTGTTTGATGGGGAAACGAGTTTGCTACAAATGTGGCCAAGAAGGTCACATCGCCCCAAATTGCACTCAATTAAAGAAGAATGTGTGCTTCACGTGCGGATCTAATGATCACTTTGCTCGTGAATGTCCTAAGAAGAAGGAGGGAGTGACAACCAGAAATAATGGAGGAGGTAACAATGGAGGTACGTGGGCTATTACAGGACCTGCAGCATCAAACAAACCCACAGCCAGAACCTTCAACATGACTGTGCAAGATGCTGTGCAATCAAATGATGTGGTGTCAGGTATTATCCCAATCAATGATATTGATACATATGTATTATTTGATTCGGGTGCTACTTGCTCGTTTATATCTGATGAATTTGCTAAGAGGTTAGAATTGCCTAGATAAGAACTGAATTTTCCTTTGAACATAGAAATTGCGAATAAGGAAATAATCCCTGTTAGGTTCGTTTACAAGAACTGTAGGGTGAACATTAAGGGGAATATCTTGTTAGTAGATTTAATTCCGATTAGACTCGGGGAATTTGATGTAATTTTGGGAATGGATTGGTTGTTTAATTATGGAGCAATAATTGACTGCCAAAAGAAGTGCGTAAACCTTATGACTCCGTCAAAGGTAGTATTTTATGGTAGCAAGTCACCAAGACAAATGAAATGTCTGACGACTATGCAGGCCAAGAAGTTGTTGAGTCAAGGTTGTGTGGGCTATTTAGCTTACATAGTCGATACTCAGAAGAAAGGTGTGAAATTAGAAGAAATACCGGTAGTGAGAGAATTCGAAGACGTGTTTCCAGAAGATTTGCCAGGACTTTCGCCGGATAGAGAAATTGAATTCGTGATCGACTTAGTGCCGGGAACAGCACCGATATCAAAGGCTCCGTACAGAATGGCTCAGGTAGAAATGAAGGAACTAATGATTCAGTTGCAAGAGCTACTGGACAACAAATATATTCAACCAAGCGTATCGCCGTGGGGAGCGCCAGTTTTATTTATGAAGAAGAAGGACGGGTCAATGCGTCTTTGCATTGATTATAGGGAGTTAAACAAAGTCACTATTAAAAACAAATACCCGTTGCTAAGAATAGATGACTTGTTTGATCAACTGAAGGGTGCTAAGTACTTTTCGAAAATAGATTTGAGAAGTGGTTATCACCAATTGAAGGTAAGAAAGGAGGATATACCACGAACGGCATTCAGAACTCGGTATGGACATTACGAGTTTCTGGTGATGTCTTTTGGTTTAACCAATGCACCTGCTGCGTTCATGGACTTGATGAACAGGGTGTTTAAACCATTCCTAGACAAGTTTGTAGTGGTATTCATTGATGACATTCTAGTGTATTCCAAAACTTAAGAAGAACACGTGGAACACTTACGTCTGACATTGGAGACACTAAGAAAGGAAAAACTGTACGTGAAGTTCTCTAAGTGCGAATTTTGGCTCGATCGTGTACAATTTTTGGGGCATGTGATTGACAAAGATGGGATCTCAGTGGATCCGTCGAAAGTGGAAGTAGTAATCAATTGGGAAAAACCAAAAACACCGTCGGAAGTGAGGAGTTTCTTGGGACTGGTTGGTTATTATAGAAGATTTATTCAAGATTTTTGTAAGATAGCCACTCCGTTAACAAATTTGACAAGGAAAGCTGTAAAATTCGTGTGGACGGAGAAATGTGAAGAAAGTTTTCAAGATTTGAAGAAGAAGCTAAGTGTAGCACCTGTGTTGACGTTACCAGACAATACAGGAAATTTTGTGGTGTATAGTGATGCCTCACACAAAGGGTTGGGTTGTGTTCTTATGCATAATGGCAAAGTTATTGTGTATGCATCAAGACAATTGAAAGATTATGAGAAAGGGTATCCGACTCATGATTTGGAATTGGCTGCAGTTGTGTTTGCTCCGAAGATATGGAGACACTATCTTTATGGAGAGAAATGTGAGATCTACACAGACCACAAAAGTCTGAAGTATATTTTCACTCAGAAGGATTTGAACATGCGTCAAAGAAGGTGGATGGAACTGATAAAAGATTACGATTGTGAGATCTTTTATCATCCGGGCAAAGCGAATGTGGTAGCTGATGCTTTAAGCAGGAAAGGTCGGGAGAAGTTGATGCTGATTACAACTCAGGAGGAGCTCATTTCAGCAATGACAAAACTGGAGTTGGAGATCAAATTTCCAAAGGAATCTGACGAACAATTATTTCAGATAGAAGCTGGTCCAACTTTAATGGACAAAGTGAAGAGTGCCCAACTACAAGACGAAGAGTGTGCAAAAATCAAAGAGAATTTGGGTGAAGGCGGAGATGTAAAATACAAGATCGACACCGAAGGGTTACTACGGTTTGAGGGAAGGATCTGGGTTCCAGCAACACCAGAACTGAAAGAAGAAATTTTGATCGAAGCTCATAGCTCAAAATATTCAATTCATCCAGGGAGCACGAAAATGTATCAAGATTTGCGCCGACATTTTTGGTGGCCAAATATGAAAAGGGACGTCGCAGAATGTGTAGCGAAGTGCTTAACATGTCAGAGAGTAAAGGCCGAACATCAAAGACCCAGCGGGTTACTTCAACCGTTGGAAATACCGGAATGGAAGTGGGAACACATCACGATGGATTTTGTGGTGGGTCTTCCAACTACTCAGAGAGGATGCGATACGATTTGGGTGATAGTGGACAGACTGACGAAGTCAGCGCACTTTTTACCAATAAAGATTAGGTTCAGTTGTGATCAGTTGGCAAGATTGTACATTAAGGAAATCGTTTCGAGACATGGGGTGCCAGTATCAATAGTGTCTGATAGAGATCCGCGATTTACATCGAATTTCTGGAAGAGACTACAAGAATGCATGGGGACTCAATTGCGAATGAGTGCGGCTTATCATCCACAAACAGATGGCCAAAGCGAAAGAACGATTCAGACATTGGAGGATATGCTGAGAGCATGCGTCATGGATTTTAAAGGAAGCTGGGAAGATCAACTACCATTGGTGGAATTTTCTTACAACAACAGTTGTCACGCGAGCATCGGCATGCCACCTTACGAAGCATTGTACGGTAGAAAGTGCAGAACTCCACTGTGCTGGGATGAAGTCGGTGAATGCCAACTGTTAGGACCAGAACTGGTACAACAAACTGCTGAAGTTATCAAACTCATCAGAACAAGGTTGGTAGCAGCTCAAGACAGACAGAAAAAGTATGCTGATCAACACAGACAAGATCGTGCATTTGACGTAGGAACTTTTGTATTCCTAAAAGTTTCTCCCTGGAAGGGAAAAATTCGTTTCGGTAAGAAGGGAAAACTAAGCCCGAGGTTTATTGGACCATTTGAAGTGCTGCGAAGAGTGGGAGAAGTGGCTTACGAGGTAGCTCTACCTCCAAGGTTGGAAAACATTCATAATGTTTTCCACATTTCTGTGTTACGACCATATAAACCCGACTACAAGCATGTGATCGAGTATGAACCGTTGCAGTTCGAGAAAGATTTATCTTATGAAGAGGTTCCTATCCAGATAGTAGACAGGAAAGAACAAGTGCTTAGGAATAAGGTAATACCTTCTGTGAAGGTGATTTGGAGGAACCACAACGCTGACGAGGCTACGTGGGAACTCGAAGAGAAAATGATGAAAGATTACCCTGAGTTATTTGTTTAATCCGTGTCTTCGATTCTGGGGACAGAATCTTTGTAAGTAGGGAAAAATGTAACGAATGATTTGTTTGAATTGTGATTCTGAGGACAGAATCCTTGTAAGGAGGGAATGATGTAACATTCTATAATTTTAAATTATTATAATAAATATTTATTAATTTATATAAATATTTAATGGATAGGTTTATTGATTGAATAATTAATTGTTTAATTTGAGTGATGTAGTTTATTTAATTATTTGTTGAATAAATAATTAAATAGTAGATATTAAATATTTATTGGCAATATTAAATATTTATCGAATTATGGCAATTGGAATTGATGTGATTTAAGTAATTATTTGTTGTGTAATTAATTAAGGAGCTAAATAAATTAGTTGTTATGAGATTTATAATAATTAATTTAATTAATAAGCTAGAGAGCTTATAGTGGTTTTAAATAAATAATAATATTTTAAATGAGAAATTGTAGTTTAAAATATTAGTTGGTTAAATGAAATTATAATTATAAAAGAAATTATAATTATTTATGTGTTAAAGTAATTTAATAGATTAATGTTTTAATTGATTTATTTAATTAAATGAATGTGTGATTAATAACCTTATTATAAAGGAGTTATTAAAATAAATTAAAAGAGTTTAATTTAGTTTTGCCAAACATACCTTATTGTATAATAAGTCTTTAATCTATTAGGATTTTAGCAAACAAGGTATAAGGATTAATCTATTATGTTTTAATTCAATTTACCAAACAAGGAGTAAGGATTAGAAAATTATTTTTATTTAGACTAGCCAAACAAGCCTTTTGGCTTTTAAATTTTAAAACTCCTATAACTGATATATTTATATCTGTACTTATATTATATCATTAATATATGTTATTATTATTATTACGTTATAATATTATACGTAAGATAGAAGAGAGAGAAAGGAGAAAAAGAGAAAACTCAGAGGAAAAAAAGAAGAAGAAAAGAAGGAAAAGTGAGAGAGTTCTAGAGAGAATTGAGAGTTTTCTTTTCAGGTTTTGGAGAAAAGTTGTTAATCAAATAAGATAATCATCATCTTCCTAATACAAGGTAGGAACTTCTTCTTCTTCTTTAAACAATTTAGTTTTCTTCTTTTAAAAAGTTCTCTGCGAAAATTTTATAAAAGGAATTTTTCTTGTTTATGATTATAATTGGTATGATTGTTGATTATATATGTTTATAAGATACATTGGTTCATGTATGTATGTATTTTATGAAGAAATTATTTTGCAGAGAGTTTTTATGAATGAGTATGGCTTTAGTTAAAATGGAAATTAAGGTGTAATTAGTTGTTGTATTGATAAATTGATTATAAGAATTGCTAGAGTATGTAACATCATAATCATGATGCTTAGAATTTACTGTTTTGGTTGAATAACAAAATCACAGTATTGATTTTCATGGAAGATATAAAAATATGGAGTTTTGCCAAAAACAACGAAATTGGATGTTGTATAATTGATGTTTATGCTAATTGATGGATAGAAACATGTTAGAAGTACTCACAATATGTTTATATGATGTCTATATGCAATTTTCATGATAATCAGTCTATTAGATTCGAGCTTTTTGGCCAATTTGGCTTTTTCTTTCATGGTTGCCGAAGCTGTCAGTCGACGCTGACAGTTCGCGCCGCGGCGCGGCCCAGCAGTTCATTGCTGGCGCCGCAGCGCCATCACCATGACGTAAGCGGCCTGTTGCACAATCACTGCGCCGCAGCGCCGGCTCAGAGTATAATCGCTGCGCCGCTGCGCCGACTCAGCGCCGCAGCGCGAGCCACAGTACAAACGGTGGCGCCGCGGCGCGGCTTGGCAGAACTGTCTGACAGTTTTGTTTAAATGTACAAAACTTGAAAAATAAATGTTATGTGTTTATTATAATAATGTTAAATGATAATTTCAGTATTATTAGACTATGAAATATCACGTTATTACGTATTATCTACCTGAAATATAATTGATTATGTGAATGGGTAATTCAACCCATATGATGAATGTAATTGTTTATATAAATGTACAATGTTGGTTAGGACTAATTATGTCAATATGACATATGTTTAGGGTATCAATTCAAGTGGTAAAAGTGTAGCTTGTGCTAAAGGCAAGTTTCCTAAACCTACCTTTTACATTGAGCAAGTTTCTAAGCCTTAACTTTTGATATTTAGCAAGTTCTTTATTGTATAAGTTTTCTAATCATTGGTGTTATTGAACTAATTATTGTTTCAATTTCGATTATTATATAATGGTGTAAATTTATTTGGAACAAGTTATTCTTGTACTTAACTTGTGGTTTAGTATGTACAATTATATACATGTTGTGGATGTTTATTATTCAATTAACCTTGTCTTATTATTGTTCAAGCAAGGTAGGTTGTAATTATTCAACTTGTATGCTATTAGATTATCCCTAAAGCATGATGTCAATTTATAAACATCAATTAAACTATGACTATTCCATAGTATACAGTTATGTCGTTTGTAATCAACTAAACCTTAGTTGATTACCGTTGAATTCTAAATTACCCCATGATGTATCCAAACCAAACTCACTTTGGTACGGACTTGTATTCTAAATACTGAGAAGAACAACTCTTTTATAAGAGGTTACGCTTAGCGTTGAAATGGTTGTGCACAATAAATTGTACGAAGTGTTGATCCCCCTAACTCTTTTATAAGAGGTTACGCTTATAACTGTGGACATGATTCGAGGTCATTAGACCTTCAGTAAAGGTTAAAGCTTTCCAAAAGTTAATAGAATATATTGTTAAATTCTATTGAGCTTAATGTTGACAAATGATGTAAAAGTTTAATGATTTAATTATTGTTATTTCAAGTGGGCCTTGTTTGCTCACTCTTGCCTGTAAAATTTTTTACAACTAAGGTTGAAACTAGTGATGTACCTAGTACTAGTAAAGGGAAAGGAAAGGCGAAGCAATGCTGAAGACTTGTAATAATTGAATAGTTTATTTTCAGACTTGGTTTAAAGATTGTAATGAAGTTTATTTTAATTTTCTGCATGATTGAATGTTTGTAAAGGTTAGATAACCTGGGAGATTTATTTAAGTTTAATCCTGTATGGGCAGGTTTTGTTTATTCAATTTTATTATAATTGGGTATTTAGAAATGAATGTTTTGATTACGTGAACACCAAATCCTGAGGAAATGAAGTACCGGGATTTGGGGGTGTCACAGTTTCAATCATGTTGTTTAAAAGAAATTGTTATACTTTCTGAGCTTGTAATGCTCACTCTTGCTTGAACCATATGAATGCAGCTAAGGACGAGCGAACCGAGGTTCACAGTAGAGGTAAAGGCAAGGCGAAGATGAATGATTAGTTTATCTTGTAATAGACTAGTAAGTATATGTATTATATTATGATGAACAAAGAATGTAATGGTTTAAGAACTTGGGAACGAGATTTATTATTATTAATGTAATAAGAATGACGTTGGAACATACATTTTAATGTCGTTTTAGTAGAATGAATGTACAGTTATGAGTACCGTGTAGCACCAATTGTCGGGTTTGAAGATACCCGGATTTGGGGGCGTCACATCCCACACATATGATTACTTATCTTTGTTTAGCTTTCTACTTCTGCTTGGTCCCTTCATAAATCTATATTTATGATAACCAAAGCCGGTATCCAATACCCAAGTAGAACCTTTACTTAAAGAAAAATTTATTTCAATCATGAACAAAAACTATATTTGTAATCGTAACTTCACTAAGCTTCTTCTGGTTAGCCTCTGCAAGATACTTCTCACAGTTTCTTTTTCAGTGTCTAGGCTTATTGTAGTGGAAGCAAAATCCTATGTTATCTGTATCAATTTTGTTCTTATTATCCTTTGTTTATGCCTTTTCTATTTACCTTCTTAGAATTGGTCTTCTTTTTAGAAGATCATTTGGCCCCTACCAATAAGACTTGGTCTTTCTAGGTTAGAAAATGACTCTCAACATTTTTCAACATGTTAAGCAAATTAATGAGACTGATATCTAGCTTATTCATATGAAAAATTCACAACAATTGTGAAAGGAGTCCAAAGTGACTACAAGATCAAATCTTGGCTCAACTCCCCATCCATGACAAAACCCGTTGTCCTAATTATTCAATCAAATTGATAATGGATTTTTGCCTGTATTATAATGTTATCAGTCATTCTAGATCGGAATAGCTCCTTAGATATCTGATATTTATCAGTCCTACTTTTCTCACCATCAACTACTTGATGTGCAGGAATATAGTAAGAGCATCCATAGTTTCATGCTGATGATGAAGCTCGTTACTTATGGATGCGAGTATGAAGCATTGAGCCAATTGTGCATCATCTTACCACTTTCTAAAAGTAGCAATCTCTTCCTCAGAGGCATTGTTTGTAACCATTGTAGGGATAGACGTAATAAGGACATAAGATAACTTTTCAGCCATGAGAACTATCCTCAATTTCCTTAACTAATCCATTTAATTCGGTCTGATTAAATATCATATAATATGCTTCACAATGATAGTAATTTAGACATTGTAAAATTCTGTAAATGAATTTGTAATTAACAACATTTTAGCATACATTCTTTTATTAATTACAAAATAATTTAAGTCTTGTTTTAATTTGGTATTTCCCACTATTTTCATCAAACTATATTACCCTCACTTATATAGTTCGACAAAATTTAATTAAAGTTTTGCTAGTGAGAATAAGGATCCTATTTCAAATGTATATAGCCATGTGGTGACACAATAAACTATATATAAATAAATAGGTAGACGGCTCTTGTCAATTATATCATCATGTAACTCCATTTATCTTGCCTGTTAGATTATTTTAATCAAATGGTGGCACATCCGAATCAAAATTATCTAAGTTAAGTCCAACCTAGCACTCCATATATTCAAAAAAGAAAAATATTATCCTTGTGGTGACACAACAAAACAACATTATTCAATTTTCTTTATAAGCATCAAATGTGATAAAATTAACATCTCAAAAAATTAAGATAAGCCTTGTGCTGACACAACAAACTTATAATAATTAATTGATACTCTATTATTTATTATCATGCTAGAAAGCGACGTTCGATATTTCAAATATCTTTGAACGCTTAGGACTTAATATAACATCTTTGAGGAGTTTGTTATTAATTTGTCTCATCTTGTTTAGCGCGCATTCACATATATATATAAAATAAGTGTCATATTAATGAACATGCGAAGCATGTTTGCATTATATATATATATATATATATATATATATATATATAGTATAATCATGTACATATAGAATATTATATTTTACCCAGATTGATTATGGACATTATTCTAGTTTGGTTCACTAGAGCCACCAAGTGAACCAAGAGGTCAAACCTAGAGTGTAAAAATTAAATTAAAATATAACTATTACATTTAAATTCTGGGCTCCATTATAAACGGGTCTTCAAGTGCTCCTTACTCCTTGATCTCTATTTTTTCAAAATAATTTTAACTATTCTATTACAAAACTATTTAAAATAAATAGAAACCTTGATCGACAGTCAAGAGGAAGTACATAAGAGGGAGATAGAATTTACATTAAGAAAAAATTAGAAAAGACGAGGTACGCAAACACTATTTAATAAAACTCATACATTCATGCATCCAACTAAAATAAAATCCAATTACATTGGTCAATAGTCCATAATCAATCTCATTTATTATCATACCCATCACCATATGCATCAATAAATAATATTCATCTTATGAATAATAAACATTCAATATATATATATATATATATATATATATATATATATATATATATATATATATATATATATATATATATATATATATATATATATATATATATATATATATATATTTAATGGGCAAATTTAGTTAGCATAAAATCTAATTTTGAATAAAAATAAACTCCTTTATTTTAATCTAAATTTAAATCAAAATAAATCTCTTTTATTTTAATTTATCCAATTTTGAATAAAATAAACTATTTTGTTTTAATCAAAATAAACTCATTTATTTTAATTAATTATGGAATCTAATTCCAAGTAAAAAAAAACTCATTTATTAAAGGAAACATGATTCTCTTTCATATTCACAAATAAACTCCTTTATTTTGAATAATATGAAATCTTATTTCATATCTAAATAAACTTCTTTATTTAAGGAAACATGGATTCACTTTCCTATTCACAAATAAACTCCTTTATTTTAGAAAACACGGAATCAAATTTTAACTCCAATTAGTTATCATAGAATCCAATTCTAACTCTAATTAGTTTGCATGAAATCCAATTTTAAAATTAAAATAAACTTTTATTTTAAGATTAAAATAAATATTTTATTTTAATTATAAAATAATTAAGAATATTATATATATATATATATATATATATATATATATATATATATATATATATATATATATACTAATCATACATACTGATTCACGAAATCATTCACATGGTCCTACAATATATATCCATTTTATATGATTACTTGATTAGTAATATATTATATACAGATTTAGGTATCAAGTAACCTGACTGTAACCTTGCAGGCACGGGACTAGCGAAATTACAGGATAGCGAAATCATCACGGATTTTGTGGTTTTTTTAAAAAAATAAATTTTAAACAACAAAATTATGCCCAATTAAATTGTTCTAAACACATATTAATATATATATATATATATATATATATATATATATATATATATATATATATATATATATATCAAATAAAAACAATTAATAATTCACATAAAAGTTTGGCTCTGATACCACTGTTAGGTTTATAATATTCATAAACGCAATCAAATTGCACAAAGTAAGTGGAAACGGGAAAAAAAAAGAGTTTTAAAATTTTACAAACTATATACCTGGATCATCCTTTATGCACAATTATTAATTAAACGAAAACATAAAGAACAAGAATCATACCCTTGAGGATTCGAGCTTCTTCAGATACAAGTTCACCTCCAAATCCTTTCGCGTTCAACTTGAATCCATCGGGTTTGGTTCCTTCCTTTGATCAACGTTAGCCACCCAAGTGTTTGGCCTCTAGAGGTGATCCACCAAGAAAGAAGAAAGATTTAAGAAGATGAGTATTTGGCAAAACCCTAGTTTTTCTATCTCTCATAGAAAAGGGTGTACTCTCCTAACTATTAGAATTACGTCTGTTGTAAAAAAGTCAACCACCACCACCCATAATAAGACTCCTCTTATTTATAGATGTATGCAACTCTCCTTAACAATTAAGGAATTGAATTTTTATTTTAATTAATTAAACTCCTTTAATTAATTAGGCTCCTATTTTAGGAATAATTAATCAAACTTTTTAATTAATTAGTCTCCTAATCCTATTAGAAATATAAGAGTACTTTTATTAATTAATTCTCAAACTCCTTTAGGAATTAAATATTAATAATAGTAATAATAATAATAATAATAATAATAATAATAATAATAATAATAATAATAATAATAATAAGACTCGTCTTATTAATTTATATTTAATAATTTTAAAATATTAAGCTATTTAATTTATTCTATCAGCATAGATTAAATTAAATATACTTAACTTATTAATATGATTGTGTCATTAACTTCTTAAATAAGTATTCTTCCTTTTATGGTGTGACCCTTTAGGTTCTTAGGTTCTCCATATTTAATCGGTTGTGAACAAATCAATTAGAACAATTCTAATCTTATTTAAATAAATAAATTAAACTATTAATTTATTTAAATAAATAATATTTATTCTACAATAGGGATAAGCATCCCTAGTGATTAATGACTATCCAAATAATATAGAGTTCAACATTAATCATAAAAGAATCTTTGAGTAAATAGTTATCGTATAATTCAATTCTTCCACCATGCAATGTCCCAATTAAATATAAGACATAGAATTACTATCAAGTCTTAATTTATTTAATTATATATATTTTGACTCTTAAATGCACAACTCCAAATAATGCAAATTATACTACAAAAAAATAGGCCTTTAGCAACGATTTTTCGGGCAACGACTTTATAAGTCGTTGCTAAAAGTATATGTTTAGCAACGAAATTTATCCTTCGTTGCAGGTTGTGTCAGGCTTTCACTTTTTGCAACGAAATTCCTAAGTCGTTACAAAATTTCGTTGCTAATTCATTGGCAGAAAAAATTTTCGTTAGAAATTCGTTGCAAAATTTTCTACCACTTGCTTTCCCGTCAGCGTGGGCAATGAAAGTTTTTTTGTTGCTAAAAATGGGGCTTTAGCAACGATTGTTCATGCAAATTCGTTGCTAAAAGTGTATGTTTAGCAACGAAACTTGTCATTCGTTGCAAATTGTGTCAGGCTTTTACTTTTGCACCGAAATTCATAAGTAGTTGCAAAATTTTGAAACAAAATTCGTTAGAAATTCGTTACAAAATTTCTAACCACTTGATTTCTCCTCATCGTGGGCAACGAAGATTTTTTTTGTTGCTATATTTTGTTGCCTAATATGGACCACATTCATTGGCAACAATTATTATTTTCGTTGCATATTTTATACAACTTTTTGCAACGACTATTAAATTGTTGCCTTAAATTATAATAATAATAATTTAAGTTGTCTTTTTACAACAACTTTTTACAACAACAATAATAATAATAGTTATCTTTTAAGCCAAAACGAGAGAAAAAGTTTGTTGGTCATTCTTAACATATAGTACTTGGTATTATTTAGTAGTATTTTGGAGTCTGAAATTAAATTTTTTTTTTGTTGGCAACTTTATTCAGTTCACCTGTCTCTTTGAATTATATACCAAATTAATTGAGCATAAAAAGAAAACTATGATGATGACTTTTAACAAACTTTTTTCTTTAAAGATCTCTGTGACTTTGACTAATTGTTATACAATTTCTGGTATATGCCTTCAGCGACCTTGGTCTAAAGCATCCATGATTTATTCAGCACATAAAACTCAAAACAACATGAACAATAGTTACTTTATCAGCGAAAATGAACACTGGTTATTTATACAGCTACATGATAACAATTACCAATTAAGATACAAATTACTAACAATGACAATTTTTTAACTTAAACAAGCTGGGGGTTGAGATGTGGGAAGAACTGTCTAGGATCACTGGAACTTTACAACCACACAAGAAATGTCATAAGTGCTCTTCCCTGCAAGTGCCTCTTCGGTAATGTGTTTTGCATGCTGATCGAGCATCCTTAATGTGTTTGATACAATCCACGGCTTCTTGATTTGACAAAACCTGATACCACATGATAAATGTATTAAACCTGATACCACATGATAAATGTATTAAACCTGATCCAATAATCAAGAACAAAAGATGGTTTTAAAGCAACCCACATTTATCGATGTTATGCCAATTAACTTAGTTACATCAATCAATCTTGATATCTTGGTAGACTAATCCTTTAGCACTGGCAAATACTACCACTCTAATTGTTTCCATCTTTCGTAAGTACTCCATGTAAGCCCCGGTCAATTTTCAAACAAAAATTCATTGCAAAATAAAAAACTGAATAAAGAAATCAAATTGTTTCAGAGATGGAATTAAGAAACACTATTACATCTGTAATCTAGAGTATAATGATTTGCACATGTATGCAACCTTCAAATGTAATTGCTTTTCTATTATGTAGATACTACACGTGTATCAGAAAATGGAATTACATTAGAGTTGCAAATGTAAGTTGAGCTCTACCAATTAATCAATGAATATTTGAATAAACTTGCAATACATCATTAAAGTGAACACATTTGCAACTCTAGTTTTAATTGCTACTGTCAAATGTAATACTTAAATCGTATTCTTTGAGGTTCCATTCAAATATCATTTCAAGACATGCTTTTGCTTTTCAAGATAAAAATAAACTGGACTTCTTATCAAAATATAATTTCCTTTTTAATTCCATACTCTAGAATTTCCACTGCCATCAAAACAACTCTCAAATCATAAATTTTCACTGTATTTTCCCAAATATTTATAACTTGTAAGTACAAAATGGATGATAATGGTGATTGATCAGCCATAAAGAGAATGGCCAAAAGAATCAGCAACTCAGGGATGAAATAAGAGAGTCACATATGAGAGGCAACTGGAAATTTATGGCAGTTAAAAGTGATAATGGGATGTAGACTTACCAAAATTCATACAGCTGCAGACACACATCAAGCAAAAGCTACATCTGATCGTAAGAAATACTTGACACCCTTCGTAACGTTCCGTACTTCGTGCGCATACACATGGCCCCGTGAATGTGAAGCAGAGCCATCCCTTCAGTAGGAGCCACCTACAGAAAGTTGCATCATTTGTGTCAGTGAACACTGCTTAATCTACACTATGCAACTTACTGTAAACCTATAAGAATGCAGAACTATCGGGGGGAGAAGATAATATGGCTGAAAATATTGTAAGAAACAAGACAAAGAGTGTGTAGTGTGTGTGTGTGGTGAGAGAGAGAGAGTGGGACTTAGAGATCTAAATCTAAATGGCGATAACATGGTGTAGTTTTAACTCTATGAAACCTAGCATTAGTATGGAGTTCAAAATTTAACATGTGAATGATATCTTGAGTAATGTACTGGGTTGGGATAGCAATGTTAGTAAACATCCTAGCATTGAGTTCCTGCCAAATTCTGTAGACAACAGCAAAACTAACGTGCAACAGGTACTTACCAAAATTGGGTCTGAGAGCGGGATATGATATAATCAGTGATAGCTGACCATCCTGTACTAATACTTTTGGAGGTTTGCAATCAGTTCCTGCCCCACATAAGCCACATCGCCTTCCATCGGTCTTGGAATTTGGCTCTACTGCCTCTGTGTTAGTCTCACTTGGTCTAGGTTCATCCTCAACCTAAACATCCACTTGCTCTATAGCTTCATCTTTTAGGTCTTACAGTACAGCAATCTGATGTCAATCATCCCAAAAAAAATATTTACTATTAGATAATACAAAAGTTGTTGCTAGACCACATTACAGAAGAACAGACCCAAATTTTAAAAAAAAGGCCTTTAGTGGTCTTAGTACACCTCATACCACATTGGTGTGTCTTAAAAGAAAAAATTAAATCAAACCATCCATTATACTACCAATTTTTGGCCTGAAACAAGTTAAGAACTGTAATAATAGCAAACCATCAACTACAACAATAGCTTAACTAATATCAATGTGAGAGTACTACTCTTGGCCTGAGACATTGCATAGCACTCTTACAACATTCGTAGTACTTAACTGATTTGGTTGTTGCAGAGTTTGATCAGCAGCTGGAGGTTGCTGAAACTAGTTTCCAAATGTTTTAAGAAAATCAAACAATTTTTTGTGATGGTTGACAAGAGAATAAGACTGAGATTGAGAAATTTTGAGAAGAATAGGTGAGTGTTTTGATAAAATCAATTCATCAAACAACTGTAGGCAACTAGAGTTGAATCCAGCCAATTGCTAGTGAGATGTTAAATGTAATTTATAACTGGGACGCAATATATACCACAATATCAAGCTAGCCAATTGCTAGTGCAGATGATACAACTTCCCAATACTTTGGATCATCTTCAACTGCCTGAAGAATACAGTCAAGATTAAACTTCATACTACCCTAACCTCATAAATATCTATAAGCACATGCAAATTACTTGAAGAACTAAAAGAAGAAAGGAAAAGCAAACGTCATTTAAAGTTCATATTTACTGAATCGGTAAGAACAGGCAGCCAGCATAATCTTTTCCAATATAGTACACCCATCAAGTTTAAAGTGGGGAAAAATTGCCATAACAGTCTCGTCTCTTTTTTAATGAAAACTCGTGGAAGCAACTATGATGAACATCAGGACATGGTCAAACCTGTAAAGTAACAAGTTCAATTTGAAAATCCACAAGTTTTGAATGGACTGTTTACTGTGCTCCAGTGAAAAGACTATCAAAAACCTGTTGAGAAATACAATTTTTAATTTGACAGAAGCGAAGATGCCTCAGGAAAACGAGTAATGTCAAAATGCATCAATGTGACAAACTAAGTGAATAAAACAAGGGAAAAAAACTCACATCTAACCAATCAACCACCCAAAATGCAGTAAAAAAATCTTAAACCATCAACTACAACAATAGATTAGCTAAATCAAATCTTTCCATCATATATAACCAAAAATTGGAAAATCAAAATCTAAATACCATCCATTAGATTATAAATTACTAATTTACCAAGTCTAACATAGAGTTCAACATTAATATCTAAAATATTAAGTAGTGTTCACAACAAAAGTTCTAACAGTTTTGAATGTCCATAAATATCGATCAAGAGTTGTTTTCATCTCTTTCTGTCCCTGAGCTGATGTTGCCTTGAATCAACTGTAGAAATTATGGATTGCCGGCTAACTTGTTAAGTAAATTCTCAAGATTGTCCATCCGTTTTCCCTGTGCCTGAATGGTTGCTTCAAGCTCTTCATTTTTTTTGTGAGACGCTTCTAACTCTGCTGCCAATGCAACTTTTTCTTTATTGATAGATGAAGACTCATCTGCTCGAGGTCCTAATTCAAAGCCAATCAATCTCTCTGCCTTCTTACCCAACACTCGAGTCATAATCTCCCTTTTGTCATTATTATCAAAATTTCCAGATTCTGCGTTCGTCTCAGAGGTGCATTCAGACTCAAGTAATTTCATTTCATTCTGTGAAATTAATAACAAATGTAACTAATTCATTACATAATCCCAAATTTAGCAACAAAATAAGGTTTGTATAACTTACGTGTGTAGCTTCATTTCCAAGTTGTATATAGCCGTTTGTTTCCTTTTTCTGATGTGTGCTCTTGTAAACTTCAATTGAATCTTCATAAAAATAAAATTAGAATAATTAATAACAAGAGCATTATTGTATAATTTTCTGTACAAGGAACACGAATTAAGGCTTTAGTATCCTGGTTTTCTAGTTTCAAGCATAGCTTGTCAGTTTGTGTTTCCAATGTTGTGTTCATCATCTCAGGGTCATTATATACCATCTGATTCTCAGTACCCATCTCCACCACAACTTACATAATCTCAAGTAAATCTGAGACCATAGAAATCACTTGTTACCACAGTATAAGACTCGGTGGTTCCAACAGTTGCCTCAGTAGGGTCAACAACCGCAACAGACATCTTTGCAGGCTCAGTTTAGGCCCATATCATCTGCTGTTTAGTAGACCAGTTCGGCCACAGCTTCCACGTCAGCATCTGAAGGCCAATTTTGAAGCATAGCCAGGGGATGGGTACACGGCTTCTTGATCCCAGCCCACACTCTCCCAAGGAAATACGTACATGATGTATGATGGCAATGGGGGAAGGGCACATCATCTACCCCAGCCTCACTTCCAACAAAGTGTTTATTCTCATAATCAGAAACCAACTAGTAGTAGTAATCTTAGCAGATCCTAATTGCTTAAAATAATAGGCTGGTTCACACAAGAATGATTTTGAACATTCATAATTACATACCTTCTTAGAATGATGAACGACAAATGGTTTTGACCCTCCACTGTGAATGGCATTATTGCCTCGATTTTTCTTGTTTACTTCTGAGCGATGCTGGAAAAAAAATATCATTGAACAAATAATAAAATTCTAACCTTTTAAAAAAAACTAAGTATCATAAGCATATAAAAAAATGATGAAAGTTAGAATAATCATACAATAAATTTTGGCGATGTCCAATAATCACACATTTCAGTCCACTTGGCAATATCAATGTTGTTTGGAGGATTTTTTCGCGCATCTTCGGTTGATTGAAAAGTTTTGAATACTTTGTAAAGCTTACACCTCTGCCCTCTATTCCTATCCTTCATTATTCCAAGTGCAACACGCTTCACACGAGGTTTAGAAAGGTCGATATTGAAGCGAGCCTAAAGAAAAAAATAATCCAGCAAAATTAACTAGTTCATGAGACAAAAAACAGCAAAATTAGCCTATTAAACTCTAATCCATGAATTCAATTGTTACTTGCACCTTTTATCTAACAAATCATGTATCCTAATGAGTGTCTTTCTCCATGGATTTATAGACAAGGTATAAAACAAAAACTAATTGCCAATAAGGACAAATGCAGAATCAACTATGAATAACAATATTTGACATAATTTAATATTATGCATCTTACTTCAACCCTTGACAATGATTCTTCAATTACTCCCTCTGTAATATCCTTGAACTTGGTATTCATTGGGAGGTGGTGGTGAACCATCAATCCTATCTCTGACGACAGCTTAGCTGATTCTGTAGGATCTATGGGCCTTCCTTTACTAGGTGACACATTGATAGCCAACTTCTTTCCTTTTGACTTGGTGAGTTTCTCAAGACCAATACCGCGAGTAGGTCCGCGTATTTTCTTTGCTGAAGATGAAGTTATTCAAATTATTAGATGTCAAAAAGTAAAAGGAACAACAAATTAACAAGAAAAGAATAATTATGTATATCATATATATATATACACACACACACACACGTGTATAACATGTCTACTAAATGGCCGAACATAAAACTCACATTGTGCAGACCCTTGCTCATCGGACGTCGGTGTCGGGCCACATTCTGTTGGTGGGGTAGAATTTTCACCAACTATAGTGTCATTAGTTCGTCGCATCGAGGTAGAAATGGGAGTATGCACTTCATTCGCATGACCATCATTGGCATTCGGTGAACGTGCAATCATTGAACGTAATTTGCTTGTTCGACCCAAAAGTGATGGTTGAGCAGATCGAGTTTGTGATCTTGTGATTGGGCTTCTTGGAGAACTTGATGTCAGCATAATTCGTGATCTTGTGATTGGGCTTCTTGGAGGACTTGATGTCAGCATAATTCTTCTTTTTACACGAGGATTTGAACCTTCAGTTAAGTTTAGTTCAACTTCTTCATTATCCTAAGAGACCTCAACATTTTGCGAGGCTAAATATTTTCTTGTTTGAGATGCTCCTTTCCTCTTTAATCCAGGGCCAGACATTTTGATGTACCAATTATGCAAGATGAGTAAATTTCTGAAACTACATAATCAGATCAGTTATACGTATTAGTAAATAAGACATGTATAGTACTAGAAAGTAATACTTAAGCATGTCGTACATCTCAAAATCATAACTAGGTTCACCATGCATTCCTAAATTCACACATCCAAAAGTAGCTGATTCATTTTTTCAGTATATCAGCACTAAACAATGAAACCCAAATCAATTATATAAAATGAGTGGAATATTCCACTACTTAATTTGCCTAACAACAACATTAGTTAAGTCAAATCTAAAATGGAGTACCTAAATGGAAATGTAAATCTCTTTTGCATTCAAGTACTATTAATACAGACGAGACTAAAATATATGTTTTACCTCCAAAAGCACATGAAGAGAAGTACATAAACTCAGTTCGGTAGACCAAAATCAAAACATAAACCATATCGATCCATAAATAATCCACGATATTTACTCCATATACAACATAATCACAAATAAACTGATTATAAAACCAAACAACAATATAAATCGAAGTGAATGAGAAGAAAGGAACTGACATGCAAAAAAAACCCTAGATAGTTGACGCCAGAGGAGAACTAGCGACTTATTTTGGGAAGAAGTGATAAGAAGAGGAGAACTAGCGACTTATTAATTAGAGCGAAATATGCCTACCCGTATATCCTGGCGCTAAACCGATTAAGGGAGGGAAATATAATATATTGGAGTGAAAATTATAGCAGGATAAAGTGTAATAATATTGTGTCTTAAATTAATTAATATTAGTGTCTCTTAGACTAAATATAAGTAAAGAAAAATTTAACATTTGTTTAAATGTTTGTAATATTAAAGTTGAAAAATAATTTCTTTGACTTGTGATATGACAATATTGTTAATTTAATACATAACTTAAAAATAATTTCTTTGACTTGTGATATTTATTAAAAATACATAACAATATTGCTAATTTAATAGATAATTATTATTATTTTTAGATAATTAGTACTCTAAACGTCCTATATTAAACGTCTTCATTTGATTTTGTTACGTGAAATTGACCATTTTTTAAATTAATTTTTTTTATAAAAAAATAAAATACACGTCTATCGATTATGATCATACTAAATTATGGAGATTTTACTACAATTTGACCATAAAAGTCAAATTATGGAGTTTATTAGGAGTGTTATTTAAATGATTAGTTATTTACTATTGGAATGTCTCGTATGAAATTAAGAGGTGTAAACAATGATAATGGAACTTGTAATAAATATTTATACGTCTACTAATTTATAAAGAATATGTTTTGCATAAACAATAACATAGAATAGTAATATGTACATATATATATATATATATATATATATATATATATATATATATATATATATGATTTTATTTTTTATTTCCTCTTATCAATGTACCCACATACGACGTTATTTAATATTGATATAAATTTATCGCCATTCTTTATTTCTTCTTAAAAATGACTCCCTAAATCTTAATAAGTGTTAATTTTGTAGTAAAGTTGATGTAATATTAATAAAATTGTTATGATAAACTTAAAAATATTGTCATAAAAATAAAAATCATGTTATGAAACTTAAATATTTGTCAAATATAAACGTGTGTTTAATTATATTAAAAAACTAAGACACTCGAAATTTGATTTACTTTATTTTTATTAATACTTATTGTACAAATATTTAAAAGACTACCTATGTTCCAAAAATTTAAATTATTTCGTTCATAAATGTTTTATACATTCCATTCCACTCCATGTATAGAATTGGGCTAAATTTCATGTAATTCAGTAAGCAAAATATTAATTTTAACACTGATATATCATCTATACGACTGAATGATCTTAGATAGAAAACGTTTGTTTCACTTATCATATCACAGCTGCATATAGTTTTTGTATATTTTAAATGATTGGGGATCACATAAAATTTTTTCGGGCAAAACTTTAGGATTATGTTTATTTGAAAAAAAAATTATTGGGATTTGAATATTTATATTCAAATATATTACGTAGGACTATGTTCTCCCATGATATTAGTTATAGTGAATATAAATTATATTATATATAAATGCATTAAATTTTTGACAATATTAAATTTAATTTTAATAACACTATTTATGTAACTTATAATATCGATTATGGACTATAATAATCCATAATCGAAATATCTTTCCACTACTTTAAAATTTAAAATTTCATACGTTGACCATATCATAAAGAAATAGAAAAATACAAGATGATAGTGTCGCTATTATGTGGAATAGAGCACAAATGAAAAAAAACATATGTTTTACACAAACAGTAAAAATTGAGTTTATTCTATAATTTATAATATACTACAATTCAAATTGTAATGTAATTAATATTTTAATACAAATTTTATTCTTAATAATATTTTCTGGTTATCTAAATTATTAATTGTATTAAATAGAATATTAACTTATAATAATTTATATTTGAGTTTGTTATAATTAATTTATAATACCCTAAAATATAAATTTATCTTTTAAGTTTGTAAAATAATAATAATTTAAGTATAATATTCCATCTATAATTTTTTTTAAATTGTTATCAAACTCTGTTTTTGGAACAGAGTCTCCAACTTACCACAGTTGTTTGGTGTTATATGGAAGAAAGAGAGTCTAGGTTTCTCCTTTATTACCAAAACACCGTATAGCAATTTGGGTTTCTTCTTCTTCCTTACGTAGCCAAAACTCGCATTCATCCCATCCGTAGCTTCACTTGCACTCATGTCCTCCATCACAGGCACATGTTCTACTTCTCTCCTCCATCCGTAGCTTCGTTTGTACTCAAGTCGATTCCATCCGGGTTTTAGGGTTATTTTTCTTCTTCAATTCTCTTTCAATTCAGTAAGAAATCAAATCTCAGTTTATTTATTTCTTAATTTCTGCACTTTATTTATTCATTTGTGCTTAATCAAATCTGAAATTGGTTATATGTGATGATCAAATCTGAAATTGGTTATTTGTTTTGGCCACAGAAAATGCGATTATGTTAGGGGATAAGATAATGAATTGTGTTTGTTAAAAGGGTTATTCTGTTTTGGCTCTTTTCTTCCTTTGATCAAGTAGGGCTAATACAAGTATGGAGACTGATACTAAAGTCTCAACACTACTCTCATTAGAGTTAAACAGAAGCTGACATTCATTCAGTAAATGGGCAGCAGTTGGGCAACAACATATAACTTATTCTTGGAATGGTATATTCACAGATATCTACTTGCTAAAACAGGGTAGTGCTAATAAAATTAATTCATACACTTAACTTCCCAATTAATTAAAACAATATTCTCAAGTCAAAAGTGCAGAATTTAAGTGTAAAATTTTAATTCAAGGAAACAATGCGCTAGCTGTTATATCACTAACACAGAATAACAGAGCCCTGAGCAATTTGATTTGAGGATTCAAATATCAATCTAATCGGTTTTAGTACATAACCAAAACCCCCAATCATAACCGTGGTTTCTAGTTGGACTAAAGATGTCCTGATATTGAGAATTCAGAATTGTAATACCTTTGGCACATCCACTGGGAACTTGTGAATCACAGCCATCCACAGGTTCTTTTCCTTTGTTGGGTTTATGGTTCTTAAGGCCTTCACACAGCGCTGATCAACTTGAACTGAGAAAGCTTTCTTAATAAATATGAGCAGTTTTTATTGTAAAGTTCAAAACTTTGTTATGCAAAGCCATACATGGGGAACTTCAGATGCAACATTCACATTAAAATCATGTTATACATGTAATGCTCCTATTAGATAATTAACTAGATGTTTGCTGAATGTTAACAATTTACATATGACCACTGGTTATTGTTTTATCTGATTTTTGTGTATTGTGTTATTGTTTAAATCACTGGTTGAGTTGATGTAATTGAGTTGATGAATAAATTTTAGGTTGAACTTAATTTCATGGATAAGAGTTGGACGCATCGTGAGCGTATATCAGCGACTTATCGCAATGGGGTCAAAAGCTTCATTGAGCATGTACGTGCAACATTTGGCCCAACAGTTGACATTAGATGTCCTTGTATCAAGTGTATGAGCCTATACACTAAAACCCGAAAAGAGGTGTCTTCACATTTGTGCATAAATGGGTTAATGCCTTCTTATGATAAGTGGATTTACCACGGTGAACCCATTCCACGTATACCCAATGAACATGCTCAAAATATTTTCTCTCAAAATGAGGAGTTTATAGACTATGATTTAGATGGTGATGAGGATGAAATTGAGACACTCATGGAAGATATTAATCGAGGAACCTTTGCTGTTGGTGGGAATGAAGATACCTTCCAAAATCGAAATCATACCAGATTTGAACAAATGCTTAATATGTTAGACAAAGAGTTATATCCGGGATGCCCAAAGTACTCCATATTGTCATTTGTTATAAATTGCTGCATTTGAAGGTTTTCAACCATTGGACAAATAAGTCCATAGACATGCTACTTGAGTTGATTAAAGATGTTCTACCTGATGGTGCGAATTTGCCAAAATCATACTACGAAGCAAAGACAATGCTACGTGAAATTGGCCTTGGATACCTTCCAATACCCGCATGCAAGTATGTAAAATAACATATCAAAAAGTCCTTAATTATAACACTCATTCATATATAGTTAATCTGTCTCAATTTTGTTGAAGGTATGATTGTGCCCTTTTTTGGCGAGAAAATAAGGATTTAGAAGAGTGTCCAGTCTGCTGGGAATAAAGATGGAAAGTTAATGATGGGAAGGGTAAAAAAATCCCACACAAGATTTTGAGATACTTTCCTATAAAACCGCGGTTGCAAAGACTTTTTATGTCAAAAAAAATTGCAAAAGACATGTGGTGGCACAAGGAAAAACTTATTTCAGTAGAAAGTGAACTGAGGCATCCAGCAGATTCTGTATCGTGGATGGAGTTTGATAGAAAGTATGAATGGTTTTCCAATGATCCAAGAAACATTCGTCTTGGCTTAGCCATGGATGGATTCAATCCATTTGGAAATATGAGTTGCTCATATAGCATGTGGCCGGTAATACTCACTCCTTATAATTTGCCCCCTTGGATGTGCGTAAAGGAGCCCTTTTTCATAATGTCACTTTTGATTCCTGGACCAAAAGCACCAGGTAATGAAATCGATGTTTATTTACGTCCTTCAGTAGATAATCTTGTTGATTTGTGGGAACAAGGAATTCAAACATATGACTCTTATACTGGGTGCAATTTCAACATGCATGCTTCTGTTTTATAGACAATTAATGATTTTCCTGCACTAGCAAATCTTTCTGGATGGAGTACCAAAAGGTACATGGCTTGTCCAACTTGCAATGTGGATACATGATCGACTAGGTTGAGGAGTAAAATCTCTTACGGGGGGCATCGTGCATTTCTCGGTCCTAATCATAGGTATTTTTAATACTTAACTTATTTTAATTTCATCTTCACATTGTTCACATAATTTACTTCCTATGGTTTATCTTGCCCTTGTAGATGGAGAAAGAGTTTAGACTATGATGGAAAGGAGGAACTCCGTAGACCACCTAAGATCCTAGGTGGATCAAAAATTTTACATCATGTAGAAGCAATCAATTTTGGGGATTTTGGCAAGCGTCCGAAAAATGTAAGTATGAATAGAGAAAGAAAGCGAAAGAGGACAGCAACTCCATCGAACTCTAATTGGACGAAGAAAAGTATTTTTTTAACCTACCGTATTGCAAAGATTTGAAGGTCAGACATAAGCTCGATGTAATGCACATCGAAAAGAATAATTGTCATAACATACTTGGGACATTACTAAAGATTGAAGGTAAAAATAAGGACACTTACAAGGCTCAACAAGATTTAGAGGATATGAATATACGTAAAGAGCTGCACTTAAGACCACAGGGAGATAAGTTTGACAAGCCACAACCAGCCTTTTCTTTTTCCAAAAAAGAGAGAGATAAATTCTTGTCCTTTATACGATCTGTCAAATTCCCATATGGATATGCATCAAATTTTGCTAGATGTGTTAATACAAGTGATAATAGCATGTCGGGATACAAGACGCATGACTGCCATGTTCTTTTACAACGATTAATCCCTGCTGGAGTGTGAGGAAATCTTAATGACGATGTGGCAACAACATTAACTGAGTTGGGTGCATTCTTTAAAAATCTATGTAGTAGGACACTAAAAGTGGATGACTTAAGAAAAATGGAGAAGGATATTATAATTATCTTATGCAAAATTGAGAGGATTTATCCACCGACCTTCATTGATATTTGTGTTCACTTGGCTATTCATCTACCACAAGAAGTAATGTTTACAGGCCCTGTATGCTATTCGTGGATGTATCCAATTGAAAGGTATGTAACTATATATTTCTGGTTATCTATGAACTTTATAGTTGTGTCATACTTAATTTCGTAATTTTTTTAAAGGTATCTATGCACGCTGAAAAAGTACGTAAGGAACAAAGCACACCCAGAAGGATCAATTGCTGAAGGGTATGTCGCAGATGAATGTTTGACATTTTGTTCCTTGTACTTACCATGAAGTGAGAGCAAGTTCAATAAAAAGGACCGTAATCCTGATGGAAAAGTTAGAAAAGATGCTCTTTCTGTCTTTTCTCAAAATGTTAAACCATTAGGTGGTTTTCTTTTTGACTATGCTGATTCCAAGGAGATTCAAATGGCTCATTGATATGTCTTGAATAATTGTACAGATGTGCAACCTTATATTGACTAAGTTATACATTTTATCATTAAATTATTCAAATAATTATTGCTTCATACTATGTTTTTTGTACTAATATTATTCTTGTAGGGAATGTGAGGATGAATTGAAACTACCTTACCAAAACAACATCGAATTGGAAAAAAGATTTCCTCAGTGGTTTAAAAAGATGGTAAAATAATATTTCTTTCTCTTTTAAAGTTGTTTGTTGCTATTTGAAAATCAATGATTAATTTAAATTTTTTCCTCTAATAGATTCATCATCTTTGGAATACCACATCAAATGTCATTAGTGATCAACTATTTGCATTAGCAAGTGGTCCAAATTTACGAGTATGGAAATATAAAGGATGCATTGTAAATGGAGTAAGGTTTCTTGTCAAAGATCGTAACAATCGTAGGCAAAGCCAAAATAGTGGAATAACATGTGAAGGAGAACACGATGGGAAAAGTATCGACTTTTTTGGCTTATTAAATGATATTATCAAAATAGAGTTTGGAAAAGGGTATAATGTGTTTATATTTTCTTGTGAGTGTTTTGATTTATCTAATCGGTGTATGTGTATTAGGAAGGATACACACTTTACAAGTGTAAATGTAAGTAGCACATAGTATAGAAACGACCCATACATATTAGCTTCTCAAGCAAAATAAATTTTTTTTGTTGATGATTTGAAATTAGGCTGCAATTGGAAAATTGTTCAAAGGTTTAACCATCGACACGTATTTGATGTTCCGGATGATGAAATGGACGAGATTGAAGAATATACCACTGACAATGTTGTTACCCTTGATGATGACTCACCCGATATTGACATTATTATTCAAGATCGGGATATATGGCCAATGAATAGAGATGATGTTGATCCAGAAACAATAAATAACAGTGTCTTAAGACGAAGAATTCAAAAAATTAACATTGAACACACTATCTTATTGGATGGAGACATAGATGATGATGTCGATGAGGATGATTTTTAGGAGGATGAATTCGACGAGGGGTGTAGTATGGATGATACACCTGTAGATTATCGTAGTGAAGAAGAACAAAGTATGGACGAGGAAGAGAAAGATCATCAGAACTAGAATCAAATAAGGTATGCCTTTCATCTTATCAAAGTTGAAACATTTGAATGATGCTTAATTATTTAGTTTAGTCAGATTGTCGTTCTAGTTCAGGTGTCCGAACATCTCATTCTACCGGCTCCTTAGAACTACCTTTGTCTGCCTGTTCTAATGCAGCTGGCCGTTCCAATTTAGGAGTCAAGGCAGTTCCTATTATACCTCAAAGCGCAGCTTTGTCACTTGGGCCAAATGCACCTGAATAAAACTTGGTATTATTCTACTTCTTAACTTTGATTTATTGACTTAAATATGTTATTGGTTTATGTTATTACAAATTCTGGTCCTCCAATTTTCTGGAAGCATGATGTTTAAATAATGGTGGGTAACAGACCCTTGAGTGGTCCTCCGAGTCCTGTACCACCTGCTGCTGCTGCAAACACTCACCCTGCAACATCGTCAAGTGTCGCTACTAGTTCAGGGGGTCAGCATGAAGGTTGTTTTTAGCTAGTTTCCTTCGTTGTTATTAGATTTTTTAATATATTCCTTTCCATGGCACAATTGATAAAAAATGTGATGTGAACACAGGACCACCTGGTGCTAATTTATTTATCTACTACATTCCTCAAAAATTTGGTGATCATGAGCTTGCAAATGCATTTCAAGCATTTGGTAGGGTCTTGAGTTCCAAGATTTTTGTTGACATGGTACGGAGTCTTTATTATACTTTTTGAGACTGAAATAAATGCCGTCAACTTTTTTTGTGTGTGCCTCTAATCAACCTTCCATAGTAGGATTTGTCAGTTATATGACTCACCAGCAGCTGCACAATCTGCCATTAATATATGGTTGCCAGTTAAGTGGTTAAATGTTGAAGGTTCAACTTAAAAGAGACAACAAACAAATCAAACCGTACTGATCTGGAGGTAAGCTCTGGAAGGAAGCAGATATCTCTTTCGTATGTGCTCACATGCAACCTAAATATGCAGGTGGTACTGCAACTCAGCTATTGTCTGGCAGATCTTAGACAAGCACTTAAATATGTTATTGGTGGAAATTTAGTGATGATCTTGAAATGCTATAATATTATATTTTGTGCCAAAGAAATAATTGTCTTTAATCTCTATTGCGTATCTTTGTTCCAAATAATTTAAATTGCACCGGCGGTACCATTTTTGTGAACAGTAATATTCATGATATACTTACTTTGAAAGTCTAAAATTGTAATATTTCCTTCTAGGATTGACACAGAAAAGCAAACAGGTGATAGTTCATGCATATATATTTATAACATTATCGTATGAAACATGTAACAATCTTCATATTTGGCTGTTGCTTGCCTTCTATTAAGGTTACTTGCTGTAAAAAATGTAGTAGCATGCTTGTAATCCTTAAAAAGAGAGAAGCTGCTTATTTAAATTAGAAAAAGTGGTTGCATTATGGTTTTAAGGATTGTTATAAATCAATTTGAGTATTTATCTTGATGCCATAGGAATAACTCTGAAAACAGTTTGGTAGCAGCTGGATTAGGTGCTGAGCCAATCCCAAACCCGCCAAGACTTCCTAATGTAAGTTCAGTTGTTTGGTTTGCCTTGGGAGCTTCCTCTTCCATTTCATCCTCCTGTGTAAATTCAACATCTGGACTATCAGTCTTTCCATCATTGGCAGTCCAAGAACCTGAGAGAGATGTTGCGGATAAAACAGGTGCAGCAGCAGATGGTTGTTCTGGTTTAGGTTCCATTGCTACATGTGAAACCGAACTTGCTAAATCACTAAAGCTGAGTTGACTTTAAGATTGAGAACTGGTTGTTACTTCACTTGTAGGCTTTGTTGGTAATGACACCTCAAGTTTTGAACTCGATGTACCAGTCTGAAGCTTGGGCTGAGAAGATGAAGCTAATACTTCAAACTTCTTCTCTGTTTTCGTGCTACGTTTACAGAAGACAGTGGACGAAATTATGAAGTGTACTCTCTCTATATATGTAGATATATACTTTGATTGAAGAACGGTGGTAACTTTAGATGGTTAATTTTAAAGATAATGAATGATTATGTAGTGGATGATTTTATTAAGTTAATAATATTTTAGTTTTTTGAATTTTTGCAATTATTTGTTATGGGGACATTAAGCCAGTCAGGTACACAAAAAGAATGTCAAATTTTGATTTGGTGACAATATAATTCGTTACCAAAGCATTGAACAAGTTTTAATATACAAACAATTTTTTATACATTTAGCAACAAATTTTTGCTGCTAATGGCATTAAAAATATAATATTTAGCAACGAAAAATTAACCTAATAACAACGGAGAGTATATTGTTGCTAATACTAAAATAAAAGGCAACACTTTTTATCGTTGCAAATTATATCAACTTTCGTTGAACATATAAAGAAATAGCAACATATAATGTCGTTGCTAATCGACGAAATTCGTTGCTATTAAAAAATAACCAGCAACTGATTTAGCATAATGTCGTTGCCAAATAATATAATTAGCAACGAATATCGTTGCTAAAAAGTGTACATTCCGCAACGAAAGCAAGCTTAGGCAACAATTTTCATAATTTACTGCAACGAAAAATTTCGTTGTAAAATGGTGTCAATTGCAACGAAAATGCATCGTCGTTGCAAAAAAAATAGTTCATTTCGTTGCCAATTAGCAGGCTTTTGCAACGAAATGGGGTTTTTAGCAACGAAAATTTTATTTTTCTGCAACAATACATTTTGTTGCTAAAGGATCAATGTCTCTGTACGAAAGTCAAATTTCGTTGCAAAATGTATTACTAAGCAACCAAAAAAATACGTTCGTTGTGGAACAATTAGCAACGCTCATTGCGCAACGAAAGACGCAACGACAGTAAAGTCATTGCCAAAACCCTTTAGCAACGAAATTTGACACCTTTAGCAACGAAAATCAGTTGTTGCTGAAGGCCCATTTTTTTGTAGTGTTAGAAACTCCTTTCTAATTTCATTCTGCCTTGGCCAAGGACTACTGAGTTGTCATTTATCGAATTACATAGGACATTTCTCTTCTTTTACTAAAAGCGGTAGATTTTTTATTGATCATACATTATCTCTATGTACAACTTATTATACCCAAGCATACCCTTTGATATACCCTAAGGGTCTTAAGGAATAAGTTAAAGTATACTTCATCATACACAAGATACTATGATGATCTCTAATCCAAGGATCACTTATATTACTATCACTACAGGAATTTCTATTGACAAGCAAGTAAAACACCATTAGGTATTCCTTAGCGAGCCACGTTCAGTGAACTTATTCTCTAATAAGCACCTATATACTTACTTTATTGTCTCCACACAAATGATCATGAGATCAATCATCCTCATCCAATGAGCAAGTAACGTATGTACCAATCTATCCGGATTCACTAATCTCCAATTTAGTAATCCAACGATTGATAACTATTTTAGTTTTAATCTTTCTAAGAATTTACATCTCATTAGAATGATCATCATCATTATTCTAAAAGCATTTCTTAAAACTATAAGTTTATCACATATTATAAAGCAGCATCATGTAGATAATTAAAATCATTTAATAAATTAATACTTTTTATTAATAAATGACTAAGATTGTTACAAAGTATATGCTTTATCATCAAACATGATTGGCTTGTGTGCGTATTACTTTCACATACATCATTATATAATGAAATATAACAACATACATTCTCAAATCCAGGTTCTAAAATCTTATAACTTCTTTCATTACAAATAATAATAAATACATTATTCATTCCATCGTATAAGAGTGACTTTTATCTACCACCAAGGATACATAACAGTTCATTAAGCTAATCTATAATTCAATTAAACTATTACACAATACAAGTCTTCGCTTGCTTTTCACGCTCATTCACATACTGAATGGCACTTCATCTGAATACCGGTCAGCTTGATCTTTACGGGATCCTTAAGTTCTTTATAACATCGTTTGCTGAAAAATATTTTTCATTTAAAGCAAGTGTAAGCATTCAGTTGCCCAGCAAGTCATAAAAGTTGAACAAACAATTTTAAAAATTTAAACATTCCTGTATAACTTCGATAACCGAACAAAGGTTATGAAGTAGCTTGAATAATAGGAATAATCTCGATTCCTATCATTTTAAAATTTAGACATATTCACTTCGAAATACTTTTATTCTTATACCTTTTTCATACACATCCTGTATGGCTAGAATAATTAGCACAAACTTAACAATAACGGTTCATGTATAAATACAACATTCTCATATTGAACAGTCAATCATAGAACAGTTCGTCTCACAGAAACACCGAAGTATTCAAATTATGGCGCAAGGCCTCATACGTTCTACCACCTTGTATAAATATAGCACATTTGTGACAAATGAAATTTTATAATTAATTTTAATATTTATTGAATTAAATAAATATTTTCAATGATTTAATTATTAGATTAGATAATTAATTGATGAAGTTGTGGTAGATTAATTTAATTATGTGTTATATTTATTAAATTAATGTGGAGAATTTTTATTATTTAAAGTATGTAATTATGTGAACTTATTGAATTAAAAGAAATATTTAATAAGCCTAATATTATTTTAATTAATGAGAAAATTAATAATTTTACATAATTAATAAATGATAAAATTAATTATGTGACTCTGTGAATTAATGAGAAATTATTATATTTTACTTAAATTAAATTAAATAAGATATTTGATTTATTGTATAATTGGGTGTGACATTATTAAACCATACTATAAATGATTAATGAAATTAAATGGTTTTGAGCCTTTTAAGGCTAGCCAAACGGAGCCCTATTGGGAGTTGGGGCAGTTAACTATGAATTGGGTTAACTGACCACACAGCGTCAGTTTCTTTCATTATATACGTCTTCATTTCCATTATTTTGCTAAGTCTGGAAAAATAAATCAAAGAGAATTTTGAGAATCAGTGAGATTAAAGGAGAAGATTTGTGGGAAATTGGACGTTGTCATCACCTTGTGTAATCCAAGCAGAGCAATTAAGGGCAAAAACCTTAAACTCTAGTTTCAAATTATGTTGTTTAAGTTTTCATGAAAATGGTTTTCAAGTTCTGTTAAAAGCTCTATAATTTAAAAAGAGTAATGATTATGTGTTATATATGTGATAAGATGTTATTATAACATGTATTACTATATATATTGTATATTTCCATAACATCAGTTGTGACGCCCCCAAATTCGGGTTTCTTTTAACCCGACAAATGGTGCTACGCGGTACTCATAACTATACATTCATTCTAATGAAACGACATCAAAATATGTGTTCCAACGACATTCTTATTACATTAATAATAATAAATCATGTTCCCAGGTTCTTAAACCATTACATTCTTTGTTTATCATAATATAATACATATACTTACTAGTCTATTACAAGATAAACTAATCATTCGTCTTCGCCTTGCCTTTATCTCTACTGTAAACTTTGGTTCACCCGTCCTTGGCTACATTCATATGGTTCAAGCAAGAGTGAGCATAACAAGCTCAGCAAGTACAACAATTTCATTTAAAAATCATGCTTGAATTATAGGAATCGTATATCTTCAGTAACTAGATAATAATTACGAAGTACTATCAATAATTCAAAATAACATTCCTTTTCCTTCAAAACGTTTTACAATAACAATATTCAGTAAAACATCTATTTTGGTCCAAGATTATGAGCATTTCATAATTTCTTTGAAAATGACAACTTGACACGAAGTCTGTAAGTCCGATATAGCTTACGAGCACTTCTAGGTGATCAGCTTATAGTACTCTATGTTGATCAACACTACATCCCTCAAACGTATGTACGTTTAAGTTTTTGGCAACCTCATGTGCCCATCGAATAATCTATGAAAATACATTTGTTTGTTCATAGACAAACTTATATTTGAGTCCGTACCAAATACTTGGCATAGGATAGCGTTAACAATTCTATATTGAAAGACTTGTAAATCAATTAATCAATCACGATTAGTCTAGCCGAGTTAAAACTGGCATCGACTCTTTCTTTAAAACCATACATGCATCTCATAACTTGAATCATTTGAAAACCTGGCTAACACGAAGGTTAGACAAGCGTTTAAGAAAAACTTGCCTTCAGCGTCTGCTACAGTATAATTACTTTCCCTTTTGAATCTTTACGGTCTCTACAACAAATAACCACAAAACAAACCACATTAGGTCATGAATGAACATACATAGTTCCTAATAAATCTTACCCTTCTTCTCAATCTAATCATATATTAGATTTGTTATTATTGGTTCCGGCTTGTCATTATAATTTACATTGTTCTTACCAACTTCTTTCTCTTTTATGTCTTAACTGAAATTATTCCATTAATACAACTCATTTGGAGTTAATCATCCTTCCTCACGGCTTACTAACATTCTTACGTTATTAATCGAAACTCGATCGTCATTAGTTAAGTACACTTATTGTACATCGTTCCCATTCACATTCAATTAGCTTTCTTTAACTCTAAGTGATCATATTTGAGGTTTAATTATGACTTAACAATGTTTTATTAAGTCCTTTAGTTCATTTCTAAACAATTTCCATTCAAGCTCTACTTGTAACCATTCTTTATTGTCTAGGTTGTGAGGCTGGCGCTGCGGCGCCAGTGATCCCCTGTTATGCCGCGCTGAGGCATCACCATTAGGGCTTGAACAACGGACTCGGCGCTGCGGCGCGAGTCCCTTCACTATTTGTCGAGATGCGGTGCCAAACTTCAGTAGCTCACAGCCCTTTCTGGCGCTGCGGTGTGACATTCTTGGCCTTGAGTGGCACCGCGGAGCCAGTGCGCAGCACCAGAAAAAATTTGACAATTAACTTTTTATGTGAGATTCCCGGGCTCATAACTTCTTCGTTATAAGTCCGAATTGGCTCATTCAAGACCCTACGGTTCACAAATTACATACTCTACGTGGTCATACAAGAATTTTATCTATTCGACTTCGTTTGCTAAAAAATCACCTATTAGTCCATTTTTAACGAAAACGATAAACGTTCGTGAACGTTCAATGCTCGTTTCTTCGTTTAAAGTCAGAATTCGGTCATTCTCGAGTCCGCAACTCTATAATGACAAATAAGACTTGTCTCCATTGAAAACCAATGTTTCCAGGCTCAATATCAAAATTTGACTTCTATTTTGAGATTTTCACGAATTCGACGATTATCGTCCAAACTCGTGAATTCCGCCTTAACTTCGTTTCTTAAGACTTGTTCTTCGCTTCCAATGGATTAAATCCATCATATTAACATCTTGACATCCATACATCATTAACTTATAAACATAATAAGTTATTACTTATTCTTAGTGAGTTTATAACTTATAACAGTATAAACTACTTATGAATTTACTTTGCATGACTTTATCATAGCTTAAATCTGTTAACCATCATCCTTGCTTCTTATTATCATACAACCTTATTATTACAACATAAAATAGGTTCCTACAAGTTCTTCCTTTTTTCATAACTTATATGAATATAATTAGTTTATTCATAACTTAAACGGTTTAAATCCATTAATTAATCATTTCTTATCATTCCTTAGTATACATGTTCTACCAGTACCCCTTCTCTAACAATTGAAGAGAAAGATAATTATGGTTTATGGTTTAAGTTCTTACTTATGAAGATCACTTGCCTTAGCTTTAATCTCTTTCTTGCTTCTCGAATTCTCAAAGGCTAACTTGTTCTAGCTTTTGTAACGTTTTCTCTCTAACCAATAAGCTATAAGTTATTGGATGAAAAACTAACATATTCTCACTTATTCTCTCTAACAATTAAGTTGTAAAGAGTTGGATGAAAAGAAAACCAACAAATGAGCTAGCTTCTCTTCTATTTATAGGAAATCCTAGTTGAGGGCTTAATGGTCATTAGACCATCCACCTCCATACTATTCATTACCTAGCCCTTAAGTTAACTTGGCCACCACCTTTACTTAACCATTAAGTATTCTTGCTAATCACATAACTTATCCTTTACTTGCTTACCACATTATTTACTTGGTCATTACTTAACTTAGCCATTAAGCTTACTTGATTACCACAACACTTAGCCATTAAGTTTTCTTTACCTGCTCATCACTTTGGATCTTAGCTTGATCTTAGTTTTAATTAACTTAACTTAATCATTTGGGCTTGCATTAAATTACTTTGGGCTTCACATTACAAACTCTTGGGCTTGCATATTAATTCACATTGGTCTTAACTATTTCCATACTTGGGCTAACATAATACTTAACAAATCCTACAAATTCCTTTCTTTTGGCTTAAAGCCTTAAAATGTATCCTATACGTATTATTATCGTATTGTAACTCGTATACTAATTCATGATATACAATATACCATCATTCATACATACTCGTATAATACCTCGTATCGTACTCGTATTCATTACTTCATATAATACCTATGTATTATACGATAATTGATTACTTCATTAATCGCATTACATTTCCTTCTTGTAAATCATTTTCCGTAATCGTTAGGTTTTAAGTCCGCAGGCAAAAAACTGCATTTTTCATAACTGAAATATTATTGGATATTCCATCTCACCTTGATATTCTATCATTATGTATTCCTCGAAAGTTCAAAAATAATTTTCGAGCATAAATGCGTGAATAGTGTTTTTCAAAAAATTTATCGGAAAACTTTTATTTTCATCTTGGAAATTTAAACACTTTAATTCTGTCACGTAGCCAAAATACTACGACGTTCTGACATATTTAGGTCATAGAACGACCTTCAAATAGCTTACTCCCTTAAAGAATCAATTAAATTCATTTAATCCTCATAATTAAATAAAATTTTAATTCTCCTAAAAATTCGATTTTTCTCGGGCGTTACATTCTTCCCTCCTTATAAGGATTCTGACCCCAGAATCTCGTTATACTTAAAAAAACAAATGAGGAAAAAAATTTCTTCATTTTAATCTCGAGTTCCCACAATGCTTCTTCGACATTGTGGTTCTTTCATTTCACCTTCAACGAAGGTATTATCTTAATTTACATGACTTGTCACTTCCTATCAGTAATTTGAGTTGGAAGTTAACCACTTATTAACATATCATGCTATCTTCCCTTTATTAGTCCTTCTTTTAATTCCTAATTATTTGGAACTCAAATTTTTCCCTCAAACCAAGATTATACTTAGTCTTCTCTTTATCTTGCATCCTCTTCTTCATTTGTCTGCATTCCTCGTTACCTAATTGTACTTACTTAACTCGTTCCATTATCGTGGATTGAGTCTATGTTGTGAATAACATTTCTACTACTCTTTTCCATAGTTTAACTTCTAACTCCGTTTTCACCATTTTCGTTATTAACTCATTCTGAGTTGATAACATCGATAGCTTTTCACTACCCTTCCTTACTTAACGCGTCATCTTCTAATTTTACCTTCCCTATATGATATAAGATATCACAGTTCTCTCGCTACCGCATATTCAACTCCTTCTGTGTGACGATATATTTCAGACTTCTATAGTCTGTGTAAAACTCACACTTCTCCCCGTACAAATATTATCTTCAGATTTTATTTTTTTCAAACACTACTGCTGCCAAATATAGATCATATGTAGGATAAACCTTCTCATAATCCTTTAACTGACGTAATGCATATGCAATGACCTTGCCATGCTACAAGAGCACGCAATCTCGTCATCTATGCAAAATATCGAGATAGACTACAAAATTCCTCGTATCATCTGATAAAGATAATACATGTGACTCACTTATCTTTCCTTTCTCACATCTCATTCCCAACATCCCTATCAATTTGCCACTGATTTGCTTAGCGCCCCTTACAAAAAACCTAACTTCAGTACATCAGTTAACCTAAACGACATAACTAGAAACTTGTCATAACTATAACGAGTTCTGAACGTCATCTTAGGTACCTTCCCTCTTCCTCACTTTCAACTGACGATACCCCATACACAAATCTATCTTTAAAAAAATACTTTGCCCCTTTCAACTGATCAATTAGATCATCGATCCTGGGCAATGATTATTTATTCTTAACCGTTAACTTATTACTTATATATTTGACTTACGCATTGGTTTACTTAACTTTACTTCTTAGGGTTCGTCCTCTTTCAACCTAAGTTTACGCGACCTATTTTTATTATTGACTTGCAGCTTCATGACATATGGAGATGTCTTACTTAATACATTCATCATATTTGATGATTTACATACTTATGTTCTTCTTATTACTTCTCTAGGTCTCAGCACACATCGCTTCTCTACTAGTAGTCCACATGGTACTCTGAGTGGTTTCCCACAAACAACCAACAAACAAGTTTCCGTCTCATCTACACTGCCATCATAGTGAGTTAAATCAGTTGCCAGTTTCGTATATACCTTCACTCTCTAAAGGAATTGTTTAGCCCAACTCCCATATGTCAACCATCAAAGGTTACGATTGTGCCACAACCTAAACTTATCTTAACATCCTTCTAGATTGCGTCGTGATTAGACAACAAGAAGTTCCAGTGTTTTATTCCCGTAAAAATACCACCTTGGGTTTATTAGAAAACCGAAGATTCACATTTTTCCTTAGACCATTTGGTAAGGTTCTCTGGTTAATCAACCCATTCATACCGAGAATTACTTCAAATTCTCTCAACTGTATCGGTAATTATCTACCAATACTTGCTTACCTTTATTATTCATGAAACGATTTCCACGAATATAATCAATGAAAGTTATTTCCTCCTCCTCTACTTTAATGTTTAAAGGTACTTATAATCATTTTCAAACAGACTCCTAGATGAGTCTTTCCACATGTCTTACACACTTTGATCTTATGCTTAGGATCCCCTTGTCCTACTCCAGTATTACAGGAGTTAAGATTCTTTCTTTTTGGCATACTGCCACTGGCATTCTCTGCCTTGGTTCCTCCCTCTCCCTTGCTCTTATTTTTCCTCTCTTTGTGGTATTGAGTCAACGCCTCACCACCACCCTCTGCTATAATCACCTTCTCCAGAATGGCCCCATAGGAAACCTTCTGGAACCCCACAATCCTACTATAGAGCTAGGGTTTCAGGCCCTGCTCAAACCTACGAGCCTTCCTCTCCTCAGTGTCCATTTGGTGTGGAACAAACCTTGTCAATTCATTGAATTTGGCAACGTACTGGGGAACTGTCACGTCCCCTAGTTCAAGTTCTAAGAACTTAATACCCATCCTCCCTTGCATGCTTGTAGGGAAATAATTCTCGAAGTAAACCTTCTTGAATTGTTCTCATGCTACCGCATCTGTTATAGCCCCACCCTGGTGAGCCTCCCATCAAAAGTTGGCTTCTCCTTTCATCTTGTAAGTCGTAAAAGGAGTCTTTTGCGCCTCAGCTACATTTATAATAACAAACGCCTTCTCTATTTCCTTTACCCATGTCTGGTCCTCTATTGGGTCTATCGTTCCTTTGAACTCCAGCGGACCTACGCTTTTAAATTCTTTAAAGGTAGTCGTTCTGGCTACCCTAGGTTCTGCAGGTATTTTACCCCCGGTTTAGTTAAATGCAATCGTTAATAAATTAACGAACTTTTGCATAGGGTTGTTTTGACCCCCTTGATTATCATTAAGTGATTCCGCTTCCTGATTACGTTGTCTTCTCTTTTGTGGCATTTTCAGATTAACTAATTAAAATTTCCTTATTATCTATTCACTTACTTCGTTATTATTCGCCACATAACAACTCGCACTATAACAAAGCATATTAAATGAAAACTTCATTATATTCATATGCTTCTTCACAGTTTGAAACTATTTACAATTTGCGTTCATAGCCAAAAGCTATTACATTTTCTATCCCGCAATTGAATTTCACAAAAGTTGGGATTTACAAAAATACTACCCTTTTTATACAAAAGAGGGTTTTACGTCACTACACATATATTTATAACTCTAGCCGTCTAATATGCATAACAACATCTTCGTGCTTCTCATTCGCAATCTTCGCTACAATATCCCGACTAATCATACGTCGAGTTTGTCCTTACTCCATGGGATGACAAGCAACTTTCAGCTTGAAATCCTTATGAGCACTCTCATGGATGTAAGACATCCGTGCTATCTTCCGATTCTTCTCCCCTAGTTCTTTACGAAGCTCATCGACCTCCTTCTTAAAATCCTTAGCCTTATTTATCATGAGCACCTTCTCATCATACTCTGACTTAAAATCTACTTCTGCAGACTCCTTTGCTACATAAAGAGCACTAATCTCTTCATTCTGATTCTGCACCACTGTACTCAGTTGCACATTCTTGTCAAGCTCTGCCAGATACAATGATCTCATTGCATCTGGAGGTGATGACTTTGGTGTAGGTACCACCGTACCAACCGACGTTACCTCTATTCCCTCCTCCACATCGCTCATCATATTAAGATATGATGTTATATCCATCTATCCCTCGAAGTAACTCTCCTCAGAAAAGTACTCCTCTAGCTCTGACTGTGACAACCCGGAAAATCGGATTGTCAAGAATTTAAGTTAAAGAATCAGTTATTAATAAAATGAATTTTTATTAATACTATTTTGTGCTATGTGTTCATTAATCGTTCTATAACCTATAATGATTATTAATCGGGAGGATTCTGGCTACGAGCTAGACTGAACGACTAAGAATTTTCAAGACGAAAATAAAAGTTTTCCGGGAATAAAATATTTTCGGGGAAAAAGACGAAATAGGCACTATTCACCTATTTCTGCTCGGAGATTATTTTTGAAATTCTGAGAAGTTCTTGATTGCGTGAAATCTTAAGACGTGATGGAATATTCAATAATATTTCAGTTATGGCAAAAACGAAGTTTTCGCCTGCGGACTCAAAACCTAAGGGTTAGGGAAAGTGAGTTCCGAAAATTTTATAATCACGTATAATGATTAGGGTTATTATGCGTGAGAAATACGAGTATGATACGAGTTATTATACGAGTATAGTATGAAGAGTAGTACGACGTATAATACGAATATCGTACGAATGATATATGAAGAGAATACGAGCATACGAGAATGGAATGCGTAGAATACGATTAGTCTTAATGAACTTTGTGTTCATAGACTTTTGTAAAATCCAATTGGACTTGGATTATGTCAAGCCCAATGATTTGTGAAGTTAAGCCCAAGTTAGGCCCAATAAGAATTAGGGTTAAGGCCCAAACCAAGAAAAGAAACCGCGGATCGAACCGATGGGTAAACGAATGGGTAAGACCCATTGGGGCAACCCATGGGGTGACCAATGGGCATGTGGGCCGGCCACTTGGCCACCAAGTTAGGGTGGTGGCCAAGTAAACTTGGTTGCAAAGTTTGGAATAGTAAGGAGGTTAGAGGGGAAATGACTATTTTGCCCTTACTTTGGTTTTCTATAAATAGAAAGTTTCACTTTCATTTTCTAGGATTTTGAAAATCCTAGAACTTGAGAGAGAGAGAGAGAGAGAGAGCTCGGTTGGGAGAGGAGAAGGAAGAGCATGATCATGAACGCTCGGATCAAAAGTGGTCGTGAAATAGAAAAGCAAGCAAATCGCCGGCTTTGTCTAACGGAAGAGAAATAAAGAAGAACGGTAATCCGAACCCTAGTTTCTTCTACTATTTTCATTAAGTTTAATATGTTTAAAACATAACTTAATGAGAATAAGGAGTAAATGATGTTAGTAATGATTTCATATGGTTGAAATCATGAGAAAATAAGAAATGAGAAATAAGAAATTTAGTTTATAAATTTCTTAAGCAAGTATAAGATTCGTGAGGATTTTGAGCTATCTGAATGAATATTATGAACGAGTAGGTGAATTAAGTAAGGAATGGTGTTCTATAACATCAAATTCCAAGAAAAAGTGAAATCGTAATCCAAAATATCGATTAAAAACGAAGAACGCGAAGAACACGCGAAGAACGCGTAGAACGTTGTTGATGGACAAATTTAAAACCATCAAATTGTAATTGTTATTGATGAACAAGTTTAAAACCATCGTGTATAATTTAGTTGCTTCTTGCTTGGTTAGGAACGTTAGAAACGTTCATGAAGAAAGGATTAAAACGGAGCTATAACGAAGTTATGGCGAAATTTCGTAAAAGACGAACGAGAATTAGAAAGTTAGTAAATGAACCCAAATGTGTAGGGTTTCATAAGAATGTAAGAGAACGTATAAAATGCGAGTCATGGACTCAAGAACGAATGAATTCTGAGTTCGAATGACCGAATTACGGACGAACGAGCGAAGAACGTTAAAAGCGTAAAAATGAATGAAGGGTGAAGATTAAGCCAATAGAATGGCATGTTAATGGATTCAGAACGAACTTCTGTCCAAGGCATATCGAAGTACATAAGATAACGAAGAATATGGCTTTGGAACGACCTCGTTCCGAGTTATAACGAAGAAGAATATGGCTTTGGAACGACCTCGTTCCGAGTTATAACCTTGACTTAACACTTAGAAAAATTTTCTAGGTTTTTGTCTTGGTGCCGCAGCGCGAGAAGGGGCGCCGCAGCGCGAGCTCGGCCATACACTTCTGGAGAGTGGCGCCGTAGCGCGAGAGGAAAAGAAGGACTTGGCGCCGCAGCGCCAGTCTGGGAAAAAGGAGAGAGAAGTAGGTCGCGCCGCAGCGCGAGAGGAAGGGAAGGGCACGGCGCCGTAGCGCCGGTGCAAGGCACTGCCCAGAAATGAGAATTTTATTTCTCAGATACCGGGGGATGTGCAAGAAAGAAGTATGAACATATAGTTCACGTAATGTAACACTTAGTCAAGTGTTTTAAACCTTTAGCAAAGGTTGAACGAAAAGATTAAACGGGAATAAAAGACAAAGAATGTAGATGCGGGTTACAGAACCGATGTCCGGGGACCGTAGTCGCAATAAACGAACGTGAGGGATTGCTATGGTTGTGATTCCTTAGACGTTGGTTGACGATGTTAATGTATAACATTTTGATGTTATGACATGGCATTGAGAGATGAATGTAAAGCGTATAGACGCTATGAACGCAACGTTGTTGCGATGAATGATCAGTCTTAGCATACAGCGAACCGTATGGCTTTGACATTAAGAAAGAATAATGAACATGGGGTTCATGGGATGGATAACAATTGAAAGCGATTAAACCTTGAATAAAGGTTGAATGAGAGATTAAGAGACGAGCAACGTGAAAGTTAAATATGTAGATGATCCTTGTGAATTGTATTCGTGTTGGATGAACGTTCTAAGTATACCCTGGTTGTATGACATAGACGTTAATGAAGGTAGTAAGTAAGATACGAATGGTATCAAGAGAGCCGTAACGAACGGTAATAAGATTACTGAAGGCCGAATATAAGTCGGATGAGAATGATAGAATGAGAAGTAAGCGCTGAACACTTTAACCAGCGTAAGGGTTGAGTGTAAGCGAGTGTTAAACGGGGAGAACCTACACTCCGTGTATGGTTTAACCGTAATGTAATAAAGACTAAGTTTAGCCGTGAATGGTGAAGAAATTAAGTTGAAGATAATAACGTATAACGTTAAGAAGCTGAGTTAATAAGTATAACTTGGATAAACGTTCTGAGTTGAAGGAACCGGACGTTGTAAGATATGAATAAATTCATATGAAATGGTTAACGCTATGACCTCGTAGTATTGACATTGAATGATTGTTCCGAGTATACAAAAGATTGTATGACTTAGACGATAAAGAATGAATCCTGAGGTATAGCATTTAGTTGCCAAAAAGCCATAAGGACTAAGAAGTTGGCTTAACGAACATTATAGTTTAATGGTTCAGATAAGTTAAGGTAAGTTAGGTTGTAGTACAATCGTAACCTTTGATGGTTGACATATGGGAGCTGGGCTAAACAATTCCTTCAGAGAGCGAAGGTATATATAAAACTGGCAACCGATCTAACTCACTGTGTGGGTAGTGTAGATGAGACGGGAACTTGTTTGTTGGTTGTTTGTGGGAAACCACTCAGAGTACCATATGGAATATTAGCAGAAAAGCGATGTGTGCTGAGTCCTAGAGAAGTATAAGAAGAAGATAAGAATGTGAATCATCAAAGATGATGAATGTGTTGAGTAAGACATCTCCGAATGTCATGAAGCCGTAAATCGGTAGTAAAGAAAGTTAGTCGCGTAAACTTAAATTACAATAGCGCGAACCTTAAGAAGTAAAGTTAAGTAAACCAATGCATAAGTCAAGTATATGACTAATTGGTGTACTTGTTATTTCCTTATTTGTTATATAGGGTTTTGGAATAAGCATTTCAGCGTAAACTGTAAGCTGTAGCTATGCGTAAGGCAAGTTTCCTAACTTCATTCATATTTTAAATGAATGCTAGTTTCTAAAACTTCTCAGATGTTGAACTTGAGAAGTTCTGTCTATGTGCGAATGTGTGATATTTGTACAAGGTGGTAGAACGTATGAGACCTTGTGCCACAATGTGAGCACTTCGGTGTTTTTATGAGATGAACTGTTTTGTGATCGAACTGTTCAATACAAGTATGTTCGGTTTATACATGAATCGTTATTGTTAAGTCTGTGCTATTGATTCTTGCCAGACCGATTGTGCATGAAAGAAAGTAGAGAATGAAAGTATTTCAAAGTGCATGTGATTAATGTTTTAAAATGATAGGAATCAGGACTATTCCTATTATTCAAGTTTCTTCATAACCTTTGTTCGGTTATTGAAGTTCTGAAGAATGTTTACACTCTTGAAGTTGTTTGTTCAACTGTTATGACTTGCTGGGCAATTGAATGCTCACACTTGCTTTAAATAAAAACATTTTCAGCGAACGATGTTAGAAAGAACTTAAGGATCCCGTAAAGATCAAGCTGAGCGGTATTCAGACGAAGTGCCATTCATTATATGAATGTGCGTGAAGAGCAAGTGAAGACTTTTAATATAGAATGATAGAATTAAACTATAGACTAGTTTAATGAACAGTTATTAATCCTTTGTGGCGGATGAAAGTCACTCGTGTAAGATGTAAAGAATAATGTAATTATCATTATTTGTAATGAAAGAGGTTTTGTGGTTATAGAACCTGAGATTTTAGAATATATGTTATTATATTTTAGTATATAATGATGTATGTTTGGAAGAAAATGGGATAGTGACGTACGGAATCCGGATGTGAAAATAGACCGGATTTTGGGGTGTTACACTAACTCCTCTAGGATCACTAATGGTACCTCCGCCACTAGCATGGGTACAGGCTCTACGCTGTTCACAAGCTATCATTTGACATCCTACAATAACACATAATATGTTGATTAGTACATAATACACAATTGTATAAGCACAAATTACAATTAATTTATTTAGGGTTACTTTCCAGCTTTTGAATTTTCTGGTACTGAGTTTCCTCAATACCTTATTGACTCATTCAACTCAAGTAAAGCTCGAGTTTACTTCCTTCGGACTTCTCTTCCTTAACGAAGTTATTAGCCTAAGGTTCTTCCCCCTTTAAGTTTTATAACCTAATGCTTTGATACCAACCTGTGACGCCCCCAAATTCGGGTCTCTTTCAACCCGACAAATGGTGCTACACGGTACTCATAACTGTACATTCATTCTAATGAAACGACATCAAAATATTTGTTCCAACGACATTCTTATTATATTAATAATAATAAATCACGTTCCCAAGTTCTTAAACCATTACATTCTTTGTTCATCATAATATAATACATATACTTACTAGTCTATTACAAGATAAACTAATCATTCATCTTCGCCTTGCCTTTATCTCTACTGGAAACTTCAGTTCGCTCGTCCTTAGCTGCATTCATATGGTTCAAGCAAGAGTGAGCATAACAAGCTCAGCAAGTACAATAATTTCATTTAAAAATCATGCCTGAAACATAGGAATCGTATATCTTCAGTAACTAGATAATAGTTACGAAGTACTATCAATAATTCAAAATAGCATTCCTTTTCCTTCAAAACATTTTACAATAATAATATTCAGTAAAACATTAATTCTGGTCCAAGACCATGAGCATTTCATAATTTCTTTGAAAAGGACAACCCGGCACGAAGTCCGTAAGTTCGGTATAGCTTACGGGTACTTCTAAGTAATCAGCATATAGTACTATATGTTGATTAACACTACATCCCTTAAACGTATGTACGTTTAAGTTTTTGGCAACCTCACGTGCCCATCAAATAATCAATGAAAATACATTTGTTTGTTCATAGACAAACTTACCTTTGAATCCGTACCAAATACTTGGCATAGGATAGCGTTAACAGTTCTATATTGAAAGACTTGTAAATCAATCAATCAATCATGATTAGTCTAGACGAGTTAAAACTGGCATCGACTCTTTCTTTAAAACCATACATGCATCTCATAACTTGAATCATTTGAAAACTTGGCTAACACGAAGGTTAGATAAGCGTTTAAGAAAAACTTGCCTTTAGCGTCTGCTACAGTATAATTACTTTCCCTTTTGAGTCTTTACTGTCTCTACAACACATAATGTGACGAACGAGAATTTTGTAAATTATTTTAAATATTTATTGAGTTAAATAAATATTTTTCGATGATTTAATTATTAGATTTAATAATTAATTGATGCAATTGTGGTAGATTAATTTAATTATATGTGTTACATTTATTAAATTAATATAGAGAATTTTTAATATTCAAAGTATGTGATTATGCGAGCTTATTGAATTAAATGAATTATTTAATTAAGCATGATGTTACTTTAATTAATTTAATTATTAATTAGAGATTTAATAAATTATTATTATTTATTAAAGAGATAATTAATATTGTGACTACGTGAATTTATAAGAAATTATTATATTTTATTTAAAGTAAATTAAATAAAATATTAGACTTATCTTATAAGAGTGTGACATTAATTAAACCATATTATAAAGCTCTATTAAATTAAATAGTTTTGAATTAATTTGCTAAGTCAAATATGCCACTAAGGGAGGTTATGGGCAGTTAACCCATGACTGAGTTAACTGACCATAATACGCCAGTTCTTTTATCGACGTCTTCTCTTTTCTTCATTTGTTAAGTCTGGCATAACATCACAGAGAGAGATTTAGAAATTTTTGAAGGAGAGTGTAAGTTGTGTGAATTAAAGGATTAATTGAGAAAGTTTTAATTCTACTCATTCATACTCTGGGTAATTTTCTCCAAACCCAAATTCTTATTTCACGTCTTTTTAAGTTTTATGATTATGACTTTCATATATTCTGTTAATCTCTGTGAAGTGAGAAATTGTGTTATGTTATATCAAATTGTGTTTAATTATGTATATGTTGTAAACCATAACATCAAATTCATGAAAACATGTCGTACATATGTTATTTCAAAATAAACAGAGTACGTGATATGACCATATGGCCATATATGTGATAATTGATGTATTGATTATATATTATCCCTAAATTTTACACCTTTATATTATTGAGCATGTTAATGCGAAGAGATCAAGCCTTAAAGAACGGATTCGGTGTTATAACGATTCCGTGCGGCTAAATTATGTGTTTTGTTCAAAAACTTCAAGAACATCAAGAACAGTCCAATTTTACATGATTTAAATCTGTGATTATATGTTTTAATGGGTTAAAATCACTTTATAGATGTTGTATTATGAATATACGTGAACTATAACTTGTGGGTATGTCTAATTTTGAGTAGAAAATAAGAAATTGGGAGGAATTGGCATGTTCTGCGATTTTGGGGCGTTACACTAACTCGACTGATTAGTTCAAGGTCTTATGACCCTCAGAAGTTCTTTTGATTCTTGTTATTCATTCTTGATTGAAAGGCCGAGTTTTCTTATTTCAGAAGTCTTTGATTCATTTGCATGTTATTATTTTACTATTATATTATTATACTTGTGGGAAATCATGCTCACTCTTGCCTAATAATAACATTGCAATTAAGAACGAAAGGTCCGACGAGCCTTCTACTAGCAAAGGCAAGGTCAAAGTTAACAAGTGATGAAGACTTGTTGTTTATTTGATGTATTTATATTTCAGAATTATCTTAAAGTTGTGTAAGACCTATTATTTATTTATGTTTCTTCATTTGAGGTTTAAGGTTAGTATGACCTGGGATTAATGTATTTACATTCAGATGTTGTAACTCCATAAGGAGAGGATTTATTTCTATCTATTTATGGTTTTTCATTTATTATGGGTAGATAGATACATGATGTTTAGACAGTGAACACCAAATCCTGTGGAAATTGAAGTACCCGAATTTGGGGGTGTCACAACGTTCGCACATAGATAGAACTTCTCAAGTTCAACATCTGAGAAGTTTAAGTTCATCACTGGGCCTTGCCCTGCACCGGCACTGCGGCGCCACTCTCCTTACTATCTCTCGCGTCGTGGCGCGAGTCTCCAGTAGTTGGCTCTCCGGTCTGGCGTTGCGGCGCCACCTTACAAAGCATGGCTGGTGCTGCAGCGCCAAGCCCTAATCTTTGAAAAAATTTTGAAGTGTTAACTTCATATTGAGACGCTTACTTCCCGATCTCATAACTTCTTTGTTATAACTTGAATCGAGGTCGTTCCAAAGCCATTCTCCTCCTAATCTTACATACTTCAATCACCCTCGGATAGAACTTCGTTCTGAATCCGTTAACATGCCATTCACTTGGCTTAATCTTTTTCCTTCGTTTATTTTTACGTTATTAACGTTCTTCGTTCGTTCGTCCGTAATTCCGTCATTTGAACTCAGAACTCGTTCTTTCTTGAGTCCACGACTCACATTTTCTACTTTCTCTTACTTTCTTATGAAACCCTACACCTTCGAGTTCATTTACACACTTTTTATTTCTCGTTCGTCTTTTATGAAATTTTCGCCACAACTTCGTTATAACTAAGTTTAATCCGTTCTTCATGAACGTTTCTATCGTTCCTAACCAAGCAATAAGCACCTAACTTATACGCAATGATTTTAAACTGGTCCATCAACTACAAATTGTATTACGCTGGTTTTAAATTTGTCTATCAATAACGTTCTTTGTGTTCTTCATTTTTAATCGATATTTTGATTAAGATTTCACTTTTTTCTTGGAATTTAATGTTATAAAACTCCATTCCTTACTTATTTCACCAAATCGTTCATATGATTCATTCGGATCGCTCAAATTCAACACGAAATTTATATTTTCTTAAGAAATTTTTAACATAAACTTCAAATTCTTATTTCTTCTTTTCTCAATGATTTTAGCCATGTGAAATCATTCCTAACGTCATTTACTTCTTATTCTCATTAAGCTAATTTTTCAACATATAAAACATAAAGAAAATCTAACTTAAAAGTTAGGTTTTAATACCTTCCTTCCTTACTTTTCTTCCTTTAGACAAAACCGGCGATTCGCTAGCTTTTCTATTTCACGAACACTTTTGATCCGATTATTCATGCTCATTCTCTTCCTTATCCATCTTCTCCAAGCTCTCTTTCTCTTCCAAAGTGTTGGTTTATTTTGAAAAAAATCAACTAACACTTTCATTATATAGATTTTCAAAACAAGGGGCAAAATAGTCATTTTGCCCCTAGATTTACTATTCCCACCTCCTCAATACACCTCCTTACTATTCACAAAACTTCCCTTGGAAGTTTTGTGGTTCCATTTTTCGAGTTTCGTCCGACAGTTTTAAAAACTGCGATTCTCAGAATCTAAATATTTTTGGATATTTTGTCTGTCCATTACCGATTAACTTTTACGTATTCTTCGGAAATCCGAAATACTGATAAACACTTTTCGACGTTAAGTGTTTTCCTTCACATTTTTCCCTAACGTAGTTAAACGAATGAAAAGTATATAGCAGTACGTTTCGTTATTTTTATTTCGTCCAATTTCTGCACGTTTTTTGAGAAAAACTTTTATCGGCTTACTTAACTTTTCATGAAATACTATCGTCAAATCTTTCGACGGATTGTTATTTCGACATACCGAACTCTCAAAAAGGCTTAAGTTATTCAAACCCTGACCCCTTAGTGTTTTGTCAGGTGAATAGTGCTTATTTCGTCTTTTTCCCCGAAATATTATTGTTCCCGAGAAATTTTTATTTTCATCTTGAAAATTCTTACTCGTTCAATCTAGCTCGAAGCCAGAATCCTCCCGACTTATAATCATCCTAGGTTATAGAACGATTAACAAATACATAGCACAGAATAGCATTAATAAAATTCATTTTATTAATAACTAATTCTTTAAACTTAAATTCTGAACAATCCGGATTCTCCGGGTTGTTACACTTCCCCCTTATAAAAATTCCGTCCTCAGAATTTCTTAAAACCCCAACCTTACCCGGGTCATCACATCCACCCCTTCTTCAGAGAATTTCATAACTTATCAAGAATTATGAAGTAGAATGAACAACAAGGAATATAAGAATTCGTTTGAAACATTTCATACTTTTGTTGAGGGGTCCAATTGATCACGAACTCTTACTAGGTTTAACAACATTTCATCGTAAACCCGTAAATAACGGCCAATTTACAATCACCAGGAAAGTAAACTACCCCTTCCATACGTAGGTGATCAACCCATTGTATAACCCCATTTCGGGGTATGATCACCTCAGACTAAATTATTAGATTCTGCACCAGAACAATTTGGTTTGGCACAATTCTTCAATGAAAGCTCGATTTTCTTATAACATGACATATCATTTGTCTTAGCCAAATAGAGTAGCTTAGACCATACCAATAATTTGGATATCAACTGGAAACATTCATCTTGTCAAATCAATTGACATCAACTACTTCTTTAAATTCTTTCACAATACATCAAAACGTTTTATGACGTCATGATACCGTACTTTTCACAGTACGTTGAGGACTTCGTCAATATGTGACTTCGTCATTATACATCATACCATAGCGGGTTGTTGATCCTAATATCACATCCAACACCAGGTTCAATTTCATTAATAACTACATCCTTTTACCATCCTTGCATCAATTGCACGGATGATATAAAATTCATTTTGATAGTTCAAATCAATTTATGTCTTAGCCGAAACAATTAGTATATACTTACAAAGAATAGCTCTTTTAAAATCCGTTGGTTTCAAAAGTTGAACTAATTCTTTATTTTTTTCAAAAAACACATATAAACACAATTTCAATAAAGTTCAAAATCTAGCATAGCTAGATGACTTGGAATATCCTATTTCTCCATCTTCCTTCATTGTCTTACTTGCGTCAATACTTAAATCTTCTCTAACACCTTCAATGATACGTCTACTGAAAATACTTACTTTTAGTCTAAACATTCATATACCTTAGTATAGTCCATAAACATACCACACTTTATGTGTTTAGGAACTTTCCACAACCATATGTGTTTAAGAACTTATCTTCGCAATATGTAATCCAAGAACAAATTAAGGACTATCCATATGCTTAGGGCTCAGAAACATAGCATATAACTATGAGTCACAAACTTTTCATAAGTATAAGTTTCAAGAACTTGCACCTAACTTATCATTCTCTACCTATTACACATATACATGAGAAAAGATTCACCTTCTCGTCATATACATATTGATAATGCCACCAATTTTAATGATTATCACTGTAATAAACTGAGCAGTTGTTACACCAAAGCACAAACCTCTACCCACAGAAAGGTTCATACAACTCAGCTATCACATGAGTCCTTAATTGAAATTTACAAATTATAAGTTTCTCTTTACTTAATACGAATTTTCATTAATTCGTATGTTATCCTTTACAACTCAATCTGAGTTACTCTTCCTATACTACTTCATAGTACCTTTTATTTATAGCATTAGCTATAAATCATCCATCGTTTAACAGCTCATCTGTTACTACGATTTACTATGATCGCGTGGTGATCTTCTTATCCTTTTCTCTACGATTATAGTCTTAGGTACTCATACCTAAGATTTATAACCCATCAACTCTGATACCAACTTGTAATGCCCCGAAATCTGGTCTATCTTCACACCCAGATTCCGTGCATCACGAGTACATCATCTTCCAAACATACATCATTATATAATGAAATATAACAACATACATTCTCAAATCATAGGTTCTAAAACCTTATAACCTCTTTCATTACAAATAATGATAAATACATTATTCATTCCATCTTACAAGATTGACTTTTATCCACCACCAAGGATACATAACAGTTCATTAAGCTAATCTATAATTCAATTAAACTATTCTATATTAACGCTCATTCACATACTGAATGGCACTTCATCAGAATACGGATCAGCTTGATCTTTACAGGATCCTTAAGTTCTTTCTAACATCGTTCGCTGAAAAATGTTTTTCATTTAAAGCAAGTGTGAGCATTCAATTGCCTAGCAAGTCATAACAGTTGAAAAAACAACTTTAAGAACTCAAACATTCATGTATAACTTCGATAACCGAACAAAGGATATGAAGCAGCTTGAATAATATGAATAATATCGATTCCTATCATTTTAAAACATTAAACGTATTCACTTCGAAATACTTTCATTCATCTACCCTTTTCATACGCATCTTGTCTGGCTAGAATCATTAGCACAGACTTAACAATAACAGTTCATGTATAAACAGAACATTCTCATATTGAACAGTCAATCATAGAATAGTTCATGTGACGCCCCCAAAATAGGTATACATCACCCATTCTGAGTCGCCAAATACATGGTACAGAAATAAATACAACTTCATTAAAACACTTGTCGCGCAAAATACGACAACACAATACTGTCAGTTTAAATACAAATATTGTCTTCTAGACAATATCCACACTCAAATAAGTCCTCATTGCAATTACTGAATTACTATTTTATAAAATAGTGAGGACTACTAACACAACTGACTAGAAACATCACTCCATACCCCGACTAGTTCCCGCTATATTCTCGCCTCTTGAGAAAAATGGAACAAAAAGGAAAAGGCTGAGCTCAACTAGCCCAGTAAAGAATATTATGACTAAGATAATATACAACAACTTATCATTAGTCTTCAACAGGGAAAAATCTGATAAAATATAATAGACAATAATTTTTAGATCAACAACTGCAGCGGAAACAGCAAACCATTAGAAGAGTCAAGTAGAGAATGAATTCTACTATCTTCTAAGATTTAAAAGCCCATCAACGATATTTCGTCCCTGTAACATCAATCAATATACATCTTGAATCAAATATTCATCTTTGCACGACAGACCAAAGATATTCATTTGTATCACCAGTCGGTCATGTTCATCTCAACACCTATTCATCTTTGCACTACGGGCCAAAGATATTCATCAGTTAATCATTCATCTTTGCACTACAGGCCAAAGATATTCAGTAATATCATCATTTAGGACTGAGGATGATGAAAAATATTTAAAAGAAAACGAATCTAGTGAGACAGAAGGACAAATATCAGGGATTCGTATTACAGTTTATTCAAGTGCAATAATACTCCATAACAACCAATTGTGAAGTAGAATTCAAAAATAAAGATCAAAACATGGATACAATCAAATATAGTAAGCATAATAGACAGCTTGGACAAAAAAAAAATTTATTTTTCCGGTGAATAGTATCGTATTCGTGAATAGTGTCGTATACGTGAATAGTGTCGTATACGTGAATAGTAACCCCGACACAAAAAGTTTTAAATTTGATAAAAAGTTCATATCAATATTTCAAAATAATGGTATTGAAGAAAATAATATCATTTACGAAGAAAATAATATCCCTTACCTCAAAATAACAGTACTTCTGTTCGGAATATCGGGTACAAAGTCGAAGGAAACTTACACTGAATAGCAACTCTCAAAGTATAAAAATACTCACTAAAATACACTCGATAATATAGATAGAAAGAAAACTTGTTTCTGGTGTAATTTTTAATTATAACCTAAGCGCCTATTTATAGGAAAATGCTAGAACGCCAAAGGAGACTAAATAATAAAATATTATTATTCTTTTTTTTTCTCTACGTATCCTCCACCAACCAAGCCAGCCAACATTGAAGAAAAATAGCAGCCCATGTGTATTCAACACCAACCAAAAGTGGGTCCCACCCATAAATTAATAAAAATTATTTTATTTTTCGAAATTTCAATAATTCATATAAAATAGCTCTTTTATCAGAAAAATACGAATTTTATGTCCATTCTACATGAAATTGAATTCTCTACAACTTTGTAGCTTTAAGTTTTTCTAAATTCTAAACAGAAAATATCCGAAATCCGCAAACGGATGATTTTCAACACTTCTAAAAATCCATAACAAATCATTCATTCATTTTTAACGGTTCAAAACTTATGGATATATACTCAAATTATATATGTATAACATATCCAAAACTTACAACGATCCAACGGTCGGATCAAAATTATAACTCACACAATAGAGCTTTAGGAACACCGATTTGATCTTTTAATACCTCCAATCCGATAAAATACTGATAAAATACCTCAACATTAATTCATTCATTTATAACCACCTAAATAAATCCATTATTTATATCCACATCAAATAAATATTTTCTTATCAATAAATCAATAATTAATTATTCACAAATAATATTATAGAATCACAATTATAACAACCAGGCAGTTTCCAAGAAAGAGGGGACTTTCCAACAAGGATTTCTCCTTACTAGCGCGCAATTAGATGACCAAACCTCTCCTTAGACAGAACTTTCTAGACAATGCCAATAATGCTATCTAATAATATTATTCAAATAATATGAATCATTGATCTGATAATGGAAAATATTGTGCAGTGACAATTATTGAAACAACAATAATATAAAATATCAACGTAGCAATTATTGAATTAATAAAATAAAATATTGAACAGTAATTACTGTAACAATTACTGAGTAGTGCCTTTTTACGTAAGAATCAATAATTGGTGCAATATTGTGTGCTACTATATTTTAACCACCCGGTATTCTAACAGTATTAACGGTAACAACTACGACGTTATTTATAAACAACTTATACTTGTCATTTTCTTCATCCATTCGCTTTCCATTATGGGGCCCACACAAGGTTGCGCCGTCGTACGAATATTCTCCGACAGAAAGAATATTCCACGACCAAATGAATATTTCCCGACAACAATGAATATCTTATAACCACTTGTTTATTTTAAAAATTTTGCACATTTTACCCATAACCAAAGCATTATATTAAATTAACACCTTATTTTTCAAGATAATAATTAGAGAAAATTCGATTTTATTTATAATAAGTTGGGGTCTTACAACCTCCCCTCCATATGAAATTTAGTCCTCAAAATTGACGTTCGTACCTGGTGTTTCGAAAAGGTGAGGATACCTCGCTTTCATTTCTGATTCTAACTCTCAGGTCATTTCTTCAATAGCATGGTTTCTCCACAAAACCTTTACTTGTGGTATAACCTTTGTGCGTAGGACATGCTCTTTCCTATCCAAGATCTTAACAGGTACCTCCTCGTACGTTAAATCTCCGGCTATCTCGTCCGGTTCTAACTCAATAATGTGGTTCGGGTCCTCCACATATTTGTGACGCCCCCAAAATTAGGTATACATCACCCATCTTGGGTCGTCAGATACATAGTACAGAATACAAATACAACTTACTAATACAACTGTCGTGTACAATACGACAAAATATAAACTGTGAGTTTGAATACAAATATTATCTTCTAGAGAGTATTCATACTCAAAAGGAGTCCTCATTACATTTATTAACACACCATTACATAGAATAGTGAGGACTACTAACTAATACTATCATTCGGACCATCACTCCGTTCCCAGACTTGCCCCAGCTACGTTCTCATTTCCTGAAGAGAACAGTGAAAGAAAGGGTGAGCTCAACTAGCCCAGTAAGAAATATTATGACTAAGATAATGCAGAATAAATTATCATTAGCCTTCAACAATGTTAAACTGATAAAATATAATAGACATCAAGTTTAACTGCAGCGGAACAAGCAATCCATTAAAAGAGTCAAGTAGAAAATAAACTCTACTATCTTTTATGATTTAAAAAGTTTTCCAACACTGTGATCGCTGAGACTCAGCTTAATAAAATAATCTACATCATTGAATCACCCCTGCACTACGGCCAAGGATATTCGTATATTCATTAATGGTCATGATCATGCCAACAACTGTCCATCACTGCACTACAGCCAATGAGACTTTAACCACATCATTTGTAACATTACGGTCATGATTACACCGAATAATCCCTGGTCATAATCATACCAAGTCCATCTATGCACTACAGGCCACAGATGACTTTCAACATTTTATAAACATGAGGATGATGACAATGATATAAGAATTCAATAAAACAAGTTCAAGAATTAGTTTATCCAGGAATTAATAATGTCCAAATTGTCAACATGATATTGTTTTGTGGAGTAAACTTCAAGAATGATCAGGAGAATATTTTCATGAATAGATACTAGATGAAGCGCAAATATCAAGGATATTCCACCAATTTCATGGAGTATAGAAGTCAAAGTTTTAATCAACTGAGTATAATAAAAAATGGAATAACAAAAGAAATCACCATGCATGCGATAGATCGCACAGTCAGGTTATTCTTAACAGAATCATAATAATGGAACCAGGTCCGGCGTAAACGCACAGACAGGATATTCCGACAGAATAATAAATAATGGAACCAGGTCCGGTGTAAAACACACAGACAGGATGTTCCAACAGAATAATAACAAGACAGAACCAGGTCCGGTGTAAAACACACAGACAGGATGTTTCAACAGAATAATAATAAAAACGGAACCAGGTCCGGTGTAAAACACACAGACAGGATCTTCCAACAGAATAATAATAAAAACGGAACCAGGTCCGGTGTAAAACACACAGACAGGATGTTCCAACAGAATAATAGAAGAATGTCACCAAGTATAGGGTAGATCCGCGTATACAGGTTATTCCAACAGAATAATAAGAAATGGAATAACAACAGTTCTCTTCATGAATAAGAAAGAATAACACCCCTTACCGTTTTAAAGACGAGCTGAAATAAGGAAGTAGTTAAGTAGCAGAATACTCTTCTTCTCTCTCTCTATAGCTTCTCTCTATAGTTTCTCTCTCTAGAGTTCAGTGAATTAGTAAGAAATAATGAAGGAATGAGCTGCTATTTATAGAAAAATAGAATGCATAGTAACTAATCCATGAACGGTCCAGATTGATTACTTTAATCTGACGGTCCATATTTAAAGAAAAATCTTTTAAATAAAATATAATATATTCTATTTATAGAATAACTTTAATAAAGTATTCTGTTTTATATAAAAAGATGTTTCTGTTTTATTACGAATAAAACAAAACGTCATTATCGCTAAATAATTCATATTATTAACTGACCATAATTGAATCAAACTGAGTGACTTCTCACATAAGCATTAATAATCAATACCGTGTGCTACTATGCAACCACACGTATTACTGTACTTTTACTACCGAGTAGTTCAACAGTAACAATGGTAAAATTTTCGCCGTTATTTTTAATAAAATATTTTTGTCGTTTTCTCAATCCGACAATAATTCCGTTGTGGGGTCCACCAATGATTGTGTCGTTGTACGAATATTCCCTGTTAAACGAATATTCCCCAACCAATCGAATATTATATAACAACTTGCGTACTTTGCAAAATTTATAAATATTACCCACAACTATAACATTATATCAATTTAACTCCATAATATTCAAAAATGATATTTATAGAAAATTCATCTTTATTTATAAAAGTTGGGGTCTTACAACCTTCCCTTCTTATGAAATTTCGCCCTCGAAATTAGGGTACGTACCTGGTATGTCGAAGAGGTAAGGATACCTTGATTTCATTTCAGATTCTAACTCCCAAGTCATTTCCTCAACATCGTGATTTCTCCACAAAACTTTTACTTGAGGTATAACCTTGGAGCGTAGAATATGTTCCTTCTTATCCAAGATTTGAACAGGAACTTCTTCATACGTCAAATCCTCCACTATTTCGTCCGGTTCTAACTCAATAATGTGGTTCGGGTCTTCCACATATTTGCGTAACATGGATATGTGAAAAACGTTATGAACACGAGACATACTTGGCGGTAAAGCGAGTCTATAAGCCACAGTTCCTACTCGATCGAGGATTAAAAATGGACCGATGAATCGAGGATTGAGCTTTCCTCTCTTTCCAAATCTCGTAACTCCTTTCCATGGAGCAACACGTAAGAACACATGATCTCCTACATCAAATTCCACTTCCTTTCGATGAAGATCAGCATAACTCTTTTGTCGATCTTGTGAGGTTTTTATACGTTGTCGGATCGTTTGAATCTTTTCTGTAGTCATACGTACCAACTCCGGTCCCAACAACGTTGCTTCACCCACCTCATCCCAGCATACTGGAGAACGACATTTTCTTCCATACAATGCTTCGAATGGAGCCATGCCAATACTTGCTTGATAACTGTTGTTGTAGGAAAACTCCACCAATGGTAAGAACTTGTCCCAACTTCCCTTGAAGTCAAAGACACAGAGTCTTAATAGATCTTCAAGAGTTTGAATAGTCCTCTCTGATTGTCCGTCCGTCTGAGGATGATATGCTAAACTAAATCATAACTCCGTGCCCATAGCTTTTTGTAAACTAACCCAAAATCGTGAAGTGAATCTTGGGTCTCGGTCAGAAACTATGGATACTGGCATACCATGCAGTCTTACAATCTCGTTTATGTACATACGAGCAAGACGTTCAAGTGTATAAGTTTCTCGTATCGGTAGGAAATGAGCAGACTTGGTCAATCTATCAACAATGACCCAAATCGCATCAATACCTTGAGAAACCCTAGGAAGACCGGTAACGAAATCCATGGTAATGTGCTCCCACTTCCATTCTGGAATTTCAAGTGGTTGCAATGGACCTTTTGGTACTTGATGCTCTACTTTGACTCGTTGACAAGTTAGACACCTTGAGATAAACAACGCTATCTCTCTCTTCATATTGCTCCACCAAAATGTATGACGAAGATCATGATACATTTTGGTACTTCCAGGATGGATTGCAAATGGTGTGTTGTGCGCCTCCATCATGATTTCATACTTTAAATCAGGGTTGTTAGGAACACAAAGTCTGGAGTTGACTCGAAGTATTCCTTCTTCATCGATTCTTGCTTCCGGCATAGCACCTTCTTGCACTTTCTTCCTCATACGCATCAGCTCCAGGTCTGTAGCTTGAGCAGCTTTAACTTTATCGATTAAAGTCGGTTCTACTCGTATATTCGTCATCATCACATGGGTCCCTGGAGTCTTTAACTCTATCTCCATCCTTTGCAAATCACACAAAATGGGTCTTTGTGTTGACAATATCGCACTCGTACTTGCATATGATCTTCTACTCAATGCGTCAGCTACCACGTTCGCTTTTCCAGGATGATATTGAATGGTATGATCATAATCTTTCAACAGTTCAAGCCAACGTCGTTGTCATATGTTGAGTTCCTTTTGAGTGAAAAAATATTTGAGGCTTTTATGATCCGTAAAGATCTCCACCTTCTCCCAATACAAGTAATGCCTCCAAATTTTAAGTGCAAAGACAACAGCTGCCAACTCTAGATCATGAGTAGGATAATTCCTCTCATATTCCTTGAGTTGTCTTGATGCATAGGCTATGACTTTTCCACGTTGCATGAGAACGCATCCCAACCCTTTGCTCGAAGCATCACTGTAGATGACAAATCCCTCTGAGGTAGATGGTATTGTTAGAACAGGTGCTGAAATGAGTCTCCTCTTGAGTTCTTGAAAACTCTGCTCACATTCTTCGCTCCAACCGAACTTTGTATCTTTCCGAGTCAGCTGAGTTAATGGAGTAGCGATTCGAGAAAATCCTTCCACGAATCTCCGATAATAACCAGCTAAACCAAGAAAGCTACGTACCTCGGTCACTGATTTAGGTTGCTCCCAGCTTTGAATAGCTTCAATCTTTGCCGGGTCAACCGATATTCCACGACTTGATACTACGTGCCCAAGGAATGCTACCTCCTCCAGCCAGAACTCGCATTTCTTCAACTTGGCATAAAGCTTGTATTCACGAAGCTTTTGGAGTACCAGCCTCAAGTGTTGCTCATGATCTTCACGGCTTTTGGAATAAACAAGGATGTCATCGATAAAGACGACCACAAAGTGATCCAAATATTCCTTAAATACCCTGTTCATCATATCCATGAAGGCAGCAGGAGCATTAGTCAATCCAAAAGACATAACTAAGAATTCATAATGCCCATACCGAGTTCTGAAGGCAGTCTTTGGAATATCCTCAGTTCTAACCTTCAGCTGATGATATCCAGAACGAAGATCGATCTTTGAAAAGAATTGTGCTCCTTGCAACTGGTCAAACAGGTCATCAATACGTGGCAATGGGTACCTATTTTTGATGGTGACATGATTCAACTCCCGATAATCAATACAAAGTCGCATACTCCCATCTTTCTTCTTCACGAACAGAACAGGAGCACCCCAAGGAGAAGTACTAGGACGAATAAAACCAATGTCTAACAATTCCTGCAGTTGGGTCTTTAACTCCTGAAGTTCAATAGGAGCCATTCGATATGGGGCTTTGGAAATGGGTTTTGTACCGGGTTCAAGGTCGATACAAAATTTAATTTCACGCTCTGGGGGTAGGCCAGGAAGTTCTTCGGAAAATACGTCAGGAAATTTATTAACAACAGAAATATCATTCAAAGCTGACGTATTTTTGTTTAGATCTGTGACATGAGCTAAGAAAGCTTGACATCCGTTTTTCAATAAACGAATAGCTTTATGGCTTGAGATGACAGCGATTGATTTTAATGGTTTGGTTGCTTGAATTCGCATAATAGGTCGATTAGGAATATGAAAGCTAACAACCTTACGAAAACAATCAATTTTTGCATGATGAGTAGTTAACCAATCAATCCCTAGAATCACGTCAAATGCAAGTATTTTTAATGAAATAAGATCGACAGGTAATGTGTGGGTACCAACTTGAACCAAACAAGACTTATAAACCGTGGATGTAATGAAGGTTTCTCCCAATGGGTTTCAACTGCTAAGTCAAAGTCTAATTTCTCCGGAATCAAATTTAATCGATGAGCGCAAGTAGGAGAAATAAAAGAATGGGTAGAACCGGTATCAAATAAAGTATAGACTTCGTTAGAGTTTATGATAAGCTTACCCGTGATGACCTCATTCGGGTTCCTTGCTTTCTGGGAGTTCACAACAAACGCTCTCCCTTGCACAACCGGTTTTGACTTTTCTGGGACGGCCTTTGGTGCCTCCATCCTAGCTGAATTTGTCTTCGGTAAACGACAAAATCGGGCTAAATGACCTTCTCTTCCACAATTATAACATGCTTTGGACGGCATCGCGCAGTTTGGACTGATGTGCCCCTCCCCTCCGCATTTGAAACATATGATAGGTGGTCGTTCTCCTTCCTTAACGACAGGTGCTGGTGCTGACGTCTTTCCATCATTGTTGAATCTACTCTTCTTGAAATTCCCATTCTTATTGTTTTGGCCCTGATTACCACCGAAGTGGTTACCATTTCTGGCCTGTTGATTCCCTCCACGCTTGTTGCCACCGCTTCGATGACTGCTCTCACTGGTATTATCATTTTGCCGGCTGCTCTCTTTTGGTTGCGTTGTCTCGTTATCGCGCTCCACCAACTGAGCCCTATTTACAACATCTGAATACAAACACAATTTATGAGAAACAAGGTGTTGACGTATCTCCGGCTTCAAACCTCTTAAAAACATCCGCGTCATTCTTTCTTCATTATCCACCAGGTGGGACGCAAACCGGGATAACTCCGCAAATTTTGCCTCGTACTGCGACACGGTCATATTATTCTGCTCCAATTTGATGAACTCCACCTCCTTCATGTGACGAATACTCTCGGGAAAGTATTTGTCGTTAAACAGCTCTTGGAACTTCTCCCAAGACATCTTCAGTGCGGCAGGTTGAGTACGCTTTATCGATTCCCACCAGTAATCTGCCTCTCCTCGCAACATAAAGGCGGCAAAGGGAACCTTTTGCTCCTCGGAGCAACCCAAGACATCAAATATCTTGGTGATCTGCTTTATCCATGTTTCAGCTACAAGTGGTTTGGGTTCTCCCTTAAACTCCGGTGGTCCCAGCTCCTTAAACTGTTTAGCGGTGACCGCTAGAGAGTTTCCAGTATTTCCACCTACGTTGTGGACAGGAGCCGCTTTCACCTGTTGTTGCATGAATTGCATAAAGCCTCTGAACATTTGATCATTCATCATTTGGTCAGTGTTGTTGTTTGCATGAGGATTGTCACATTCCTGATGCACATTATCCTGATTATAGATATGTGGTGAATCAACAATCGCCTGTGCTCCATTGCTATTCTCAACATTCTCAGATGCCATTTTCAGATACTGCCACAAAATAAAAATTAATTGATATGTCATATTTTATCCTTATATTATGACCGACCAATTAAATACCATGCAAATAAACTTAGGTAGGTCATACTAGCGAAGGAATTCCCCGTCTCTCCCCTCCTAGTTCTATTCTCACATCTTAGCCAGGGATCATATCCCTAAGCTCTGATACCAACTGTGACGCCCCCAAAATTAGGTATACATCACCCATCTTGGGTCGTCAGATACATAGTACAGAATACAAATACAACTTACTAATACAACTGTCGTGTACAATACGACAAAACATAAACTGTGAGTTTGAATACAAATATTATCTTCTAGAGAGTATTCATACTCAAAAGGAGTCCTCATTACATTTATTAACACACCATTACATAGAATAGTGAGGACTACTAACTAATACTATCATTCGGACCATCACTCCGTTCCCCGACTTGCCCCAGCTACGTTCTCATTTCCTGAAGAGAACAGTGAAAGAAAGGGTGAGCTCAACTAGCCCAGTAAGAAATATTATGACTAAGATAATGCAGAATAAATTATCATTAGCCTTCAACAATGTTAAACTGATAAAATATAATAGACATCAAGTTTAACTGCAGCGGAACAAGCAATCCATTAAAAGAGTCAAGTAGAAAATAAACTCTACTATCTTTTATGATTTAAAAAGTTTTCCAACACTGTGATCGCTGAGACTCAGCTTAATAAAATAATCCACATCATCGAATCACCCCTGCACTACGGCCAAGGATATTCGTATATTCATTAATGGTCATGATCATGCCAACAACTGTCCATCAATGCACTACGGCCAATGAGGACTTTTACCACATCATTTGTAACATTACGGTCATGATTACACCGAATAATCCCTGGTCATAATCATACCAAGTCCATCTATGCACTACAGGCCACAGATGACTTTCAACATTTTATAAACATGAGGATGATGACAATGATATAAGAATTCAATAAAACAAGTTCAAGAATTAATTTATCCAGAATTAATAACGTCCAAATTGTCAACATGATACTGTTTTGTGGAGTAAAATTCAAGAATGATCAGGAGAATATTTTCATGAATAGATACTAGATGAAGCGCAAATATCAAGGATATTCCACCAATTTCATGGAGTATAGAAGTCAAAACTTTAACCAACTGAGTATAATAAAAATGGAATAACAAAAGAAATCACCATGCATGCGATAGACCGCACAGACAGGTTATTCTTAACAGAATAATAATAATGGAACCAGGTCCGGCGTAAACGCACAGACAGGATATTCCGACAGAATAATAAATAATGGAACCAGGTCCGGTGTAAAACACACAGACAGGATGTTCCAACAGAATAATAACAAGACAGAACCAGGTCCGGTGTAAAACACACAGACAGGATGTTCCAACAGAATAATAATAAAAACGGAACCAGGTCCGGTGTAAAACACACAGACAGGATGTTCCAACAGAATAATAATAAAAACGGAACCAGGTCCGGTGTAAAACACACAGACAGGATGTTCCAACAGAATAATAGAAGAATGTCACCAAGTATAGGGTAGATCCGCGTATACAGGTTATTCCAACAGAATAATAAGAAATGGAATAACAACAGTTCTCTTCATGAATAAGAAAGAATAACACCCCTTACCGTTTTAAAGACGAGCTGAAATAAGGAAGTAGTTAAGTAGCAGAATACTCTTCTTCTCTCTCTCTATAGCTTCTCTCTATAGTTTCTCTCTCTAGAGTTTAGTGAATTCGTAAGAAATAATGAAGGAATGAGCTGCTATTTATAGAAAAATAGAATGCATAGTAACTAATCCATGAACGGTCCAGATTGATTACTTTAATCTGACGGTCCATAATTAAAGAAAAATCTTTTAAATAAAATATAATATATTCTATTTATAGAATAACTTTAATAAAGTATTCTGTTTTATATAAAAAGATGTTTCTATTTTATTACGAATAAAACAAAACGTCATTATCGCTAAATAATTCATATTATTAACTGACCATAATTGAATCAAACTGAGTGACTTCTCACATAAGCATTAATAATCAATATCGTGTGCTACTATGCAACCACACGTATTACTGTACTTTTACTACCGAGTAGTTCAACAGTAACAATGGTAAAATTTCCGCCGTTATTTTTAATAAAATATTTTTGTCGTTTTCTCAATCCGACAATAATTCTGTTGTGGGGTCCACCAATGATTGTGTCGTTGTACGAATATTTCCTGTTAAACGAATATTCCCCGACCAATCGAATATTATATAACAACTTGCGTACTTTGCAAAATTTATAAATATTACCCACAACTATAACATTATATCAATTTAACTCCATAATATTCAAAAATGATATTTATAGAAAATTCATCTTTATTTATAAAAGTTGGGGTCTTACAATATTTACGAAGCATAGATATGCGAAAAATATTATGAACACGAGACATGTTTTGAGGTAATGCGAGTCGATATGCCACATTTCCTATTCGATCAAGAATTTCAAATGGACCAACAAATCGTGGATTGAGCTTTCCTCTCTTCCCAAATCTTGTAACTCCTTTCCATGGTGCAACACGCAATAATATATGATCCCCAATACTAAATTTTACATCCTTTCGATGAAGATTCGCATAACTATTTTGTCGATCATGTGCCGTTTGTATACATTGTCGAATTGTTTGGATCTTCTCTGTAGTTATGCGTACTAATTCTGGTCCCAAAAATGTTTCTTCTCCCACCTTGTCCCAGCATATTGGAGAACGACACTTTCGTCCATACAAGGCTTCAAGTGGAGCCATACCTAAACTTGCCTGATAACTGTTGTTGTAGGAGAATTCCACTAGTGGCAAGTACTTATCCCAACTTCCTTTGAAATCTAGAACACAAAGTCTTAATAGATCTTCAAGAGTTTGAATAGTCCTCTCTGATTGCCCATCCGTTTGAGCATGGTATGCCGAATTGAATCATAAATCCATGCCCATAGCTTTCTGCAAGCTAACCCAAAATCTTGAAGTGAATCTTGGGTCACGATCTGAAACTATGGATACTGGCATGCCATACAATCTCACAATCTCATTCACGTACATACGAGCAAGACGTTCAAGGGAATAAGTCTCCCGTATAGGCAAGAAATGAGCAGACTTGGTTAATCTACCAACAATAACCCAAATCGCATCTATACCTTGAGAAACCTTGGGAAGACCCGTAACAAAATCCATGGTAATGTGTTTCCACTTCCATTTCGGAATCTCAAGTGGTTGCAATAGACCATTTGGCACTTGATGCTCGGTCTTTACTCATTGACAAGTTAAACACCTCGGGATAAACTCCGCGATCTCTCTCTTTATATTGTTCCACCAAAATATATGTCGAAGATCATGATATATTTTGGTACTTTCAGGATAGATTGCAAACGGTGTGTTGTGTGCCTCCATCATTATTCTATGCTTCAAGTCAGAATCGTTAGGAACACAAAGTCTGAAGTTGACTCGAAGTATTCCTTCTTCATCTATTCTTGCTTCTGGAATAGCATCTTCTTACACTTTCTTCTTCATACGCATCAGCTCCATGTTCGTAGCTTTAGCAGCTTTAACTTTATCGATTAAAGTCGGTTCTACTCGTATATTTGATATCATCACGTGGGTACTTGGAGCCTTTACCTCTATCTTCATCCTTTGCAAGTCATACAAAATGGGCCTTTGTGTTGACAACATCGCACTCGTACCCGCATATGATCTTCTACTCAATGCGTCAGCTACCACGTTTGCTTTTCCAGGATGATATTATATGGTATGGTCATAATCTTTCAACAGCTCGAGCCAACGTCGTTGCTGCATGTTGAGTTCCTTTTGGGTGAAGAAATATTTGAGGCTTTTATGATCTATATAGATCTCCACTTTCTCCCCATACAGGTAGTGTCTCCAAATCTTCAACGCGAAAATGACTGCTACCAACTCCAAACCATGAGTAGGATAATTCCTCTCATATTCTTTGAGTTGTCGCGATGCATAGGCTATGACTTTCCCATGTTTTATGAGAACACATCTTCACCCTTTGCCTGAAGCATCGTTGTAGATAACAAATCCATTCAAACCAGATGGTATTGTTAGAACAGGTACCGAAATGAGTCTCCTCTTGAGCTCTTGAAAACTCTTCTCACATTCCTCGCTCCATACGAATTTTGTATTTTTTCGAGTCAGCTGAGTTAATGGAGTAGCGATTCGAGAAAATCCTTCCATAAATCTCCGATAATAACCACCTAAGCCCAGAAAGCTACGTACTTCGGTCACCGACTTCGGTTGATCGCAACTTTGTATGGCTTCAATCTTCACCGGGTCGACAGATACTTCATGTTTTGACACCACGTGCCCAAGGAATGCTACTTCCTCAAGCCAGAACTCGCATTTTTTCAGTTTGGCATATAGCTTGTTGTCACGAAGTCTTTGAAGTACCAACTTCAAATGGTGCTCATGATCTTCAGGGCTTTTGGAATAGATGATGATGTCATCAATAAAGACAACAACGAACTGATCTAAATATTGTTTGAATACACGGTTCATCATATCCATGAAGGCAGCAGGAGCATTAGTTAATCCAAAAGACATGACTAAGAATGCATAATGCCCGTACTGAGTTCTAAAGGCAGTCTTTGGAATATCCTCAGTTTTAATCTTCAGCTGATGATATGCAGAACGAAGATCGATATTTGAAAAGAATTGTGATCCCTGCAACTGGTCGAACAGGTCATCAATACAAGGTAGCGGATACCTATTCTTGATGGTGACATGGTTCAATTCTCGATAGTCAATACAAAGTCGCATACTCCCGTCTTTCTTCTTTACGAATAAAATAGGAGCACCCTAAAGAGACGTACTAGGACAAATGAAACTGATGTCTAACAAATCCTGTAATTGGAGTTTTAACTCCTGAAGTTCAATAGGAGCCATTCGATATAGGGTTTTAGAAATGGGCTTTGTACCGGGTTCAAGGTCAATAAAGAATTCAACTTCATGTTCTGGAGGTAGACCAGGAAGTTCTTAAGGAAATATTTTAGGAAATTCACTAACAACAGAAATATTATTCAAATCTGACGTGTTTTTGTTCAAGTACATAATATGGGCTAAGAAAGCTTGATATCCATTTTTCAATAAACGAATGGCTTTATGGCTTGATATGACAGCGACTGATTTTAGTGGTTTGGTTAGGAATATGAAAACTAACAACCTTACGAAAATAATCAATTTTGGCATGATGAGTAGTTAACCAATTAATTCCTAAAATCACATCAAAAGCAAGTATCTTTAAAGAGATAAGGTCAACAGGTAATGTGATTGTGCCAACTTGGATTAAGCAAGATTTATAAACTGTAGATGTAATGAAAGTTTCTCCTAACGGAGTCTCCACGGATAGGTCAAAGTCTAATTTCTCCGGAGTCAAGTTTAAACGTTTAGCACAAGCAGGAGAGATAAAAGAGTGGGTAGAACCGGTATCTAGTAAAGTATAAACTTTAAAATAATTCAAGATTAGCTTACCCGTGATCACCTCGTTCGGGTTTCTCATGTTTTGGCCAGTCACGACAAATGCTCTTCCAGGAACCGCTGATTTTGACTTATCCAGGACAGCTTTTGGAGTCACCATCCCCGCTGAACTTGGTTTTGTTACAGAACACTCTCGAGCTATATGACCCTCCTTTCTACAGTTATAACATACCTTAGATTGTTGTGGGCAGTTTGGGATGATATGTCCCTCTTTCCTGCATTTGTAACATACGACCGGTGGTCATTCTCCTCCCCTAGAAATAGTTGATGTTTGTGCTGACGTCTTCACGTTATCATTGTTATACCTTCTCTTCTTGAAATCTCCTCCTGACTCGCTTCTTCTATTTTCACGGCCACGATTACCACCAGAGTGATTACCGCTTTTGTATGTGTTCCTTCCTCTCTGCTGGTTATCATTGCTCTGATGACTGCTATCACCGGTCTGACCCTGGTTGTTGTCCCCCGATTGAACATACTCATTATCTCGCTCTAATAATTGAGCTTTGTTTACAACATCTGAATATAAAGAAAATTTATTAGAGATAAGATATTGCCGAATCTCGGGTTTTAGACCTCTCAAAAACATCCTCGTCATACGTTCCTCGTTCTCCACCAAATGAGGTGCAAACCTGGATAACTCCACGATGTTCGCCTCGTACTGGGACATTGTCATGTTGTTTTGTTCCAGTCTAATAAACTCTACCTGCTTTATATGACGAATACTTTCAGGAAAGTACTTGTCATTAAACAGTTTCTAAAACGTTTCCCAAGACATGCTGAGTGCAGTTGGATGAGTACGTTTCACAGATTCCCACCAGTAATATGCCTCATTACGGAACATAAAAGTGGCGAATGGAACCATTTGTTCCTCCGTGCATCCCAGGACATCAAATATCTTGGTAATTTGCTTGACCCACGTTTTCGCCTTAATTGGACCCGGCTTTCCCCAAAATTTTGGTGGTCCCAACTCTTTGAACTGCTTAGCCATGGCAAACCGCGCGTTGTTATCATTTCCACCCGTATTCTGCACATTAGTCTCCCTCGTCTGATTTTGCATGAACTGCAAAAAGCTGCTAAACATTCCATCATTCATCGTTTGCTCGGTAACATTGCTTACAGAAGGAATATTGCCTTCCTGTTGCACGTTCTCCTGGTTTGTGACTAAAGGTTGTTCCACAGCCTCATATACTCCATTGTTAATGTTCTCGGCTGTAACAACCCCAAAATAGGTTCATTCCACCCAACCCATTCTGAGTCGTCAAATACATGGTACAGAAAACAACTACAACTTTATTACAACAATTGTCGTGCAAAATACAACAACACATATGCTGTGAGTTTGGATACAAATATATACCAAATGTGACTCATGTTCCAACCGTGGACATCACCTCACAATAACACCTTACATAAAGGTATAGTCAAAAACTGTTTTAGAAATTAGAATCTTTGGGAAGTGCTCAAGGAAACCTTCGTACATGGGAGGCCACGCGTCTAGGTTATGATAGATATCATATGGCCACAGAATTATCCTTGGTTGACCCAATAGACCCCAAAGAAAAACGAGAAGATTACTATCATATTCTTCCCAATGGTGAGTCTTCTCTTGACATATCATTATCTCTACTGTCTCTAATTGAGAATTATACTTTAAACAAACACCAAGATTATATAGGTAGTGCTCGTATATATACTCAGCAAGTGGATGAGCACATCCCTGTCTTATGATGACACGAGGTTGTATGTCGTTAGACATCTTGTATGATAGTGGCAAACCACCCTTCCAACGTTGGGTACACCTTACCCTATTGGATTCACCAAATATAACTACTAAATGAACTTTTCTATACTGCTTCGGGAGAACATCCACATCTAGAGACCATTGTTCTATTTCCCCGTTACCCTCGCTCGACCCAGCTACACTCTTATTACCTGAAAGGAATTGTGAAGCAAAAGGGTGAGCACAACTAGCCCAGTAAAGAATATCATGACTAAAGATAAATAAATTATCAATAGTCTTCATCAATAATAAATCAGAGATTTAGAACATATGGTAGATGATAAAAAATTTCAACCATAGTTGCAGCGGAACATGCAATCCATTAGAAGAGTCAAATAGACTATAAAGTCTATTATCTTCTCCATGTTAAAAATCCATCAACAATGTTTTATCCCTGTAACATCAATCAACAGTTCCTTTCCACAATCATATGAATAACTCATAATCATAATTGTGATTCTAAATTTTTCTTCACACCCAGGACGAAGAATATTTTCATCACATGTCTTTACCTGAAACATCAAAGATCATGGTTATACCAAATCACAGTTCCTGTTCATAATCATACTAATAAATCCATCTTTGCACTACGACCAAAGATATTCAACAACAGTTTATCTTTGCACTACGGGCCAAAGATATTCATCAACAGACCATCTTTGCACTACAGGCCAAAGATATTCATCTACAATTCATCTTTGCACTACAGGCCAAAGATATTCCTCAACCGTTCATCTTTGCATTACTGGCCAAAGATATTCAACAACAGGTCATCTTTGCACTACGGGCCAAAGATATTCATCTACAATTCATCTTTGCACTACAGGCCAAAGATATTCCTCAACAATTCATATTTGCACTACATGCCAAATATATTAATACCTCAAAGAATATATAATCATTTAAGAATTTATATAAACAATAATTATAACCATGTTGATCATTTCACCTTTGCACTTAAGCTAAAGATATTCAATTATAAATTCAATGGTCATGATCATACCAGTCAACAATTCAACTTTGCACTACTGGCCAAAGAGAACCCATAGTCATGATCATACCAATAATTTACCCATCTTTACACTCAAGCGAAAGAAAATTTCAACATCAAGGTTATAAAAATGTTATATATGATTATAAAAATAATATGGTCAAAATATGGATTTAATTTCAAGAGCAATATTCATAAATCAACTATAATATGGTTAGAAAAAGAAACCAATTTTATCGTGAATAGTAACTCATGAATAGTAACCTCGACTCAAAAAGGTAGAAATTCCACAATAAAATCTATACCAATATTTCGGTATAATGATATTGAAAGAATAACATTTCTTAAGCTTATAAACAATTTATTTAAATTGTTTACACTTTACTAATTAATGCATTTAATCATCATAAAATGTCAACTCTTAAGATTTCATCATCAATAGCCAAAACCCTCATCAAAAATCTGCATATACCTCATATAGGATTCTCAAGCCATAAAATCCTATTTTCCAATTTTCTTTCCTCACAAAACATATTTAATTCATTTACTCATAACTAGACCATTTTCATAAAAAATACCAAATCAGTTCCAAAAATATTTCTTTTCTGGGATTTAGCATAATATAGTCCCATAGTGAACATATATTTTTCTCAGAATTTTTAAAAGTCATTTACTATTTTTCATATGGCCAAAATAGCCGAATATTTAGACATTTATCAAAAATTGTACTTTTGTCTAAAAATTCTGAAATTTACAGAGTATACTTCTATCATATACATGTACTCCCAATAAAAATTTCATCAATTTTAGAGTTAACCACAAGGAATTATAAGCTGTTACTTTTAAAATAGTCTTTTCTCATAAAATTCATAACTCTCAATCTATACATCCAAAAATCACCATTTTTGGACACAATCAAGAAAACTCATCAAAATATCATTTCAAATTTTTCCAAAATTTTTGAAGATCAGAAAAATTACGAAACTGAAAATCATAACAACCCTTAAAATCCCTTACTATCCCTTACTATCCCTTACCTCAAAAGAGCAGTACTTCTGATCGGTATAAGGCTGAAGGAAACTTGCACTGATGAATAGCAACTCACCAAGTATCTAAATACTCACAAAATACACTCAATAATCTAGAGAGAGAAAGAGAGAAAGCTTATGTTTCTGGTGTGATTTTCAATTCTAACTTAGCCCTCTATTTATAGGAAAATTTTGGTAGGTTTGACCTGCAACCTGATGGCTTTACCTGCTACTATTCCCACCCACCACATTTGAAATATAATTCAGCACATTTCTTCACCAACCACAAGTGGGGCCCACCAATTCTAGAATTTTCCACCAAAATGATAAACTCCGAAAATTCAACAATTTCTGAACCAGTCATCTCGTAAAATTCATAACAAATCATACATTCATTTTTAACGGTTCAAAATTTGTGGACATATACTCAACTTATATATGTATAACATATCCAAATATTACTACGATCCAACGGTCGGATTAAAAATTATAACCCCCGCAAAATATCTCAAAAACCCTGATTTTTAATACCTCCATTCCGACAAAAATACGGATAAAAATCTCAACATTAACTCCTTCATTTTTAACCACAAAAATATATCCCTCGTTTATATCCACATAAAATAAATATTTCCTTATCATATGAATCAATAATTAATTATTCACAAATAATATTACAGAATCACATTTATGACAACCAGGTCGTTCCCAGGAAAGAGGGGGCTTTCCAATAAGGATTTCTCCTTACTGGCGCGCAATTAGATGACCAAACCTCTCCTTAGACAGAACTTTCTAGACATTGTCAATAATGCTATCTAATAATACTATTCAAATAATATGAATTATTGATCTGATAATGGAAAATACTGTGCAGTGACAATTATTGAACAACAATAATATAAAATTTCAACGTAGCAATTATTGAATCAATAAAATAAAATATTGAACAATAATTACTGTAACAATTATTGAGTAGTGACTTCTTACGTAAGAATCAATAATTTCAAAAATACTATGCAATACTGTGTGCTACTGTGCAATAACGCGTATTACTGTATTTTAACCACCGGGTATTTCAACAGTATTAACGATAACAACTACGCCGTTATTTGTAAAAACTCAAATTTGTCGTTTTTCTTCACCCAACAGTTATTCGTTATGGGGCCCACAAATAGCTGCGCCGTCGTACGAATATTCTCCGACAGAAAGAATATTCCACGACCAAACGAATATTCCCCGACAATAATGATTATTTTATAACCACTTGCTTATTTTGAAAAAAAATTTCATATTTCACCCATAACTTTAAACTTTTATCAATTTAACCATTTACTGAATAGTAATTATAAGAAAAATTGAATACTTTTATTTCATAAAATTCGGGGTCTTACAATCTCCCCTCCTTATGAAATTTCGTCCCCGAAATTTACGTACCTGGTATTTCGAAGAGTTGAGAATACCTTGCTTCCATTTCAGATTCTATCTCTCAGATCATCATGATTTCTCCATTGCTCATCTCCCATGATAACTTCATTTGGGTTCCTCATTTGTTGGGAAGTCATGACAACCGCCATCCCTCGAACTACTCGGCTTTGACTTGTCTGGAGCAGCATTTGGCGTCATCATTACCGTTGGAATATACCTTTCTATAGGACATATTCCTCCCTCAACTGCCTCTTCGTACTCCTCATTCATGATCTGAATCATCAATCTTCGATCCATATCGGATTCAGGTTGACCGCTATGTACAGGGTAATTCAAAACTCGATGTTGGGTTCTCCCAATTGCTTTCCAAAAAGAGAAATTCATATCATCTATTTTAGCCTTCTTAGATCGAACATCTCTTTCCACAATATCCACGTGTCGTGCGGCTTTTGCCCATGCATCACTTATTCTCACTCGTTCAATTTTTTCTTCTTTCAGCTCAGATTCCATTTTCATCATCTTATACTCTGCCAAAGAATGCTTCTGTTCAAGCATCACATATCGGGTAACACAAGCTTGAATTGTTGCATCCTTTTGTTCCACGACCGCCTGTCGTTCTTCTGCCTGCTCTTCTAACTCATGAATACGATTTTGAAATTCTACATTTTGATCATATAATACCTCTAATAAACCCTCCTCTGGTACTTCTTCTTCCTCTTCTTCCTCAGTCTCAGCTGTTACCTCTGCGACTATCTCAGGTGCAACTATCAATTCTTCACTCACCACATAGATATCTCTAATTCCTTCTTCGTCTGACATCACATTATCATGGTTAGTGATTAGAGGTATCCCCACAGTCTCATTCACTCCATTGTTAGCATTCTCAGCTGCCATTCTCAAATACTGCCATAAAATAAGGGTTAATTAAACAAATTAACATATCACATAATATCCCAATATTATGACTAACCAACAAATAAGCTTAGGTAGGACACACTAGCGAAGGATTTACGCATCTCTCCCCTCCTAGTTATATTCCCCGATCTCCACCAGAGATCATATCCCTAAGCTCTGATACCAACTGTAACAACCCCAAAATAGGTTCATTCCACCCAACCCATTCTGAGTCGTCAAATACATGGTACAGAAAACAACTACAACTTTATTACAATAATTGTCGTGCAAAATACAACAACACATATGCTGTGAGTTTGGATACAAATATATACCAAATGTGACTCATGTTCCAACCGTGGACATCACCTCACAATAACACCTTACATAAAGGTATAGTCAAAAACTGTTTTAGAAATTAGAATCTTTGGGAAGTGCTCAAGGAAACCTTCGTACATGGGAGGCCACGCGTCTAGGTTATGATAGATATCATATGGCCACAGAATTATCCTTGGTTGACCCAATAGACCCCAAAGAAAAACGAGAAGATTACTATCATATTCTTCCCAATGGTGAGTCTTCTCTTGACATATCATTATCTCTACTGTCTCTAATTGAGAATTATACTTTAAACAAACACCAAGATTATATAGGTAGTGCTCGTATATATACTCAGCAAGTGGATGAGCACATCCCTGTCTTATGATGACACGAGGTTGTATGTCGTTAGACATCTTGTATGATAGTGGCAAACCACCCTTCCAACGTTGGGTACACCTTACCCTATTGGATTCACCAAATATAACTACTAAATGAACTTTTCTATACTGCTTCGGGAGAACATCCACATCTAGAGACCATTGTTCTATTTCCCCGTTACCCTCGCTCGACCCAGCTACACTCTTATTACCTGAAAGGAATTGTGAAGCAAAAGGGTGAGCACAACTAGCCCAGTAAAGAATATCATGACTAAAGATAAATAAATTATCAATAGTCTTCATCAATAATAAATCAGAGATTTAGAACATATGGTAGATGATAAAAAATTTCAACCATAGTTGCAGCGGAACATGCAATCCATTAGAAGAGTCAAATAGACTATAAAGTCTATTATCTTCTCCATGTTAAAAATCCATCAACAATGTTTTATCCCTGTAACATCAATCAACAGTTCCTTTCCACAATCATATGAATAACTCATAATCATAATTGTGATTCTAAATTTTTCTTCACACCCAGGACGAAGAATATTTTCATCACATGTCTTTACCTGAAACATCAAAGATCATGGTTATACCAAATCACAGTTCCTGTTCATAATCATACTAATAAATCCATCTTTGCACTACGACCAAAGATATTCAACAACAGTTTATCTTTGCACTACGGGCCAAAGATATTCATCAACAGACCATCTTTGCACTACAGGCCAAAGATATTCATCTACAATTCATCTTTGCACTACAGACCAAAGATATTCCTCAACCGTTCATCTTTGCATTACTGGCCAAAGATATTCAACAACAGGTCATCTTTGCACTACGGGCCAAAGATATTCATCTACAATTCATCTTTGCACTACAGACCAAAGATATTCCTCAACAATTCATATTTGCACTACATGCCAAATATATTAATACCTCAAAGAATATATAATCATTTAAGAATTTATATAAACAATAATTATAACCATGTTGATCATTTCACCTTTGCACTTAAGCTAAAGATATTCAATTATAAATTCAATGGTCATGATCATACCAGTCAACAATTCAACTTTGCACTACTGGCCAAAGAGAACCCATAGTCATGATCATACCAATAATTTACCCATCTTTACACTCAAGCGAAAGAGAATTTCAACATCAAGGTTATAAAAATGTTATATATGATTATAAAAATAATATGGTCAAAACATGGATTTAATTTCAAGAGCAATATTCATAAATCAACTATAATATGGTTAGAAAAAGAAACCAATTTTGTCGTGAATAGTAACTCATGAATAGTAACCTCGACTCAAAAAGGTAGAAATTTCACAATAAAATCTATACCAATATTTCGGTATAATGATATTGAAAGAATAACATTTCTTAAGCTTATAAACAATTTATTTAAATTGTTTACACTTTACTAATTAATGCATTTAATCATCATAAAATGTCAACTCTTAAGATTTCATCATCAATAGCCAAAACCCTCATCAAAAATCTGCATATACCTCATATAGGATTCTCAAGCCATAAAATCCTATTTTCCAATTTTCTTTCCTCACAAAACATATTTAATTCATTTACTCATAACTAGACCATTTTCATAAAAAATACCAAATCAGTTCCAAAAATATTTCTTTTCTGGGATTTAGCATAATATAGTCTCATAGTGAACATATATTTTTCTCAGAATTTTTAAAAGTCATTTACTATTTTTCATATGGCCAAAATAGCAGAATATTTAGACATTTATCAAAATTTGTACTTTTGTCTAAAAATTCTGAAATTTACAGAGTATACTTCTATCATATACATGTACTCCCAATAAAAATTTCATCAATTTTGGAGTTAACCACAAGGAATTATAAGCTGTTACTTTTAAAATAGTCTTTTCTCATAAAATTCATAACTCTCAATCTATACATCCAAAAATCACCATTTTTGGACACAATCAAGAAAACTCATCAAAATATCATTTCAAATTTTTCCAAAATTTTTGAAGATCAGAAAAATTACGAAACTGAAAATCATAACAACCCTTAAAATCCCTTACTATCCCTTACTATCCCTTACCTCAAAAGAGCAGTACTTCTGATCGGTATAAGGCTGAAGGAAACTTGCACTGATGAATAGCAACTCACCAAGTATCTAAATACTCACAAAATATACTCAATAATCTAGAGAGAGAAAGAGAGAAAGCTTATGTTTCTGGTGTGATTTTCAATTCTAACTTAGCCCTCTATTTATAGGAAAATTTTGGTAGGTTTGACCTGCAACCTGATGGCTTTACCTGCTACTATTCCCACCCACCACATTTGAAATATAATTCAGCACATTTCTTCACCAACCACAAGTGGGGCCCACCAATTCTAGAATTTTCCACCAAAATGATAAACTCCGAAAATTTAACAATTTCTGAACCAGTCATCTCGTAAAATTCATAACAAATCATACATTCATTTTTAACGGTTCAAAATTTGTGGACATATACTCAACTTATATATGTATAACATATCCAAATATTACTACGATCCAACGGTCGGATTAAAAATTATAACCCCCGCAAAATATCTCAAAAATCCTGATTTTTAATACCTCCATTCCGACAAAAATACGGATAAAAATCTCAACATTAACTCCTTCATTTTTAACCACAAAAATATATCCCTCGTTTATATCCACATAAAATAAATATTTCCTTATCATATGAATCAATAATTAATTATTCACAAATAATATTACAGAATCACATTTATGACAACCAGGTCGTTCCCAGGAAAGAGGGGGCTTTCCAATAAGGATTTCTCCTTACTGGCGCGCAATTAGATGACCAAACCTCTCCTTAGACAGAACTTTCTAGACATTGTCAATAATGCTATCTAATAATACTATTCAAATAATATGAATTATTGATCTGATAATGGAAAATACTGTGCAGTGACAATTATTGAACAACAATAATATAAAATTTCAACGTAGCAATTATTGAATCAATAAAATAAAATATTGAACAATAATTACTGTAACAATTATTGAGTAGTGACTTCTTACGTAAGAATCAATAATTTCAAAAATACTATGCAATACCGTGTGCTACTGTGCAATAACGCGTATTACTGTATTTTAACCACCGGGTATTTCAACAGTATTAACGATAACAACTACGCCGTTATTTGTAAAAACTCAAATTTGTCATTTTTCTTCACCCAACAGTTATTCGTTATGGGGCCCACAAATAGCTGCGCCGTCGTACGAATATTCTCCGACAGAAAGAATATTCCACGACCAAACGAATATTCCCCGACAACAATGATTATTTTATAACCACTTGCTTATTTTGAAAAAAAATTTCATATTTCACCCATAACTTTAAACTTTTATCAATTTAACCATTTACTGAATAGTAATTATAAGAAAAATTGAATACTTTTATTTCATAAAATTCGGGGTCTTACATCGGCTGCCATTCTCAAATACTGTCATAAAATAAGGGTTAATAAAATAATTTAACATATCACATAATATCCCTATATTATGACCGACCAACAAATAAGCTTAGGTATGACACACTAGCGAAGGATTTACTCATCTCTCCCCTCCTAGTTCTATTCCCCGATCTCCGCCAGAGACCATATCCCTAAGCTCTGATACCAACTGTGACGCCCCCAAAATAGGTATACATCACCCATTCTGAGTCGCCAAATACTTGGTACAGAAACAAATACAACTTCATTAAAACACTTGTCGCGCAGAATACGACAACACAATACTGTGAGTTTAAATACAAATATTATCTTCTAGACAATATCCACACTCAAATAAGTCCTCATTACAATTATTAAAATAATATTTTATAAAATAGTGAGGACTGCTAACACACCTGAAGCTGAGAAAGGGCTACCCGAAGCTGAGAAAGGGGTTCCTGAAACCAGTAAGGAGAATACAGCTCGAGTTGAGGGGGAGCTTCCTGAAGTTCTTACACTAGAGAATGCTCCAGCTGAGGGGGAGCTGTTTGAAATTCAAATGGATGATCGAGTTGAGGGGGAGCCTCAAGAACTTCGTATGTCAGAAAAGGCTACAGCTGAGGAGGAATTACCAAGAGATCATCATGAATCTTCCTCAGTCCCTCAAGAGATTCTAGCTTCAAAAACTGTAGAAGTGGAAAGGATTGAAGCTATGGAGGATGAGAGAGCAGAAGAGCAAAGAAGTCAAGTGGAGATAATTGATGTAGTGGAAACTTTAAATGAAGATAGAGAAGAAGAAGAGGATGATGAAGTTAAGATTATTGTAGTGGGCTGTGATGGATATAGGAGAGCCAACTACAATCAACTGTTCTCCTATCTACCTATGATGCCCTTTCATAGAGCCCAAATCCTCAACTCCTGGGATCACATGTTCTAGACCTTCAAAGCCTATCCAGCAATCTCGGTGCTAGCCTATGGATTCGCAAGAAATCTCACTTTTGCCCAAAAGCTAATCACCAACAGCCCCTCTTCAAAAAATAGGCATGAGGTACAAACTATTCATATCTCTTTTAGGTTAAGTTACTGTCCACCATCAATCTTCAACCAATTCTATGAATTGCCAAGATGGTTGGAAGTGATACTACATACATTAAATCAATTTTCGGTTACAAAATCCCAACATTATGTAACTAATGAACCAAATGTGCCTAATTTTATGTTGATCTAGTCTCCTATCATCTCTCACTCTATGATTACTGATTCAAATCCAATCGTAGAGTCACCTGCTCAAAACATAGAGTCACCTCTTCCTGAGACTCAACATCACACACATGCTTCTCCATCAGATATTCCTTCCTATTCAACCAATAACTATTTCAATCTTGATCTTGCTCTCTACAATATGCAAGATCAAAATTCAAGAACCTATCCTCCAAATAATCAACAACTCCTTGAGCTCATATCAGATCTTCCTACCAAGACGGAGTTGTCTGAAGCATCTAAGAAGGTGACCAAGGATATACAAGAAGACCTTCAAGTCCACTCAGAAATTGTTCACCTGAGGCTGACTCATTTGATCGATGCTGCAACACTCTCCCAAGCAACCTAAGTACTGAGCTTTCAAAGAAGCTTAGGGAGATCCTAAAGGAAATGCTTAAGAGTATTCATGAAAGGGATCAAATCCACTTTCAAGCTGCCAAGAAACACAGGGAAGTTGTTCTTGTGATAACCCGGGATTTCGAAGAATCTGAATTTTACGAATAAATTTTTTATTTTTTATTTATTTAATATTGACATTGATTGTTAATATTGTACTGTGTATCTGTGTTATGAGTCCCGAGAATTAGTTAATTTTTGTATTGACTGAGAAAATAGAGTAGAATTGTGCTTAACAGCTTTAGAAACCCTAACCCTAATTCTGGATAGGGATTTGATGGAAATTATAATTAAAATTATTGTACTGATAAGTACGCATTTGTACTGTATAGAGTTATTGATCAATGATTGATCTGGTAGGGTACAAAATTAGTAAACCCTAGTAAGGAATTAGAAACCCTAATCTCAGTTTTAGAAAACGTAACGTACCGTTAGAAACCCTAATTAAAAGTCGGGAAACCCTAATTTTAAATTCGAGAATCCGAAACCCTAATCTTAATTAGCAAGCCTAAAGCGATTAGTACATGTTAATATAATTAGGAAACCCTAATTATACTTTAGAAATATTAATTTCTATTTAAAACCCTAATTACATTTTTGTAAATCTTAATTTTCTATTTTTAGAAACCCTAATTAGAAAATTATAGAATTAGATATTTTAAAACATAAGGGTTAGAACCTTAGGATTAAACCCTAAGGGTTTGGGCAATTGACCTTCATGCCATTAAAATTACAAGATCATTGACCAAAATGCCCTTTATGGATTTTTAATGAGTTAACTTGTAAATTTGGCAAGACCTTTAGTTGGTGACCTAATTGCTTGACTTTGTGACATTAAAATATCAGCAAATTAACCTCCCTTTGACAGCAACATCAGATCATTCATGCATCTAAGCAATATATAATGAATTAGAGAGAGAAAGTCTAGTATTTTATTTATTTTGCACTTAAGCACTCACCAACTTTTCTCTCAACCAAACCTCCAAAATTTGGTAGTAGATAAGTCGCATAAACAACCCTTAGATCATCCAATATCAGTTAGGAATATCAAGATCAAGATTGGAACTAGAAGGTATAAACCCTAATTTTATTTTTTTGATCCTAATTGCTAAGAAATTTTTTTTGTTTGTGTTCATAATCTTGCTAATGGATGTTTTATGAAGATCTATGATGATCTATCATGAATCCATAGCATCAAAGTGCCTTAAAATAAAGTTTTTCAAAAACTATTCTTAAGTCTAAAAGTGCTCTGACAAGCAAATGTCGGTGGCCTTAGATCTTTCTGTGTTTATGTTTTGAGTTGTTTTAAGCTTCATGGTCAAAGAGGGTTGACCGAGCATGACCATAAACTTTCGGGATAACCCAGAAAGTGTAATGCAGCGTTTGACAACTTTTTACAAGGCCTGGATCTGACATGTGTTATGTTGTTTGATGTTGTGTTTATAATCAAGTTATAGCCTGATAGATCTACTATAAATATATGTCCTTACATCCTTCAAACCATCATCGTAGCGAATGGAGTGGCTAGTCAAACTAGCCTACTCGACATGAATGTCTGTTTTCTGGAATTTCTAGAAAATGTATGAACTAAGTTTTTTTCAGAGTTTAACCGAGTCATAAATTCTGATTCGGTTATTGTTGGACTGAGATTATGTAATGTACTTGTTCCTTGTCGTGTGCACTGGAGGTGAAGACCTTAAGAACATCAATTTAATGGTAAGATCATGAAGATAATCGAGCCCCAAAGTAGTACCCTGAAGCTACATGGGTTTCTGGGTTACCTAGAAAGCCCAGGAGCTGTCTGACAGTATGTATAAGTGGCTAGATCTCTTTTGTTGTAAATTGTTTTGAGCAATATAAGGATTAATAACGGTAGTATTACATGTTAACTACAAGATTAAAGCCTAAGTTAGCTCAGAACATGATTAGATTGAGAATTACAGTTGGTCAAACCGAGACCCATGAGAGCTGGACTGTCAATATTCTTGAGCTCAAGAACACCAACAGTGACGCTTAGTGTCGCTAAAGGGCTACAGCGACGGTTTAATTATTTAAATTTCTGAATATTCCGAAAAATGCTTAAAAATAGAAAATAAATTATAAAAATTACAAAAATAGTTTTAAAAATCATTTTAAATTCTGAGAAATAACTTTTAATTATTTGGGATATTTTTCATTAATATTTATAATTATTTAAATATTAATGATATTTAATTTATTTAATTAGTGTATTAAATAAATTAGAGAAAAATAATTTTAATATTATAAAAATTATTTTAAATAATAATAGAGTGTTTAAAAAATATTTTGAGTTATAAAATGTAACTTTTAATATTTTAAGAGATTTTTCATTAATAATTTAATATTAATGATATTAGATGTATTTAATTATTAAATTAAATAAATAAGATAAAAATGATTTTATTGATTTAAAAATCATTTTAAATAAGAATAAAATGTTAGAAAATATTTGGGATTATAAAATATAATTTTCAATATTTTTGGAGAATTCTCATTAATAAATTAATATTAATGATATTAGATTTATTTAATTATTATATTAAATAAATGAATGAAAAATTATTTTATTAATTTAAAAATCATTTAAAAATGTGAAAAAATGATTTAAAAGTATTTTAAGTTATAATTAATGACTTTTGATATTTGAATGATAATTTCATTAATATTTAAATACTAATGGTGATGATTTAAAAATAATTTTAATTATTTTAAAAGTCATTTAAATGGAATATTGTTGATTTAAAAATATTTTAAGTTATTGATAATACCTTTAATATTTTGACAATTATAACATTAATATTTTTATATTATTAAATATTAATGATGATAAGATTATTTGATAATTAAATCATTTAAAAATAATTTCGATGTTTGAAAAATTATTATAAATTATAATAATTGTTTATAAATTATTAAAAGCTTTTGAAAAATATTATTAATGATATTTGTATTAACTAAATTAATATTTAAGCTTAGAGACCAAATTTAATTGATAATAACTGTGTTAATTGTCAGATATGGTTACCAAAACACCGAGAGTGGACCAAAGTTCAACCAGACCGAAATAGTTAGACTTGTTAAGTGTTTATATAGGTTATAAATACTGATATGTCTATATGGTAATGTGTCTAGGAGAAGATTGACTGTGAATTTCAGTGTTATGTGTTATAAATTTTGTGCTAATTGTGAGACCGATATTATTGGTTATAGGTCTTACAAACGCAGATAAGTTTATTGTGTAGCTGTAAAAAGTGAAAGAGGCAAGTTTCCTAACTCAACCTTGAGTTAATATTGTTTAATTATTATGGTGGTTAATTATTACTAATTAGACCACGTCCAAGAATTTATTGTTGATTATTCGCAGTTAGTGCATGTTTAATAATTCAAATTGAATTACTGATTCAAAAAATATATATTCGTAGAATTACTGTTGTTGGATATTCATATCTGTAGAAGCTAACATTGACAGTGCAGATAATTCATGTTTATTATCGAATTATGTTGAGAAATATCTTAGCTAATTATTATGGCTAGACGAACATTTGTTAGAACTTGATAGGTTCGAGAAGAGAAGAGAAGATAATTTAATTATTATTGATAGATCAATGCTAGTTGTATCGGCTAGATCGAAAAAGAAACTTGATAGGTTTGAGAAGAGAAGAGAAGAAAAGTGATTAGATATTGAAATCATTGAATTTCGTTGTTAAATCAAATCTTGATTCTGAGACTGAGAAGAACAACCTTTTATATAAAGGGAACATTTTTAGTCATATATTCGACCATTTCGCGCGACTTAAGTATTATGCATAATATAGGGTACAAGGAGTTGGCCGACTCTAAGTACTTGCAGAGGGGTATGAGTTAATCTTTATGGTTATCTGATACACCTGAGTATATATCAAAGTAAATCTTTGATAGATACCCGAGAAGAGAAGTTCAAGATCCAATGGATCGCTCAACATAAACCTGGAAAACATTCCACTTTGCTATTTCTTATAATTAATTCTTGGTTATTCATTTGAATATCGTAGAAAACCTTAAAAGCGTTGTACTCTTTCATTATCAGATTATTATTGCATAGAAGGCGAGAAGACTTGTTGTTGATTCTTATACATTTATTGTATGACCTAACTTACGGGGCAAACTTGTTGTTCACCCTTTCTATATATAAAACTTTTCAGCTAGGGACGAAGTTGCAGAAGGTGTTGTGAAGAAGAACAAAGGAAAAGGCATAGTGATAAATTAATACAATGAACATTATTATTATTATGTTGTATTGTAAACCCTTTTTGTATATCTAAGGGGTATGTTTGTAATGTTAAGGTTATCGGACCTGGGACTAATTTATTAATAACATATGTTAATATAATATGTATTACTATTTCTAAATAAATGGGTAGTTAGATGGTATTATATTGTGGATCGTTAACACCAAACTCGGGGGTCAGGTAAGCCAGATTTGGGGGTGTCACAAGTTGGTATCAGAGCTGTAGGTTATAAACCTTAAGTGGGGTAGGGAAAAACCCTAGGATTATAACATGAGTGAGATAGAGAATAGTCATTTAGAGTACTAAGTGAGGGATAGCAGAAGCGTATCGATAATGAGATAAGTGGACACATAATGTGATAAGTTTGTACTAATGGAGTACTAATTAAAGTTGTTTAAACTGATTGTAGGTTGTCAAGAGAAGATAAGATGAGCACGGAGATGCTAGTGGCTGTCGCAACAGCTCTAGTAGCCGAGGTGCAAGCACAAAGCGCGTCAGTAGAGGAGGTGGGAAAAGATAAACCTATGATCAATTTGTGGAGTGATCATGATGATTATCTCGTGATGTATCTGAGTGGTGATGAGGAGGCGGAGTCTGAAGAAGCTAAGGTGGAGTTAAAGAATAAGATCAAAGTTGGAGAACAAGATCAACTATCTGCAGAAGTCTAGGAACTCCGGAGTAAAGTATTTGTAAAACCCCAAATTTTACGAATAAGATTTAATTTTCTCGAAATAATTTTTTTTTAATATTATGGTGTGGATTTGATATAATGTTATAGTTGTGGGTAGTATTTATAAATTTTGCAAAGTATGCAAATGGTCATATTATATTCGATTGGTCAGAGAATATTCATTTTATCAGGAAATATTCGTACAACGGCACAATCATTAGTGGACCCCACAACAGAATTATTGTCGAATTAAGAAAATGACAAAAATATTTTATGAAAATAACGGCGAAAGTTTTACCGTTAACTGTTGAAACAATTGGTGTTAAAAGTACAGTAATATGCGTGGTTGCATAGTAGCACAAGATATTGATTATTGATGCTTAACTGATAAGTCACTCAGTTTTATTTTATTGATATTATTAATGTAATAAAACAGAAAAACTTTTTATATAAAACAGAATACTTTTATAAAGTTATTCTATAAATAGAATATATCATATTCTATTATGCATAGTATTTTACATAGTAAAATCTTTTTATATAAAACATAATACTTTTATAAAGTTATTCTATAAATATAATATAATATATTTTATTATGCATAGTGCCTGCATAGTATTTTGCATAGTAAAATCTTTTTATATAAAACAGAATACTTTTATAAAGTTATTCATTTTATTAGATTATAAATAGAATATATTATATTTTATTTAAAAGATTTTGCTTTAAATATGGACCGTTCGATTAAAAGTAAATCAATCTAGACTGTTCATGAATTAGTTACTATGCAGTCCATTCTTCTATAAATAGAAGTTCATTCCTTCATTATTTCTTATGAATTCACTCAAACACTAAAGAGAGAATTTATAGAGAGAGTTCTTCTTCTATAATCTTGAGCGTATTTCTTTATAGTTTAAGAAAGCTTTGAGCATAGTGCAAGTTTTCTTCGAGTATTTTCTCGCCCTACAAGTCAGAATACTTTTTTTTTCAAAGGTAAGGGATATTATTTGTTGTACTCGTAAGGGATATTATTTGTTGTACCCGTAAGGGGTATTATTTCTTTTGTATTTATGAAGAGAACTTATGTTATTCCATTCTTTATTATTTTGTTGGAATAACATGTATACGCGGACTACCCTATACTTGGTGAAATTTTTCTGTTGTTTCATTCTTTATTATTATGTTGGAATAATCTGTTTATGCGAAGTACCGCATACATGGTGAAATTCTTCTATTATTCCACTATTTATTATTCTGATAGAATATCATGTCTGTGCATTTTACGCCGGACCTGGTTCCATCTTTATTATTCTGTTGGAATATCCTGTCGGTGCATTTTATGACGAATCTGGTTTTATTATTTATTATTCTGTTGAAATAACCTGCCTGTTTGGTCTATCGCATGCCTGGTGATTTCTTTTGTTATTCCATTCTTTATTATACTCAGTTGGTTAAAGTTTTGGCTTCTATACTCCATGAAATTAGTGGAATATCATTGATATTTGCGCTTCATCCAGTATCTTTCATGAAAATATTCTTCTGAGCATTCTTGAATTTTACTCTACAAAGAAGTATCATGTTGACAATTTGGACGTTATGAGTTCCTGGATAAATTAATTCTTGAACTTATTTTATTGAATTCTTATATCATTGTCATCATCCTCATGTTTATATTATGTTGAAAGTCATCTGTGGCCTGTAGTGCATAGATGGACTTGGTATGATTATGACCAGGGATTATTCGGTATAATCATGACCGTAATGTTACAAATGATGTGGAAAAAGTCCTCATTGACCTGTAATGCATTGATGGATAGTTTTTAGTATGATTATGGCTATGGATTCTCTTCGGCCAAGGGTGCAAAGATGAATTGGTTTATGGCATGATCAGGACCGTTGATGAAAACACGATTATCTTTGGCCCGTAGTGCATAGATAATTCGTGGTCATGATACTAAAGAATATCCTTGGCCTGTAGTGCAGGGATGGTTTAATGATGTGGATTATTTATTGAGCTGAGTCTCAGTGATAAAAGTGATGAAAAACCTTTTAAATCATATAAGATAGTATATTTTATTCTCTACTTGTCTCTTCTAATGGATTATTTATTCTGCTACAGTTAAACTTGATGTTTGTTATATTGTATCAATTTAACACTGTTGAAGGCTAACGATAATTTATTCTGTATTATCTTAGTCATAATATTTCTTACTGGGCTAGTTGAGGTCACCGTTTCTTTCATTGTTCTCTTCAGGAAATGAGAACGTAGCTGGGGCTAGTCGGGGAACAGAGTGATGCTCCTAGATGGTGCATTAGTAGTCCTCACTATTCTGTGAAATAGTGTAATAACAAATGTAATGAGTACTCTATTGAGTGTGGATATTGTCTAGATTACAATATTTGTATTAAAACTCACAGCATATATTTTTTTCGTATTTTACACAATTGTTATATAATTAGTTTGTATTTATATTATGTACCATGTATCTGGCGACCCAAGATGGGTGATGTATACCTATTTTTGGGGGCGTCACAGTTGGTATCAAAGCTTAGGGATATGATCCCTGGCTGAGATGTGAGACAAGAACTAGGAGGGGAGAGACGGGAAATTCCTTCGCTAGTATGACATACCTAAGTTTATTTGGTATTTAATTGGTCGGTCAGGGTATGGAAATAATATGTACCATATCAATTAACCCTTGTTTTGGTGACAGTTTTTTAGAATGGCATCTAAAAATGTTTTGGGAGAAGTTCCAAGAACTGTTCAACGACAAGTACTTTTTCGAAAGTATTCGTCACATGAAGGAGGTGAAGTTTATCAAGTTGGACCAAACAATATGACTGTATTGCAATATGAGGCTAAGTTTGTGGAGTTATCCCAGTTTGTATCCCATTTGGTCGATAATGAGGAGCGAATGGCGCGAATGTTTTTAAGAGGTTTGAAACCTAAAATACGTCAATACCTCATTTCTCACAAACTTTGTTTATATTCAGATGTTGTGAATAGGGCTCAATTATTGGAGCGCGATAATGAGTTAGCACAACCAAAAGGTAACGACCAACAACATGATAATAATCTTACCGGTGGCAACGGCCATCGGAACAATGATAACCATCGTGGGGGGAAATTATCATGCCAAGAATGGTAACCACTTCTGTGGTAATCATGGCCAAGATATTAGAAGTGGAAATTTCAAGAAGAGAAGGTCATTTAGCTCGATTTTATAATATAGTGAAGTCAAGTCCAGCTGGGATGGTGGCACCAAAGGCGGATACGAACAAAATAAAGTCGGTGGTTTCAGGAAGAGTGTTTTTCGTGACTTCTCAAAAAGCGAGTAACCCGAACAAAGTTAGCACGGGTTAGTTAATTATAAATTTTTACGAAGTCTATACCTTATTAGATACCGGTTCTACCCATTCTTTTATCTCTCTTGCTTGCGTTTAACGTTTAAATTTGACTCCGGAGAAGTTAGACTTTGACTTATCTGTTGAAACTCCGTTACGAGAAACCTTTATTACGTATTCTTGAAGACTTCTTAGCCTACCCTAGAGCGTGAAATAAAATTTTGTATTGACCCTAGTACAAAACCCATTTCTTAAACCCTCAAATATTTCTTCAACTAAAACGAACGTATTATGCGCCAAAGACGTTGGCTCGAGCTATTCAAGATTACGATCGTACCATTAAATATCATCGTGGAAGTGCGAACGTGGTAGCTGACGCGTTGAGTAGAAGGTTGTATGCGAGTGAGATGTTGTTAACATTAAGACCCATTTCGTATAACTTACAACTGATGAAGATAGAGTTAAAGACTCTAGGGACCCACGTGAAGATAACGAATGTACGATTAGGATCGACATTAATCGATAAAGTTAAAGCTGCTCAAGCTACATACTCAGGGCTGATGAATGTGAAGAAGAAGGTTCAAGAGGGCGTTATTCTAGAAGCAAGAATCGATGAAGAGAGGAAATCTCAACCCTCGATTTAATTGACCCATTTGAAATCCTCGATCGAGTAGGAACTGTGGCTTATAGACTCGTTTTACCGCTAATTATGTCGCGTGTTCATAACATTTTTAATGTATCAACGTTACGTAAATATGTGGACGACCCGAACCACATTATTAATTTAGAACCGGACGAGATAGCGGATGATTTAACGTATGAGGAGATACGTGTTAAAATCTTGGATAAGAAGGATTATATTCGACACTCAAAAGTTATACCTCAAGTGTTAGAATCTGAAATGAAGTCAAGGTATCCTCACCTGTTCGACATACTAGGTACATACGTAAATTTCGAGGGCAAAATTTGAAGGAAGGGAGATTGTAAAACCCCAAATTTTACGAATAAGATTTAATTTGCTCGAAATAAATTTTTTTTAATATTATGGTGTGGATTTGATATAATGTTATAGTTGTGGGTGGTATTTATAAATTTTGCAAAGTATACAAATGGTCATATTATATTCGATTGATCGGAGAATATTCATTTTATCAGGAAATATTCGTACAACGGCACAATCATTGGTGGACCCCGCAACGAAATTATTGTCGGATTGAGAAAACGACAAATTTTTTTTATAAAAATAAGGCTTAAATATGAATTAGTACCCTAAACTATAGGTCATATTCTACTTTGGTGATCCACCTTTCAATTTTGTCAATTAGGTGATTAAACTATCAATTTTTTTCTAATTACACAAAATTGAACACGCCACTTCAGAAATTACTGACGTGGCTAATTTTGTGGGGCCATAGGAAGATGACGTGGCAAAAAAATTAATTTTTTAATCATGAATAAAATAAATCTAATTTTATAGAGGGTAAATTGGTCAAACAACAATTAAAATAAAACAAATCAAATAACAATTAACAAATCAAATATTATATATCATATAATCGATCTAAACCCAGCCGAAAATTACATCTCCTCTTCCTTAACCGATCTGGCGATTCCTCAATAAATCCATCAACAATTTCTTCTGAAACGACGAATTGATCTCCCATCTTGCTCCGGTGTGTCCAATAACCTCGACTTATTTCTTCTGAAACGACGAATTCGAGCTGCAAGTCACCATCTTCTCTCCATCGTCGTCGACGAATTCGGGCTTATGATCTGGTGTGGAATACTTGATTTGGGCCTCTAGTTTGGGGTTACGGATCTTGTTGGCTAATAATGTTTGGGGTTTGGAAGATGGATCTGACTGTGATAGTACTATTCTTCATCTCTTTCTAGATCCTGATTTGTTCTGTCAACCCAAGATCTGGCATATATGAAAATTTTGGGCTGCCGGAATCTGAAGAAGGGGATTAACACTGTTTAGATCGGGATATGAGTGAAGTTCCAGATGTCTGATCTCTAATTTGTATCTATTAGCATGATTTTTTTTCATTTATTTTTTAGATCAGTTGCAATCAATGAGTTAAATTATTTGTGTTTCTGAACAGGGGTTATTGCTTAATCTTTTCATATTTAGTTTATTGATGGTAGTAAATTTGTTTGTTGTTATGTCTGATTTGGTTATTACCCTTTGTATGATTTGGGGGTTTTTTAGTTCTACCATAGCATTCCCAATCTGGTTGCATGGTTTATTGCCTATGATCAGATTTGGGATCTTACAGATCGGCGGCAATGTTGGGCGGTGATTTAAAGGTGCCGAGTGCCGACGATTACACCGATGATAATGGAGAGGAGGAGGTGGAGTAGCATGAAAGTTTTGTTCCGAATTTACCCTTCAGTATATAACTAATGTTTAATCTCAAAATAAAAAAATATTTTTTTTGACACATCCGCTGCTTTGTACCCCACCCAAATAGCCACGTCAGCAATTTCTGACGTGGCGTGTTCAATTTTGTGTAATTAAAAAAAATTGATAGTTTAATCACCTAATTGACAAAATTAAAAGGTGGATCACCGAAGTGGAATATGGTCTATAGTTTAAGGTACTAATTCATATTTAAGCCTAAAAATAACGGCGGAAGTTTTGTCGTTAACTGTTGAAACACTCGGTGTTAAAAGTACAGTTATACGCTGGTTGCATAGTAACACACGGTATTCATTATTGATGCTTAAGTGATAAGTCACTCAGTTTTGTTTTATTGATATTATTAATGTAATAAAACAGAAAAACTTTTTATATAAAACATAATACTTTTATAAAGTTATTCTATAAATAGAATATATCATATTCTATTATGCATAGTATTTTGCATAGTAAAATCTTTCTATATAAAACAGAATACTTTTATAAAGTTATTCTATAAATAGAATATATTATATTTTATTATGCATAGGGTTGTATAGTGCCTGTATAGTGTTTTGCATAGTAAAATCTTTTTATATAAAACAAAATACTTTTATAAAGTTATTCGTTTTATTAGATTATAAATAGAATATATTATATTTTATTTAAAAGATTTTGCTTTAAATATGGACCGTCCGATTAAAAGTAAATAAATCTGGACTGTTCATGAATTAGTTACTATGCAGTCTATTCTTCTATAAATAGAAGTTCATTCCTTCATTATTTCTTACTAATTCATTGAAACTTTAGAGAGAGAAATTATAGAGAGAGTTCTTCTATAATCTTGAGTGTATTTCTTTAGAGTTTATGAAAGCTTTGAGCGTAGTGCAAGTTTTCTTGGAGTATATCCTCGTCCTACCAGTCAGAATACTCTTCTTTCAAAGGAAAAGGATATTATTTATTGTACTCGTAAGGGATATTATTTGTTGTGCCCGTAAGGGGTATTATTTCTTTTGTATTCATGAAGAGAACTTCTGTTACTCGATTCTTTATTATTCTAATGGAATAACCTGTATACGCGGACTACCCTATACTTGGTGAAATTCTTTTGTTGTTCCATTCTTTATTATTATGTTGAAAAAACCTGTTTATGCGAAATACCGCATACATGGTGAAATTCTTCTATTATTCCATTATTTATTATTCTGTTGGAATATCCTGTCTGTGCGTTTTACGCCGGACCTGGTTTCGTGTTTATTATTCTGTTAGAATATCTTGTCTGTGCTGTAACGACCCCAAAATCCATACAATTAAAATCCTGACTTCGGTCGTTAACCATACATTCAACCTTTAAATAGTACATCATTATTCTATGTTAAACTTAATAAAATTGCGGAATATTTAAAATTTTTATACATTTCCTTCTTTCTTGCCCTGAATCGCAACCATTACATTACATCTCTTTGATTCAATCTTATATCATGAATCGTTACAACAAAATGACTATGCAGAGTCTTATATCATAACTAAATATCCATATACATTGGATAACTCAACTTACATTTCAACAACATGTTACGTTCAAAATATGAAATACATTTCTCATAAAGCATAAGTAATCTTCATGAATATAGATCTCTATAACTCACATAGCACGTATCTTTACCTTAAAATCTTGACCTGGAAAAGTGGTTATTTGCAAGAGTGAGCTCGACAACCCAGCAAAGTCTAACAGTTTTCATGCATCATATATCACATAGTAACATGCTCGACATACATCTCATTAAAGTAACATGGCATACATGCTTTTAATTCACATAACAAATATAAAGATTGAGTTCCTTACTCAATCATCATTACTTAGTCAAAATAATGCAGTCATATATTGACTTTAATATTTCATGATTTCAACATGCATAACACATCATGCAATTTAAAATAGTTCATCAAGTCCACGTAGAAAATAGGAACCGAAAGACTTGCCTTGATCGTTGTTTACCAATAACAGTTTAACAGCTTACAGCTATCTGCACTTCACGTGCCCTACGCAATTATATAATCATACACATCAAATATTAGTCACATAACAACACATAGTAATTGTAACGTAAACTCTACTCTATGTCTCATAATCTTTCCTATTAATAAATACACAATGTTCAACTTAATTGTGTTAACTTTCAACTTATATCTCACTGTATTTCATATTCGCAGTTCATTCAAGTGATTAAGTCTTGCTAGGACTATTTATTGGTTTTATATTAAACTCATTCCTTATCTTGTAATATTTATTTCATTTGAATTAAAACACTTTTTAAGTTCATTAACACTTGGCACGGCGTTTCGACGTTCATTCGTCACACGCCAGATTTTCCTCTCTTGTGTATGCTTATTATGCTTCTATAACTCATCCAATACATCATATATTAATGTTAAGCATCATTATATTTACTATTATTCATGTTTTGTAACTTAGGACAACATCTTTTATGGTCTGGAGCACTACACATGCATATGTGCATGTCCGACACCCTCTGATTGCCTCCGAAAACACAATAGTCCTAAAGATGACCATTTTGACCCATCCTAATGAGCTCATATTGAAAAACATAAAGAACGAAAGTTGTAGGTCTACTCGTCCTCGTTCCGGATCATCTTGAATCACCTCAATCGGAGTTCATATGAGGAAGTTATGGCCATTTTACTACAGGAGGTCAAAACTGTCCAAGTCAGACTTCTGTCCCCGCGCTGGGGCGCGAGGACTAAGCCAACAAGTGGCGCTGGGGCGCGATATTGGCGCTGGGGCGCGAATTTCAGCGCTGGGGCGTGAATTTTGGCGCCGGGGCGCGATTTTTGGCGCTGGGCGTGAATTTTGACGCTGGGGCGCCGAAACTCGCAGAACCCAACCACGAAGAACAGAACAACAGATTTGTTTGTCTATTACTTCAATTCTAACACTAATTAACAACCATAACTTCATCGCAACTACACATAAACGTTTAACAATCATCCATATAACAATTACCGACAATTAAACAACTACTTTAGAAAACTTCATTATTTGAAAACACTATTTTTAAGAAAAACTCCATTGTTAACGTTGTTTAACACTGTAATATCAATAATAACCCAAACTTGATTACTTTAAAGTACGGTTCTCTAAAATTCATACTCAATTAACATAATCACACTTCAATTTTACATTTAGCGTACAATTGTATCTATAACCTTTGATTTTGTACAACTCAATTTTTTACACGTTTTCACTGTAAAACCAATTCTTTTCTCTCTGTGAATGCTAGCATACTTCTCATATATACATACATGTGCTAATATAACAATTACAGTTACAAATACACATAATATCATACATAATTATAAAAACATGATTTCTATACAATTTTTGTAAAACTTTATAACATGCACAGTGATATTCAATAAAATTATACCGTAATATGTTTTAGGTTTTATATAACATACCTTCACTTGCTTTTAGAAAAATTATTCACTGAGAATCGCTACTCTGAACTAACTTTTGAAATCTCAGTCCTTTGTCAAATGCTCTCTCTGAAATTTCTCAGACTCTTTTCTTTCCTTAAACACTTCCCTTTTTCCTTTCTCAGACTTAACCAAATACAATATACGTAACACAACATAAAACTAATGCAGACGTTTCTTTTTTTAAAAAAAACTGACATTATAATAATTGACCCTAATCAATTATCAGTTATAAAATTATTATATATATTATTTATATTTTATTTATTTAATTTATATTTAATAAATCAAATTTAAAAATCCAAAAGCCATAAGGCTCCGTTTGGCAAAACTCTTTAAAATTAAAGACTTAATATATTTTAGCCTTGTTTGGCAAAATAAATTAAAACTACTTTAATTTATTTTAATAACCACATATAATATAGTTATTTGTCACACTTCTAATTAATTAAGTTTTCATACTTAATTTAATTAATTCTAATAATAATTCATTGCATAATATAATAATCTATTTAATCATTATAAACTCTCTAGCTTAATTATTAAATTAAATTAGATTACTATTTCTAAATAATTACTTTCCTTAACTCATTAATTATTTATTAAACAAATAAATAATTAAATCACATCAAATTAATTAAACAAATATTTATTCAACGATAAACACAACCATTAAATATTTATATAATTCAATAAATATTTAAATATTTAATTAAAAATCTGGATTGTTACATCATTCCCTCTTTACAAGGATTCTGTCCTCAGAATCGGAACTCAAACCACTCATTCGTTACAATCTTCCCTACTTACAAGGATTCTGTCCCCGGAATCGAAGACACAAACTAAACAAATAACTCAGAGAAATCTTTCGTCATTTTATCTAAATATAGATTTTATATTTCCTACTACATTCATTACCTAAAAAATTCTATGTTTCATTTCATAACTTTCATTTGAACTCAATTATATTTTGAGTATTATATATCTTTTAACCCATTCATTGCCTTTTCTAAGGATCATTATCATAAACACTCGGGATATTACATTCACCCTTTCTTCTAAGAATTTCGTCCTCGAAATTTTATTTATTAATTTTTATTCATCAATTCTATCAATTTAGATTTTACATTACTACTTCATTCATTCCTTAGGTTCTATAACCACTTCTTCTACAAAGATCATTCTATAATTCATACAATTATTAACTTTTCTATTAAAAGTTTCACATTATTCTTTAATAACTCATATCCTTCTGACTTCAAAATCTCTTTTCTCACTTATTCGACATATTCATCATTCAGTGTCGCATTATACGACTTACTTCTTTATAAAGAATATTTTCCTTTTTCACTTCCATCTTCCAGAGTTACAAGAATCTTCCACAATTGTTCAATAATTGGGAAGTAGTATGAATAACTCAAGAATTTAAAAGATTCCAAATCATGCTGAGGGTCATAAGACCACGAACTATGTCCACAGTTGCAAGTAATCTTTCAACTTCAACTTTAACAGTCATAAGACTATAAGGACCCCCGTACTTAGGGTGTTAAGCCCTTTGTACGATGTATTGTGCACAAACATTTAAACGCTATGCATATGTCCATAGTTATAAGTAATCTTTCAACTTAAATTTTAACAGTCATAAGACTATAGGGACTCCTCGTACTTAGGGTGATCAGCCCTTCGTACAATGTATTGTACACAAATATCTCAACGCCTCCGCGTAATCCCCTATAAAAGGGTTGTTCATCTCAGCTTTTCAACATCTGAATCCGCACCAAAATAATTTGGTTTGGCGTAACTTCTCAAGAAACTCTTGAATTTCATGAACATCTTTCAATATTTGTCTAGCTGAATCAAATAGCATAGACCTCTACAATAACTCGGACATTAACCGAAATATACATATACATACATACATATGTATTCTCATATCTTAAAGAAATCTCAAAAATCTTTTTTTTGACGTCATGATACCGCACTGTATTTACAGTCCGTTGAGGATTCCGTCATTTGGTGATTTTATCATACTACATCATACCATAGTGGGTTGACGATCCTTAGATCACATCCAACACTAGGTAATACTGCATTGATGACTCCATCGTTTTTATCATCTTTGCACCAGGTTACATGATGCGTTAATGATATAAAATACATTTTGATATATTGCAAATCATTTTTGTCTAGCCGAAGTAATTAGCATAGACATACGAATAATAGTATTTGTTGTTAAAACTCATTGGTTCCATCATTTGATCCAATGTTTTTCAAGAAAATAAAAGTGTAAACATCAGCACGAAGTCAATAAATTTCGAAAGTCTAGCATAGCTAGTAGATTTAGAATACCTACGCTTCCACCATCAACTCCACTTTCTATAATGATTCATTGCTTAATAGGTCTATCTATTCCTATCATCCTCAATACTCCATTCACACTTAATTATACCCTAGTTCATCAAACTTACCACACGTTATGAGTTTAGGAACTTGCCACAATCATATGAGTTTAAGAACTTATCCTAGTCAGACCATAGGCGTCCATTCGCTGAGGGATTCAAAAACATACCATATAATTATGAGTCACGAACCTACCATAAGTATGAGTTTTAAGAACTCGCACTTAACCTTATAATATTCTCTAACTATTCTCTACCTATCTGTTATACACATGAGAAAAGAATCACCTTCTCAACAGGCATATAGCAAATAGCGCGACACAAACATTCCAATGATTATCAATGTGATAAACTGAGTGTAAGCACAAAACCCTCGCCCATTCAAAGGTTTGTACAACTCAGCCATCACATGAGTTCTCAATTAAAATCCCACCTAACTCTATCTTTCTTTTAACTTGCTCTTTGCTCGATACGAATTCCTCATATCACATCGTCTATAACTCCTCATGAGTTATCTCGTACTATTTCATAGTACACCATCTTCATAGCATTAAGCTATAATCATTCAAACATTACATACCATCTTTCTTTTATAACTTAAACAGATCACGTCGTGACCTTATTCTATAATCATCTCTCTTAAAATTCTTTTGTTAACTCGTGATCGTTTTGTTTTACGATCCTCTTTCTTTCTCTTTTTTATCATTTACTACATTACTCGTTATTCTGGCTTTTGGAGTTAGGAAACTCCCATTTCTTATCTTTATATCTCTTAGATTCTTCTTTGAATCTTCTTGTTTATATAAAGAAAAAAAAATTTCCTTTAAGAATTTCGAACATCATTTACATCGCTCAAAATTTCGTTCGAGTTCTACACTTTCATCATACGTATCCATTTCTACACTTGGTACACATCGAGTCTCTAACAGTTTCAATATGGTACGCTGAGTGATTTTCCACAAACAACCAACAAACTAGGTTCTGAGTTACTAGTTCGTATATACCTCCGCTCTATGAAGGAATCGTTTAGCCCAGATACCATACACCAACTACTAAAGAGTACAATTGTACCATACTTAACTATAACTCTCTATTCTTAACTTCCTTACCATTCTCTTCTTATAGACATTGTCTATTTGTTATCACCTTACATCTTTATTATTGGAGTTGGGTAACCACACATTCATATTCTTTATAACTCTGCGAGATTCTTCTTTGAATCATTTCACGCAAGTTTTATCCCTTCTTTATACGTTTCTTACATTACTTCTTATTGTTCAAACTCTATTTGAGCTTATTCTTTCATTATCTTCACCTTCCTTCCCTAAGGTTATAGCCTAAGGTACTCCTACCTAAGGTTTATAACCTACAGCTTTGATACCAACTGTAACGACCCCAAAATTCATACAATTAAAATCCCGACTTCGGTCGTTAACCATACATTCAACCTCTAAATAGTACATCATTATTCTATGCTAAACTTAATAAAATTGCGGAATATTTAAAACTTTTATACATTTCCTTCTTTCTTGCCCTGAATCGCAACCATTACATTACATCTCTTTGATTCAATCTTATATCATGAATCGTTACAACAAAATGACTATACAAAGTCTTATATCATAACTAAATATCCATATACATTGGATAACTCAACTTACATTTCAACAACATGTTACGTTCAAAATATGAAATACATTTCTCATAAAACATAAGTAATCTTCATGAATATAGATCTCTATAACTCACATAGCACGCATCTTTACCTTAAAATCTTGACCTGCAAAAGTGGTTATTTGCAAGAGTGAGCTCGACAGCCCAGCAAAGTCTAATAGTTTTCATGCATCATATATCACATAATAACATGCTCGACATACATCTCATTAAAGTAACATGGCATACATGCTTTTAATTCACATAACAAATATAAAGATTGAGTTCCTTACTCAATCATCATTACTTAGCCAAAATAATGCAGTCATATATTGACTTTAATATTTCATGATTTCAACATGCATAACACATCATGCAATTTAAAACAGTTCATCAAGTCCACGTAGAAAATAGGAACTGAAAGACTTGTCTTGATCGTTGTTTACCAATAACAGTTTAACAGCTTACAGCTATCTGCACTTCACGTGCCCTACGCAATTATATAATCATACGCATCAAATATTAGTCACATAACAACACATAGTAATTGTAACGTAAACTCTACTCTATGTCTCATAATCTTTCCTATTAATAAATACACAACGTTCAACTTAATTGTGTTAACTTTCAACTTATATCTCACTGTATTTCATATTCGCAGTTCATTCAAGTGATTAAGTCTTGCTAGGACTATTTATTGGTTTTATAATAAACCCATTCCTTATCTTGTAATATTTATTTCATTTGAATTAAAACACTTTTTAAGTTCATTAACACTTGGCACGGCGTTTCGACGTTCATTCGTCACACGCCAGATTTGCCTCTCTTGTGTATGCTTATTATGCTTCTATAACTCATCCAATACATCATATATTAATGTTAAGCATCATTATATTTACTATTATTCATGTTTTGTAACTTAGGACAACAACTTTTATGGTCTGGAGCACTACACATGCATATGTGTATGTTCGACACCCTCCGATTGCCTCCGAAAACACAACAGTCCTAAAGATGACCATTTTGACCCATCCTAATGACCTCAAATTGAAAAATTTAAACGAAAGTTGTAGGTCTACTCGTCCTCGTTCCGGATCATCTTGAGTCACCTCAATCAGTGTTCGTATGAGGAAGTTATGGCCATTTTACTCCAGGAGGTCAAAACTATCCAAGTCAGACTTCTGTCCCCGCGCTGGGGCGCGAGATTGGCGCTGGGGCGCGAACTTCTGGCGCTGGGACGCGAATTTTGGCGCCGGGGCGCGATTTTTGGCGTTGGGGCGTGAATTTTGACGCTGGGGCGCCGAAACTCGCAGAACCCAACCACGAAGAACAGAACAACTGATTTGTTTGTCTATTACTTCAATTCTAACACTAATTAACAACCATAACTTCATCGCAACTACACATAAACGTTTAACAATCATCCATATAACAATTACCGACAATTAAACAACTACTTTAGAAAACTTCATTATTTGAAAACACTATTTTTAAGAAAAACTCCATTGTTAACGTTGTTTAACACTGTAATATCAATAATAACCCAAACTTGATTACTTTAAAGTACGATTCTCTAAAATTCATACCCAATTAACATAATCACACTTCAATTTTACATTTAGCGTACAATTGTATCTATAACCTTTGATTTTGTACAACTCAATTTTTTACACGTTTTCACTGTAAAACCAATTCTTTTCTCTCTGTGAATGCTAGCATACTTCTCATATATACATACATGTGCTAATATAACAATTACAGTTACAAATACACATAATATCATACATAATTATAAAAACATGATTTCTATACAATTTTTGTAAAACTTTATAACATACATAGTGATATTCAATAAAATTATACCGTAATATATTTTAGGTTTTATATAACATACCTTCACTTGCTTTTAGAAAAACCATTCACTGAGAATCGCTATTCTGAACTAACTTTTGAAATCTCAGTCCTTTGTCTCTCTCTGAAATTTCTCAGACTCTTTTCTTTCCTTAAACACTTCCCTTTTTCCTTTCTCAGACTTAACCAAATACAATATACGTAACACAACATAAAACTAATGCAGACGTTTCTTTTTTAAAAAAAAAACTGACATTATAATAATTGACCCTAATCAATTATCAGTTATAAAATTATTATATATATTATTTATATTTTATTTATTTAATTAAATTTAATAAATCAAATTTAAAAATCCAAAAGCCATAAGGCTCCGTTTGGCAAAACTCTTTAAAATTAAAGACTTAATATATTTAAGCCTTGTTTGGCAAAATAAATTAAAACTACTTTAATTTATTTTAATAACCACTTATAATATAGTTATTTGTCACACTTCTAATTAATTAAGTTTTCATACTTAATTTAATTAATTCTAATAACAATTCATTGCATAATATAATAATCTATTTAATCATTATAAACTCTCTAGCTTAATTATTAAATTAAATTAGATTACTATTTCCAAATAATTACTTTCCTTAACTCATTAATTATTTATTAAACAAATAAATAATTAAATCACATCAAATCAATTAAACAAATACTTATTCAAAGATAAACACAACCATTAAATATTTATATAATTTAATAAATATTTAAATATTTAATTAAAAATCTGGATTGTTACATGTGCATTTTACGCCGGACTTGGTTCCGTCTTTATTATTATGTTGGAATATCCTGTCATTGCGTTTTACGCCGGACCTGGTTCCGTCTTTATTATTCTGTTGAAATATCCTGTCGGTGCGTTTTACGTCGAACCTGGTTTCATTATTTATTATTCTGTTGGAATAACCTGCCTGTGCGGTCTATCGCATGCCTGGTGATTTCTTTTGTCATTTCATTATTTATTATACTTAGTTGGTTAAAGTTTTGGCTTCTATACTCTATGAAATTAGTGGAATATCATTGATATTTGCGCTTCATCCAGTATCTTTTCATGGAAATATTCTTCTGAGCATTCTTGAATTTTACTCTACAAAGAAGTATCATGTTGACAATTTAGACGTTATTAGTTCATCGATAAATTAATTCTTGAACTTGTTTTATTGAATTCTTATATCATTGTCATCATCCTCATGTTTATATTATGTTGAAAGTCATCTGTGGCCTGTAGTACATAGATGAACTTGGTATGATTATGACCAGGGATTATTCGATATAATCATGACCGTAATGTTACAAATGATGTGAAAAAAGTTCTCATTGGCCCGTAATGTATTGATGGATAGTTTTTGGTATGATTATTGCTATGGATTCTCTTCGGCCAAGGGTGCAAAGATGAATTATTTTATGGCATGATCAGGACCGTTGATGAAAACACGATTATCTTTGGACCGTAGTGCATGGATAATTCTTGGTCATGATACTAAAGAATATCCTTGGCCTGTAGTGCAGGGATGGTTTAATGATGTGGATTATTTATTACGCTGAGTCACAATGATAAAAGTGATGAAAAACCTTTTAAATCATATAAGATAGTAGATTTTATTCTCTACTTGACTCTTCTAATGGATTGTTTGTTCCGCTGCAGTTAAACTTGAGGTTTGTTATATTGTATCAGTTTAACAATGTTGAAGGCTAAGGATAATTTATTCTGCATTATCTTAGTCAAAATATTTCTTACTGAGCTAGTTGAGTTCACCCTTTCTTTCATTGTTCTCTTCAGGAAATGAGAACGTAGCTGGGGCTAGTCGGGGAACAGAGTGATGGTCCTAGATGGTGCATTAGTAGTCCTCACTATTCTGTAAAATAGTGTAATAACAAATGTAATGAGTACTCCATTGAGTGTGGATATTGTCTAGATGACAATATTTGTATTAAAACTCACAGCATGTGTTTTTTTTCGTATTTTACACGATTGTTGTATAATTAGTTTGTATTTGTATTCTGTATCATGTATTTGGCGACCCAAGATGGGTGATGTATACCTATTTTTGGGGGCGTAACAGTAATTCTCTTGGAGGAATTGTGGAAGATAGAGCGAGCGTTACGTGAAATGACTGAAGAAAGGAACGAGCTAAAGGCGCAGGTGGAAAGAATGAAGGCTGAAGGTGGTGGATCGTCTGAAGGAACCAGTAAGAAGGGCAAGAATAATAGAAAGAGGGACAAAGACAGTGATAATTCTGAAAATTCAAACCTGAAGAAGAAGCAAGTCTGCAGCAAGTGTGGAAAGACTAACGTGGGAGAATGCATGATGTGGAAGAACGTATGCTTCAACTGTAAGCAGGAAGGACATATTTCCCTACATTGTCCTAGGCCGAATATGAGGAAGTGTTTCTCATGTAGTAGAACGGGTCACGGATTCAACAAGTGTCCCAACAAGAAGAAGACTAGTGAAGGGAGTGGACGGTAGATAGCTTAAGTTTGAGCGTTAGTATCTTTTGGTAGAAGTTTATTATATTAAAAGTTATAATATCGAGAACGATGTGTAAACATATGTAAAAATATATGTTTGTATGAATGAAATCTTTATTTTCTATATGAATATAAGATTAAGAATAATTTGTGTGTTCTTAAAACTCATACTTATGGTAAGTTCATGACTCATAATTATATGAAATGTTTTGAACCCCTCAGAGAATGGACGCCAAAGGTCTGACTAGGATAAGTTCATACACTCATATAATTGTGGCAAGTTCCTGAACTTATAAGTGTGGTAAGTTTGACGAACTGGTAATAAATATGTGTGAATGGAAAATTATAACTTTTTGTGTAAAGTTGTGTTGTTAATCCTGATATAATTTAAAAAGGGATAGTAATATGTGTTAAGTACTATATGTACTATGTGCTATTTGAATAAATATGCGATTACATGAGAACTATGTGTTGAATTCTTATTGTGTTAAGAATTTGTATAGAGAAAGAGAATTAATATAAAATTTTAATTTAAATCAAATCATGCCGCCTATATGACAAAATCGAAATCAAAGAGAAGAGAGCAGTCGGTGAATAATGAAGGTGGTCAAGCTGACCCAATGCAAAATTTTACAAATATGATAGCTGAAGCTATGGAAAATAGAGCTCCAGCAAGAGGACGAGCGAGAAATTAGCCAGCTGATAGATTGGCCAATTTCAAGGACTTAAAAGCGGTAGGACCGCCAGAATTCAAGGGAACCACAGATCCGATTGAAGCCCAAACTTGGGTGAAGGAGATGGAGAAAGCATTCGTTATCGCCAGAGTAGCGGAAGAGCAAAATACGGCTTTTGCAACTTAACTGATGAAGGGAGAAGCTAATTACTAGTGGGAGACTAATCAGGTGAGAGATGGAACAACTATAGTGACTTAGATCAGATTCAAGGAGTTGTTCTTTGAGAACTACTTCTCACCGAGTATGCAAGCTCGGACAGAAGTTAAGTTCTTAGAACTTAAGCAGGAAAACATGTCGGTATCTGAGTATGCTGCCAAATTCAACGAATTAGCAAGATTTGCACCTCATTAGGTGGACACGAAATTATGAAAAGCGAGAAGGTTTGAGAATGGATTGAAGCCGGGAATATACAACAAGGTAGCAGTGTTGCAGACCAATACGTTTGCGACTTTACTGGAGAAAGCATTAATTGGTGAAGGAGGGAGCGAAGCTGCATCTCAATTCCATCAAGAGAAGAAGAAGAAGACCAATGACGGAGGTAATAGTGGTGGAAGTAACCCGAACAAAAGGAAGTGGAGTGAGAATACCCAATCGGGTAGAAAGACTGAAGGGAATAAGAAAAGAGGAGAGCCTTGTGCGAACTGTTGAAAGAATCATCCAGGCGTTTGTCTGAAGAAGAAAGGAGTCTGTTATAACTGTGGGCAAGAGGGGTACATGTCACCCAATTGCCCCAGTCCGAAGAAGATATAAGGTTGTTATGCCTGTGGATCGACGGATCATTTGGTTCGGAACTGTCCGAAGAATAATGTGAGAAAGGAAAGTGTCAATAAGGGACCCGGTAGCGGAACCTTGGCGATTCGTGGACCTACACATCTAGGAAGACCATCGGCCTGTGCATTCAACATGACAATGCAAGATGCAGTGGCTGCTCAGGAGGTGGTAGCAGATAACAATTTCATTTAGAAATTTATTTACGCGAGTAATTTTGGTTAAATATCGATGTGAATTGTTTTCTTTTATGAATCCAAGTCACAGGTTGTAATATAAGACACAGATTAATATTGTGTTGATAAAAATGAATTGATGATACAACTTTAAAAGATTGTAGAGAATAAGAAAACAATGATTCCAAGGACGAAATCCTTTTAAGGAGGGGTGAATGTGATAACCCCGGATTTCGAATAATCTGAATTTTACGAATAATTTTTTTTTGTTTAATATTGACATTGATTGTTAATATTGTACTGTGTATCTGTGATACGAGTCTCGAGAATTAGTCAATTTGTGTATTGACTGAGAAAATAAAGTAGAGTTGTGCTTAACAGCTTTAGAAACCCTAACCCTAATTCTGGATAGGGATTTGATGGAAATTATAATAAAAATTATTGTATTGATAAATACGCGTTTGTACTGTATAGAGTTATTGATCAATGATTGATCCGGTAGGGTACAAAATTAGTAAACCCTAGTAAGGGATTAAAAACCCTAATCTTAGATTTAGAAAACCTAATGTACCGTTAAAAACCCTAATCGAAAGCCTGGAAATCCTAATTTTAAATTCGAGAATCCTAAACCCTAATTAGGAAACCCTAATCCTAATTAGCAAGCCTAAAGCGATTAGTACATGTTAATATAATTAGGAAACCCTAATTATATTTTAGAAATATTAATTTCTATTTAAAACCCTAATTACATTTTTGAAAATCTTAATTTTCTATTTTTAGAAATCCTAATTAGAAAATTCTAGAATTAGATATTTTAAAACCTAAGGGTTAGAACCTTAGGGTTAAACCCTAAAGGTTTGGGCAATTGACCTTTATGCTATTAAAATTACAAGAATATTGACCAAAATGCCCTTTATGGATTTTTAATGAGTTAACTTGTAAATTTGGCAAGACCTTAGTTGGTGACCTAATTGCTTGTCTTTGTGACATTAAAATATCAGTAAATTAACCTCCCTTTGACAGCAACATCAGATCATTCATGCATCTAAGAAATACATAAAGAATTAGAGAGAGAAAGTCTAGTATTTTATTTATTTTGCACTTAAGCTCTCACCAACTTTTTCTTTCAACCAAACCTCCGAAATTTTATAGTAGATCAGTCACATAAACATCCCTTAGATCATCCAATATCAGTTAGGAAGATCCAGATCAAGATTAGAACTAGAAGGTATAAACCCTAATTTGATTTTTGATCCTAATCGCTAAGAAAAATTTTCTATTTGTGTTTAGAATCTTGCTAATGGATGTTTTATGAAAATCTATAATGATCTATCATGAATCCATAGCATCAAAGTGCCTTAAAATAATATTTTTCAAAAATTGTTCTTGAGTCTAAAAGTGCTCTGACAAGCAAATGTCAGTGGCCTTAGATCTTTATGTGTTTATATTTTGAGTTGTTTTAAGCTTTATACTTATAGCCTGACATGAGGTCTTTAATCTGGAAGTGGAATCAAAGATATTCCATTCACAGATTTCAAGATATTCATGGTCAAAGATGGTTGACCGAGCATGACCATAAACTTTTTGGGTAACCCATAAAGTGTAATGTAGCGTCTGACAACTTTTTACAAGGCCCGGATCTGACAGGTGTTATGTTGTTTGATGTTGTGTTTGTAATCAAGTTATAGCCTGATAGATCTACTATAAATATATGTCCTTACATCCTTCAAACCATCATCGTAGCGAATGGAGTGGCTAGTCAAACTAGCCTACTCGACATGAATGTCTGTTTTCTAGAATTTCCAGAAAACGTATGAACTAAGTTTTTGTCAGAGTTTGACCAAGTCATAAATTCTGATTCGGTTATTGTTGGACTGAGATTATGTAATTTACTTGTTCCTTGTCGTGTGCACTAGAGGTGAAGACCTTAAGAACTTCAATTTAATGGTCAGATCATGAAGATAATCGAGCCCCAAAGCAGTACCCTGAAGCTATCTGGGTTTCTGGGTTACCCAGAAAGCCCAGGAGCTATCTGACAGTATGTTTAAGAGGCTAGATCTCTTTGTTGTAAATTGTTTTGAGCAAGATAAGGAATAATAACGGTAGTATTGCATGTTAACTACAAGATTAAAGCCTAAGTTAGCTCAGAACATGATTAGATTGAAAAATACTGTTGGTCAAACCGAGACCCATGAGAGCTGGATTGTAAGTGTTCTTGAGCTCAAGAACACCAACATCGACGCTTCGTGTCGCTAAAGGGCTACAACAAATGTTTAATTATTTTATTTTCTGAATATTCCTAAAAATGCATAAAAATTGAAAATAAATTATAAAAATTACAAAAATGATTTTAAAAATCATTTTAAAATATTGAAAAATAACTTTTAATTATTTGGGATATTTTTTATTAATATTTATAATTATTTGAATATTAATGATATTATATTTATTTAATTAGTATATTAAATAAATTAGAGAAAAATGATTTTAATATTATAAAAATCATTTTAAATAATAATAAAGTGTTTAAAAATATTTTGAGTTATAAAATGTAACTTTTAATATTTTAAGAGATTTTTTATTAATAATTTAGTATTAATGATATTATATTTATTTAATTATTAAATTAAATAAATAAGATGAAAATAATTTTATTGATTTAAAAATCATTTTAAATAAGAATAAAGTGTTAGAAAATATTTGGGAATATAAAATATAATTTTCAATATTTTGGAGAATTCTCATTAATAAATTAATATTAATGATATTAGATTTATTTAACTATTATATTAAATAAATGAATTAAAAATTATTTTATTGATTTAAAAATCATTTAAAAATGAGAAAAATGATTTAAAAGTATTTTAATTTATAATTAACGACTTTTGATATTTGAATGGTAATTTTATTAATATTTAAATATTAATGGTGTTGATTTAAAAATGATATTAATTATTTTAAAAATCATTTAAGTTGAATATTATTGATTTAAAAATATTTTAAGTTATTGATAATAACTTTAATATTTTGACAAATATAACATTAAATCGTTTAAAAATGATTTTGATGTTTAAAAAATTATTATAAATTATAATAATTATTTATAAATTATTAAAAGCTTCCGAAAAATATTATTAATGATATTTGACTTAACTAAAATAATATTGAAGCTTAGAGACCAAGTTTAATTGATAATAACTGTGTTAATTGTCGGATAGGATGACCAGAACACCGAGAATGGACCGAAGTTCAACCAGACTGAAATAGTTTGGCTTGTTAAGTGTTTATATAGGTTATAAACGCTAATGTGGCTATGTGGTAATGTGTCTAGGAGAAGAGTGACTGTGAATTTCAGTGTTATGTGTTATAAATTTTATGCTAATTGTGAGACCGATATTATTGGTTATAGGTCTTACGAAAACAGATAAGTTTATTGTGTAGCTGTAAACAGTGGAAGAGGAAAGTTTTTTAACTCAACCTTAAGTTAATATTGTTTAATTATTATGATGGTTAATTATTGCTAATTAGACCACGTCCAAGAATTCATTGTTGATTATTCGTAGTTAGTGCATGTTTAATAATTCAAATTGAATTACTGATTTGAAAAATATATATTCGTAGAATTACTGTTGTTGGATATTCATATCTGTAGAAGCTAATATTGACAGTACAGATAATTCCTGTTTATTGTCGAATTATGTTGAGAAATATCTTAGCTAATTATTCTAGCTAGACAAACATTTGTTAGAACTTGATAGGTTCGAGAGGAGAAGAAAAGAGAATTTAATTATTATTGATTGATCAATGCTAGTAGTATCGGCTACATCGAAAAAAAAAACTTGATAGGTTTGAGAAGAGAAGTGATTAGATATTAAAATCATTGAATTGCGTTGTTAAATCAAATCTTGATTCTGAGACTGAGAAGAACAACCTTTTATATAAAGGGAATATTTTTAGTCGTATATTCGACCATTGCGCGCGACTTAAGTATTATGCATAATATAGGGTACAAGGAGTTGGCCGGCTCTAAGTACTTACTGAGGGGTATGAGTTAATCTTTATGGTTATCTGATACACCTGAGTATATATCAAAGTAAATCTTTGACAGATACCCGAGAAAAGAAGTTCAAGATCTAATGAATCGCTCAACATAAATCTAGAAAACATTCCACTTTGCTATTTCATAGGATTAATTTTTGATTATTCATTTGAATATTGTAGAAAAACTTGAAAGCGTTGTACTCTTTCATTATCAGAGTATTCTTGCATAGAAGGCGAGAAGACTTGTTGTTGATTCTTATACATTTATTGTATGACTTAACTTGCGGGGCAAACTTGTTATTCACCCTTGCTATATATAAAACTTTTCAGCTAGGGACGAAGTTGCAGAAGTTGCTGTGAAGAAGAACAAAGGAAAAGGCATAGTGAAAAATTAATATAATGAACATTATTATTATTATTATTATGTTGTATTGTAAAGCCTTTTTGTATATCTAAGGGGTATGTTTGTAATGTTAAGGTTAGCGGACCAACAACTAATGTATTAACAATATATGTTAATATAATATGTATTACTATTTCTATATGAATGGGTAGTTAGATGATATTATATTGTGGATCGTGAACACCAAACTCGGGGGTCAGATAACCCAGATTTAGGGGTGTCACAGTTCTTGTCTTGCAGAATACTCAAGAATCCTAGAATAAACTTATAATGAAAAGCCTCACGAGTCTTCGAACTTCAATGAAAGAATTCAAAGGATTTTTCTTGGGCCAAATGCAACAAACAGAAAATGTCTTGGCCATTCTCCAAAAGAGGGAAGCTCAAACTAATTCTCTAATTCAAGAAAATCGTGAAGACATTGCTCAATCCAAGAATCAGCCCAACGAGCTCGTACAAGGCATGACTCGACTATCTTACGATATTCAAACCCTTGATGCTGACATAAAGGGAGAGAATAAAGGGGAAGGAGAGAAAGGTAAAGGCAGAGGCCAAGGCAAATTCATCACTCAATCTTCAAGGAGCCTTCTTGCAAGACAGCCTCGCCATCAGACTCAATGACCTGAACAGTAGTAGCGAATTATCATAGTACAACCATTGAGGAGTCAAGAGCCATCTCCTAGCTAACTAGGTGTAACCACCACAGGCCTACGCATGCCAATTAGAGATCTTGCATTCATGAATAGACACGATCATTTGAAACGGCTAAGTCAAAGCGAATTGGAAGATATAGCATGGAGAGACGAAGCTAGCAGGAGAAGGAGAGCTGAAGAATATGACAATCCTCCAAAGCACAAAAGGCAAAAGAAATAGAAATAAGTTGAAAATCAATTCTTATTGATGTAACTAAGCTTAACTGTAATATATGTCTTTACAAACATCAATAAATTCATGCTTATTCTCTAAAAATTTCAGTTGCTAACTGAAACACTAAGTCATATTTACCTTCTAGCAACTACATCTAGAAATTGATAATCATGACACAAATCTCTTTTGTTATGTCAACATCAAATAGGGGAAGATTGTTGGGAGATTGAATATTTAAATTTGATGTTGAAAGTAAATATTCATGATTATATGTAAAGTCATTCAAGGAATATATGTACAAAGACTTAGTGGTTGATCAAAATTGTTAGGTTGATCTAAGATTTTAATGTTCATCATTCTGTAAATGAATGTATAGATAAAAAGATCAAAACTATAAGGTTGATCTATATCTTGAGATGTAATAGATAGGCTTCAATAGAATCGTAGTCTATCAAGCTGATCAAGAGACTGCAGAAGCCAAGGCAGAATCGTAGAGCATCAAGAATCGTAGTGTGTCTGCTTTGGAGGGCCTCTCCCGAAATCGTAGATTGGTCCAAATGGTTGATGAGTCAACTCAGAGATCGTAGTGTGCTCTCCGAAGCGTAGAGTCTGTAAGACGAGCAAGTGAAGATCGTAGTGTGCCAGTACTTATGAGAAATTATAGTGTTCTCGTTTGCTAGTATCGAATCAAGCACCAAGGTGGCAAGACACCACGATCAAAATCATAGAGCATCATATGTCCGTGTCAGAAGCATCGAGCCTTGTCCATTTGTTTAAGAATAAAACACAACAAATGTGGAATGGACTATAGACGTTGAAGTCCTCGGGAGTTCCAATGACACAACAATTATCCTTAGTATATAACAAAGAAACGTATTGAAGAAGCTAAGAAAAGTACTATGGGTCAACAGAAAAACACCTTTTTAGGTGTTAGGTGAGACAGTACTCTGCTGTGTCAGTGGGTCAAACTGTTAATCAGAAGTTGTATAAAAAGTCTCCATCAAAGCTCAGAAATGTCAAATGCATTTAATGCTTCAACGGATGTCTTCAACGGATACATTTCAAAGGCATCATATATACAAAACACCAACAGATGAAACAGTTCAAGCAAGCACAGAACAAAAATGTTGAAGAATACTCAATGCTCAACTCTATGATCTAAAAAAGAAAGCTTGCTCAGCTACTCAATTCTTTCGAACACAAGCTTAACGACAACTGAATAGCATAATTCAAGAACTCAACAATTATCAAGTGAAGTAAGAAATTCCAAGTTAGAAGGACTTGAAGAGTTCTAAGTGAACTGAGAAGTACCAAGTTTGCTGGACTTGAAGAGTTTAAAAGTGAACTAAGAAGTTCCAAGACTGCTGGACTTAAAGGAAACTGTGAGATTCAGAAAGTGTAAAGGTATCCTTAGTGAATTTCCTACTTGAGATGTAGAAGAGTGGACTAGGAGCATTACGTGTTCTGAACCACTTAAAAACAATGTGTCTCTTATATTCTTCCTATAACTGCTATAACTGCCATAACTACTTAACTCCAATTAACTCGTTATATCTTAAAGGGAAAATAAACAAATCACAATTCCGCTGTGTTTAAGTCATTATCAAAACTAACAAGTATTTCGAAAAGAATTTAAAATATCTATTCAACCCCCCTTCTCGATAACTATTATGCCTCTGGGAACTAACAAAATGTCTTACGTGTCAAAGGGTTAAAGCTAAGTGGTTTACCTCAAACCTTACCAATTCCTTAGTGAAAGCGGGAACACATAAGAATGGACTTCATGGTAGGCCTTCCAGCTGCACAGAAGGGCCACAATGCCATTTGGGTAATAGTTGACCGACTTACCAAATCAGCTCATTCCCTACCTATTAAAATTACTTATAACCTAGACCAACTTGCCAAGTTATATATTAATGAAATTATCTCTAGTTATGGAGTACCTGTTTTTATAGTGTTAGACCCGAGACCCATGATTCACCTCAAATTTTTGGGGAAGTCTTTCAAAACACTTAGGAACCTAGTTGAGATTAAGTACATCATATCACCATCAAACGGTTGGGCAGAGTGAGAGAACCATTCAAACACTAGAAGATAAATTAAGAACCTATATCACAGACTTCAAAGGAAGTTGGGAGGTGATGAGTGGAATTTACACGTACAAATCGGATACTTTATAACTTAAATAGTTGTCTACTTTTGTAGTTTTTATATGGTTTTATTTGATTATAGTGTTATTATGCTTAATCGATGCAATGTAGGGCTTATCAGGTGTTTTCTAGAATTAAAGGGGTAAAATGGGCATTTTATGCATAGCTGCGCCGCGGCACCAAGGACAAGCCTATTGGCCGCGTCGCAGCTCCACCTTCGTGTCCATTGCTGATGTCACCTCTGCGCCGCAGCGCCACTTAGCCTCTTTCCATTTACTGCTACTTGTATTTGGTTTAATAGCTATGAACTGAGTATTTGCTCTAAGGTTATAATGGATCCCTTTGTTATTTAAATTGATTGTCTTATCTCTTTGGTTGTCACCATATGATTTGGTTTAATATATTTGTGCTTTATGATTCTCGCTAAGACATTAGTGATGATTTTGGTAATCTGCATGATATTAATAGAAGGATTTTAGATTTATGCCTAAATATATTGGCATGTGATTTGTGGGTCTCGACTGCATAAGTTGTGTATAGAATAGACATATCTCTGTGCGTCATGTGCGACCTTATTGAGAACTTATGCTTAATTCCTTGTTATGATTAATTCGCATAGACATATGTAGGATTGCATCTAGCTTGGTCGTTCTTTTCTGTTCTATTCCCTTTTGGGTGGATCTAGAGAGGATATGTTTACGCATATCTCAACAGAGGTGCAAAAGCACCTGTGTGTTCTCGGTCGACAAATCGTCATGACCATTAAGACCAAAGAGAGAAGGGTAGCTAGTTTGATGAAGCATAGCATGCCAGGTGTTCGACAGAATGCCTGTGTGGGGTGAAGTTATGACCTTAGCTTGTAATTTCTTAGATTACCATTCATTATCCATTTACTTGCTTAGTTAATTAGTTAACTAGATTAATCACACTTCCATTTATTGCTGTTTAAATAAGACTTTAGCGATTCAAAGTCGGTACTTGGTAAATATTAGTCATAGTTCCTCGTGGGTACGACACACTCCTTATCACTGTATTACTTGTTAGATCGCGTATACTTACGCGTGTTTAGTGATCGGGTTTCCGACCAAAAAGTTTTTGGCACCGCTGCCGGGGAACTATTATTCTAATATTTTCCAATATTGATTTCGATTAATTTAGTCTTACTTTGAACGTATATAAATATGTTTCCTTTATTTGTTTGAACTTCCTTTCTTTTTGTTTTTAAGTTTATAGGTTATGGACGATCATTGTTATCAATGGCCTTATGAGGGGACGACGCAACCAAGCTCAGAAGAAGGACTCGAGCGATTGCAATTTCAAATTGATAATGCCTTGAGGTTTTCTGACAATCCTAAGTGTCAGTCCACTCAGAATGCCTACTGTCAGGAACGAGCTGACTTTGAACCAATTCCCTACCATCCAAACTGCCAGGGTTATCCAAACTCATGGGACTACAGTCAAGAGCAATATCATAATTCGAATCATGCCTCTCAATTTGAATATCAGTCTCCGCCGCAATATGTGTTGACGTCTCAACCCAATGAGAGCTTTTCTGAGTACTCGGCGCAAGATGAAGAAAGCAGGCTTGAAGAGCTTCTCACCAACTTTATTGAGAAAAATGAGGTTCAGATGGCAAGCCAAGAAGCCGCATTCCTGAGCCTCGAGAGTCAATTTGGGCAACTTGTGACGCCCCCAAAATATGTCCATTCCACCCAACCTATTCTGAGTTGTCAAATACATAGTACAGAAACAACTACAACTTTGTTAATACAATTGTCGTGCAAAATACGACAACACTTAAACTGTGAGTTTAAAATACAACTATTGTCTTCTAGACAATATCCACACTCAAATAAGTCCTCATAACAATTATTGATACTTTATTTTACACAAATGGTGAGGACTACTAAAATATCTTTCTAGAACCATCATTCCATACCCCTACTAGTACTCGCTACATTCTCGCCTCTTGAGAAGAAAAATGGAACAAAAAGGAAAGGGTGAGCTCAACTAGCCCAGTAAAGAACATTATGACTAAGATAATATAGAACAAATTATCGTTATTCCTCAACAGGGAAAAATCTGATAGAATACAATAGACAATAAATTTTAGATCAACAACTGCAGCGAAAACAACAATTCATTAGAAGGGCTAAGTAGAGAATGAAATCTACTATCATCTATGAATTTAAAAGTCAATCATCGATATTTTATCCATGTAACATCAATCAATATACATCTCGAATCAAATAGTCATTTTTGCACTACAAGCCAAAGATATTAATCAGTCGGTCATGTTCATCTCTACACCTGTTCATCTTTGCACTACGGGCCAAAGATATTCATCAAGAAATCATTCATCTTTGCACTACAGGCCAAAGATATTCAGTAATATCATCATTTAGGACTGAGGATGATGAAAAATCTTTTAAAAAAAACGAATCTAGTGAAACAAAAGAATAAATATTAAGGATTCGTATTTCAAACAATCCGAGTTCAAAAATACTTCATAAATAATCATAGCGAAGTAAAATTCAAGAATGATCAAAATATGGATACAATCAAAGCTAGTATCCATAATAGATATCTTGGACAAAAAATAAAAATTTAAATTTTTTGGTGAATAGTGCCGTATTCGTGAATAGTGTCGTATACGTGAATAGTGTCGTATACGTGAATAGTAACACTGACACAAAAAGTTCTAAATATGATAAAAATTTCAGATCAATATTTCGACATAATGATATTGAAAGAAATAATATCATTTATAAAAAAAATAACATCTCTTACCTCGAAAGAATAGTACTTCTGGCTGGAATACTGAATATAGTGCTGAAGGAAACTTGCACCGTATTACAATACTCAAAGTATTAAAATACTCACAAGAATACGCTAAATAAATCGAGAGAGAAAGAGCGAAAAAAAACTTTAGTTTCTGGTGTAATTTTTAATTCTAACCTAAGCACCCTATTTATATAAAAATGCTTAGAACACCAAAGCAAAAAATTTAATATAATATATATATATATATATATATATATATATATATATATATATATATATATATATATATATATACAACAAAAGCCATTAAACTTAAATATCAAATAACATGATATAATATAACTATTAAACTCAGTAGCATTTACTTAGTTTTTCATACTAAATTTAATAACATTTAACATTTGACATATAATATATATTAAATAATATTAAGTATATAATTTAATTAAAATATAATATCATACAAATATAATAAATATAATATTAAACTTAAATAATATTAAATATATTATTAAAATACAATATAATACAGTAAAATATTATATTAAAATAAAATATAATATCATATAAATATAATAAAATATGATATCATATAAATATAATTAATTATAATATTAAACTAAAATATAATATCATATTAAATAAATTAAAATATAATATAATAAACTAAGTAGCATTTGCAACTCGCGTGAGTTTTTGGAACTCTGAATTTGTAGTATACTCCAGAACTTTTTACTGTTTTAATTTGCATTCATTCGTTATTGTTTTGGTTTTATTATATTGGGAATTTGTATATTTCTCTTGGTTTGTGTCTTGGGTGCCCATAAATGACCATATATGCATGTCGTCGTGCATGTGGCTAGTCCATATTATAGGGGAGACTCTGACGAAATTTTTTTGTTGATCGGGTAGTTGTGAACATTTATAATATTAAAGAGCTCTTTATGTGCTTACTATTAACGAGCTCTTTATAGTACTTGTTACCCGAATTTAGATGTCCTCAATAGTTTGTTAGCTAGTATGCTCAAGCCATATACTTACAAGTATGCTCAAGTCATATGCTTACAAGTATGCTTAAATGTTAATCATATGTTTACAAATATGCTCAAATCATATGCTTACAAGTATCCTCAAGTCATATGCTTATAAGTATGCTTAAATGTTAATCATATGCTTACAAGTATGCTCAAGTCATATGCTTACAATCATGGTATACATTAATAAGCTCATGTTGACTGTCATCGTCGGTTCTTGTAACAATCCAGATTTTTAATTAAATATTTAAATATTTATTGAATTATATAAATATTTAATGGTTGTGTTTATCGTTGAATAAGTATTTGTTTAGTTGATTTGATGTGATTTGATTATTTATTTGATTAATAAATAATTAATGAGTTAAGGAAAGTAATTATTTTGAAATAGTAATCTAATTTAATTTAATAATTAAGCTAGAGAGTTTATAATGATTAAATAGATTATTATATTATGCAATGAATTGTTATTAGAATTAATTAAATTAAGTATGAAAACTTAATTAATTAGAAGTGTGACAAATAACTATATTATAAGTGGTTATTAAAATAAATTAAAGTAGTTTTAATTTATTTTGCCAAACAAGGCTTAAATATATTAAGTCTTTAATTTTAAAGAGTTTTGCCAAACGGAGCCTTATGGCTTTTGGATTTTTAAATTTGATTTATTAAATATAAATTAAATAAATAAAATATAAATAATATATATATAATAATTTTATAACTGATAATTGATTAGGGTCAATTATTATAATGTCAGTTTTTTTTAAAAAAAAAGAAACGTCTGCATTAGTTTTATGTTGTGTTACGTATATTGTATTTGGTTAAGTTTGAGAAAGGAAAAAGGGAAGTGTTTAAGGAAAGAAAAGAGTCTGAGAAATTTCAGAGAGAGCATTTGACAAAGGACTGAGATTTCAAAAGTTAGTTCAGAGTAGCGATTCTAAGTGAATGGTTTTTCTAAAAGCAAGTGAAGGTATGTTATATAAAACCTAAAACATATTACGGTATAATTTTATTGAATATCACTGTGTATGTTATAAAGTTTTACAAAAATTGTATAGAAATCATGTTTTTATAATTATTTTTGATATTATGTGTATTTGTAACTGTAATTGTTATATTAGCACATGTATGTATATATGAGAAGTATGCTAGCATTCAAAGAGAGAAAAGAATTGGTTTTACAGTGAAAACGTGTAAGAAATTGAGTTGTACAAAATCAAAGGTTATAGATACAATTGTACGCTAAATGTAAAATTAAATTGTGATTATGTTAATTGGGTAAGAATTTTAGAGAATCGTACTTTAAAGTAATCAAGTTTGGGTTATTATTGATATTACAGTGTTAAACAACGTTAACAATGGAGTTTTTCTTAAAAATAGTGTTTTCAAATAATGAAATTTTCTAAAGTAGTTGTTTAATTGTCGGTAATTGTTATATGGATGATTGTTAAACGTTTATGTGTAGTTGCGATGAAATTATGGTTGTTAATTAGTGTTAGAATTGAAGTAATAGACAAACAAATCAGTTGTTCTGTTCTTCGTGGTTGGGTTCTGCGAGTTTCGGCGCCCCAGCGTCAAAATTCACGCCCCAGCGCCAAAAATCGCGCCCCGGCGCCAAAATTCTCGCCCCAGCGCCAGAAGTTGGCGCCCCAGCGCTGAAATTCGCGCCCCAGCGCCAATCTCGCGCCCCAGCGCCACTTGTTGGCTTAGTCCTCGCGCCCCAGCGCGGGGACAGAAGTCTAACTTGGACAATTTTGACCTCATGTAGTAAAATAGCCATAACTTCCTCATACGAACTCCGATTGAGGTGATTCAAGATGATCCGGAACGAGGACGAGTAGACATACAACTTTCGTGCTTTAAGTTTTTTAATTTGAGGTCATTAGGATGGGTCAAAATGGTCATCATTAGGACTGTTGTGTTTTCGGAGGCAATCGGAGGGTGTCGGACATGCACATATGCATGTGTAGTGCTCCAGACCATAAAAGATGTTGCCCTAAGTTACAAAATATGAACAATAGTAAATATAATGATGCTTAACATTAATATATGATGTATTGGATGAGTTATAGAAGCATAATAAGCATACACAAGAGAGGCAAATCTGGCGTGTGACGAATGAACGTCGAAACGCCGTGCCAAGTGTTAATGAACTTAACAAGTGTTTTAATTCAAATGAAATAAATATTACAAGATAAGGAATGTGTTTAATATAAAACCAATAAATAGTCCTAGCAAGACTTAATCACTTGAATGAACTGCGAATATGAAATACAGTGAGATATAAGTTGAAAGTTAACACAATTAAGTTGAACGTTGTGTATTTATTAGTAGGAAAGATTATGAGACATAGAGTAGAGTTTACGTTACAATTACTATGTGTTGTTATGTGACTAATATTTGATGTGTATGATTATATAATTGCGTAGGGCACGTGAAGTGTAGATAGCTGTAAGCTGTTAAACTGTTATTGGTAAACAACGATCAAGACAAGTCTTTCGGTTCCTATTTTCTACGTGGACTTGATGAACTGTTTTAAATTGCATGATGTGTTATGCATGTTAAAATCATGAAATATTAAAGTCAATATATGACTGCATTATTTTGGCTAAGTAATGATGATTGAGTAAGGAACTCAATCTTTATATTTGTTATGTGAATTAAAAGCATGTATGCCATGTTACTTTAATGAGATGTATGTCGAGCATGTTATTATGTGATATATGATGCATGAAAACTGTTAGACTTTGCTGGGCTGTCGAGCTCACTCTTGCAAATAACCACTTTTGCAGGTCAAGATTTTAAGGTAAAGATACGTGCTATGTGAGTTATAGAGATCTATATTCATGAAGATTACTTATGTTTTATGAGAAATGTATTTCATATTTTGAACGTAACATGTTGTTGAAATGTAAGTTGAGTTATCCAATGTATATGGATATTTAGTTATGATATAAGACTTTGTATAGTCATTTTGTTGTAACGATTCATGATATAAGATTGAATCAAAGAGATGTAATGTAATGGTTGCGATTCAGGGCAAGAAAGAAGGAAATGTATAAAAGTTTTAAATATTCCGCAATTTTATTAAGTTTAGCATAGAATAATGATGTACTATTTAGAGGTTGAATGTATGGTTAACGACCGAAGTCGGGATTTTAATTGTATGAATTTTGGGGTCGTTACAGTTGGTATCAAAGCTGTAGGTTATAAACCTTAGGTAGGAGTACCTTAGGCTATAACCTTAGGGAAGGAAGGCGAAGATAATGAAAGAATAAGCTCAAATAGAGTTTGAACAATAAGAAGTAATGTAAGAAACGTATAAAGAAGGGATAAAACTTGCGTGAAATGATTCAAAGAAGAATCTCGCAGAGTTATAAAGAATATGAATGTGGAGTTACCCAACTCCAATAATAAGGATGTAAGGTGATAACAAATAGACAATGTCTATAAGAAGAGAATGGTAAGGAAGTTAAGAATAGAGAGTTATAGTTAAGTATGGTACAATTGTACTATTTAGTAGTTGGTGTATGGTATCTGGGCTAAACGATTCCTTCATAGAGCGGAGGTATATACGAACTAGTAACTCAGAACCTAGTTTGTTAGTTGTTTGTGGAAAACCACTCAGCGTACCATATTGAAACTGTTAGAGACTCGATGTGTACCAAGTGTAGAAATGGATACGTATGATGAAAGTGTAGAACTCGAATGAAATTTTGAGCGATGTAAATGATGTTAGAAATTCTTAAAGGAATTTTTTTTTTCTTTATGTAAACAAGAAGATTCAAAGAAGAATCTAAGAGATATAAAGATAAGAAATGGGAGTTTCCTAACTCCAAAAGCCAGAATAACGAGTAATGTAGTAAATGATGAAAAAGAGAAAGAAAGAGGATCGTAAAACAAAACGATCACGAGTTAACAAAAGAATTTTAAGAGAGATGATTATAGAATAAGGTCACGACGTGATCTGTTTAAGTTATAAAAGAAAGATGGTCTGTAATGTTTGAATGATTATAGCTTAATGCTATGAAGATGGTGTACTATGATATAGTACGAGATAACTCATGAGGAGTTATAGATGATGTGATACGAGGAATTCGTATCGAGCAAAGAGCAAGTTAAAAGAAATATAGAGTTAGGTGGAATTTCAATTGAGAACTCATGTGATGACTGAGTTGTACAAACCTTTGTATGGGTGAGGGTTTTGTGCTTGCACTCAGTTTATCACAATGATAATCATTGGAATGTTTGTGTCGCGCTATTTGCTATATGCATGTTGAGAAGGTGATACTTTTCTCATGTATATAACAGATAGGTAGAGTATAGTTAGAGAATATTATAAGGTTAAGTGCGAGTTCTTAAAACTCATACTTATGGTAGGTTCGTGACTCATAATTATATGGTATATTTTTGAACCCCTCAACGAATGGACGCCTATGGTCTGACTAGGATAAGTTCTTAAAATCATATGATTGTGGCAAGTTCCTAAACTCATAACGTGTGGTAAGTTTGATGAACTAGGGTATAATTAAGTGTGAATGGAGTATTGAGAATGATAGGAATAGATAGACCTATTAAGCAATGAATCATTATAGAAAGTGGAGTTGATGGTGGAAGCATAGGTATTCTAAATCTACTAGCTATGCTAGACTTTCAAAATTTATTGACTTCGTGCTGATGTTTACACTTTTATTTTCTTGAAAAACATTGGATCAAATGATGGAACCAATGAGTTTTAACAACAAATACTATTATTTGTATGTCTATGCTAATTACTTCGGCTAGACAAAAATGATTTGCAATATATCAAAATGTATTTTATATCATTAATGCATCATGTAACCTGGTGCAAAGATGATAAAAACGATGGAGTCATCAATGCAGTATTACCTAGTGTTGGATGTGATCTAAGGATCGTCAACCCACTATGGTATGATGTAGTATGATAAAATCACCAAACGACGGAATCCTCAACGGACTGTAAATACAGTGCGGTATCATGACGTCAAAAAAAAAGATTTTTGAGATTTCTTTAAGATATGAGAATACATATGTATGTATGTATATGTATATTTCGGTTAATGTCTGAGTTATTGTAGAGGTCTATGATATTTGATTTAGCTAGACAAATATTGAAAGATGTTCATGAAATTCAAGAGTTTCTTGAGAAGTTACGCCAAACCAAATTATTTTGGTGCAGATTCAGATGTTGAAAAGCTGAGATGAACAACCCTTTTATAGGGGATTACGCGGAGGCGTTGCGATGTTTGTGTACAATACATTGTGCGAAGGGCTGATCACCCTAAGTACGAGGAGTCCCTATAGTCTTATGACTGTTAAAGTTTAAGTTGAAAGATTACTTATAACTATAGACATATGCATAGCGTTTAAATGTTTGTGCACAATACATTATACAAAGGGCTTAACACCCTAAGTACGGGGGTCCTTATAGTCTTATGACTGTTAAAGTTGAAGTTGAAAGATTACTTGCAACTGTGGACATAGTTCGTGGTCTTATGACCCTCAGCATGATTTGGAATCTTTTAAATTCCTGAGTTATTCATACTACTTCCCAATTATTGAACAATTGTGGAAGATTCTTGTTACTCTGCAAGATGGAAGTGAAAAAGGAAAATATTCTTTATAAAGAAGTAAGTCGTATAATGCGACACTAGATGATGAATATGTCGAATAAGTGAGAAAAGAGATTTTGAAGTCAGAAGGATATGAGTTATTAAAGAATAATGTGAAACTTTTAATAGAAAAGTTAATAATTGTATGAATTATAGAATGATCTTTGTAGAAGAAGTGGTTATAGAACCTAAGGAATGAATGAAGTAGTAATGTAAAATCTAAATTGATAGAATGGATGAATAAAAATTAATAAATAAAATTTCGAAGACGAAATTCTTAGAAGAAAGGGTGAATGTAATATCCCGAGTGTTTATGATAATGATCCTTAGAAAAGGAAATGAATGGGTTAAAAGATATATAATACTCAAAATATAATTGAGTTCAAATGAAAGTTATGAAATGAAACCTAGAATTTTTTAGGTAATGAATGTAGTAGGAAATATGAAATCTATATTTAGATAAAATGATGAAAGATTTCTTTGAGTTATTTGTTTAGTTTGTGTCTTCGATTCCGGGGACAGAATCCTTGTAAGTAGGGAAGATTGTAACGAATGAGTGGTTTGAGTTGTGATTCTGAGGACAGAATCCTTTTGAGGGAATGACGTAACAATCCAGATTTTTAATTAAATATTTAAATATTTATTGAATTATATAAATATTTAATGGTTGTGTTTATCGTTGAATAAGTATTTGTTTAATTGATTTGATGTGATTTGATTATTTATTTGTTTAATAAATAATTAATGAGTTAAGGAAAGTAATTATTTTGAAATAGTAATCTAATTTAATTTAATAATTAAGCTAGAGAGTTTACAATGATTAAATAGATTATTATATTATGCAATGAATTGTTATTAGAATTAATTAAATTAAGTATGAAAACTTAATTAATTAGAAGTGTGACAAATAACTATATTATAAGTGGTTATTATAATAAATTAAAGTAGTTTTAATTTATTTTGCCAAACAAGGCTTAAATATATTAAGTCTTTAATTTTAAAGAGTTTTGCCAAACGGAGCCTTATGGCTTTTGGATTTTTAAATTTGATTTATTAAATATAAATTAAATAAATAAAATATAAATAATATATATAATAATTTTATAACTGATAATTGATTAGGGTCAATTATTATAATGTCAGTTTTTTTTAAAAAAAAGAAACGTCTGCATTAGTTTTATGTTGTGTTACGTATATTGTATTTGGTTAAGTTTGAGAAAGGAAAAAGGGAAGTGTTTAAGGAAAGAAAAGAGTCTGAGAAATTTCAGAGAGAGCATTTGACAAAGGACTGAGATTTCAAAAGTTAGTTCAGAGTAGCGATTCTAAGTGAATGGTTTTTCTAAAAGCAAGTGAATGTATGTTATATAAAACCTAAAACATATTACGGTATAATTTTATTGAATATCACTGTGTATGTTATAAAGTTTTACAAAAATTGTATAGAAGTCATGTTTTTATAATTATGTATGATATTATGTGTATTTGTAACTGTAATTGTTATATTAGCACATGTATGTATATATGAGAAGTATGCTAGCATTCACAGAGAGAAAAGAATTGGTTTTACAGTGAAAACATGTAAGAAATTGAGTTGTACAAAATCAAAGGTTATAGATACAATTGTACGCTAAATGTAAAATTGAAGTGTGATTATGTTAATTGGGTATGAATTTTAGAGAATCGTACTTTAAAGTAATCAGGTTTGGGTTATTATTGATATTACAGTGTTAAACAACCTTAACAATGGAGTTTTTTTTAAAAATAGTATTTTCAAATAATGAAGTTTTCTAAAGTAGTTGTTTAATTGTCGGTAATTGTTATATGGATGATTGTTAAACGTTTATGTGTAGTTGCGATGAAGTTATGGTTGTTAATTAGTGTTAGAATTGAAGTAATAGACAAACAAATCAGTTGTTCTGTTCTTCGTGGTTGGGTTCTGCGAGTTTCGGCGCCCCAGCGTCAAAATTCACGCCCTAGCGCCAAAAATCGCGCCCCGGCGTCAAAATTCACGCCCCAGCGCTGAAATTCGCGCCCCAGCGCCAATCTCGCGCCCCAGCGCCACTTGTTGGCATAGTCCTCGCGCCCCAGAGCGGGGACAGAAGTCTGACTTGGACAGTTTTGACCTCCTCTAGTAAAATGGCCATAATTTCCTCATACGAACTCCAATTGAGGTGATTCAAGATGATCCGGAACGAGAACGAGTAGACCTACAGCTTTCGTTCTTTAAGTGTTTCAATTTGAGGTCATTAGGATGGGTCAAAATGGTCATCTTTAGAACTGTTGTGTTTTCGGAGGCAATCGGAGGGTGTCAGACATGCACATATGCATGTGTAGTGCTCCAGACCATAAAAGATGTTGTCCTAAGTTACAAAACATGAATAATAGTAAATATAATGATGCTTAACATTAATATATGATGTATTGGATGAGTTATAGAAGCATAATAAGCATACACAAGAGAGGCAAATCTGGCGTGTGACGAATGAACGTCGAAACGCCGTGCCAAGTGTTAATGAACTTAACAAGTGTTTTAATTCAAATGAATTAAATATTACAAGATAAGGAATGAGTTTAATATAAAACCAATAAATAGTCCTAGCAAGACTTAATCACTTGAATGAACTGCGAATATGAAATACAGTGAGATATAAGTTGAAAGTTAACACAATTAAGTTGAACGTTGTATATTTATTAATAGGAAAGATTATGAGACATAGAGTAGAGTTTACGTTACAATTACTATGTGTTGTTATGTGACTAATATTTGATGTGTATGATTATATAATTGCGTAGGGAACGTGAAGTGCAGATAGCTGTAAACTGTTAAACTGTTATTGGTAAACAACGATCAAGGCAAGTCTTTCGGTTCCTATTTTCTACGTGGACTTGATGAACTGTTTTAAATTGCATGATGTGTTATGCATGTTGAAATCATGAAATATTAAAGTCAATATATGACTGCATTATTTTGGCTAAGTAATGATGATTGAGTAAGGAACTCAATCTTTATATTTGTTATGTGAATTAAAAGCATGTATGCCATGTTACTTTAATGAGATGTATGTCGAGCATGTTATTATGTGATATATGATGCATGAAAACTGTTAGACTTTGCTGGGCTGTCGAGCTCACTCTTGCAAATAACCACTTTTGCAGGTCAAGATTTTAAGGTAAAGATACGTGCTATGTGAGTTATAGAGATCTATATTCACGAAGATTACTTATGTTTTATGAGAAATGTATTTCATATTTTGAACGTAACATGTTGTTGAAATGTAAGTTGAGTTATCCAATGTATATGGATATTTAGTTATGATATAAGACTTTGTATAGTCATTTTGTTGTAACGATTCATGATATAAGATTGAATCAAAGAGATGTAATGTAATGGTTGCGATTCAGGGCAAGAAAGAAGGAAATGTATAAAAGTTTTAAATATTCCGCAATTTTATTAAGTTTAGCATAGAATAATGATGTACTATTTAGAGATTGAATGTATGGTTAACGACCGAAGTCGGGATTTTAATTGTATGGATTTTGGTGTCGTTACAGTTCTTGTCGGTAGATCACACGCTTCGAAGAAATAGAGAACACTTCAGCAAAGGAAAAGTAGACAATGATATGCCTGCACCGTGATTGTCAGGAACAGAGATGCGAGACCGTGTAATGAGATTACCGATCATCCCATTTGTAAGATTAATGCCATAAACATAATCAGTGGGTTTAGCGAATCTCATAACTGGGTTTGGAGAAGCATCTTTTGGGAACTGCCTTATTGGTCTACAAATTTGATTTGTTATAATCTAGATGTGATGCATATTGAGAATAATGTGTTCGACAATGTGTTTAACACCGTGATGAATGTTACGGGGAAGATAAGCGTCCTGGATTAGAACTTTATGAATCTCCTAATGTTAAGATTGTCAAACCGCATACAGGGTACACATTGTCCAAAAAGCAAGTTGAAGATGTGTGCACATGGGTTAAGTCTCTGAAACTACCAGATGGATATGCGTCAAACATTGTAAGGTGTGTTACGGGTGGAAAATTGCAAGGGATGATGAGTCATGACTGTCATGTGTTCATGGAGAGACTCATGCTTATAGCATTTCAGGATCTACTTGATAAACCAATATGGGATGCTTTGACGGATCTTAGTTGTTTCTTCAAAGACTTATGTTTAAAAACATTAAATGAGAAGGACATGTCTGTACTTGAGAAGAACATCATAGAGATCACGTGTAAACTAGAAAAAATATTCTCACCTAGTTTTTTTTGACTCCATGGAGCATTTGTAAATCCATCTTCCCTATGAAACTCGTGTTGGGGGTCCAATTCAATACAGATGGATGCACCCTTTCGAGAGGGTGATGGAAAACCTTAAGAGGAAGGTGAAGAATAGAGCTTATGTCGAGGGGTCGATATGTGAGGCATACACTTTCGATGAGATAACTATGTTTGTCTCAGACTATTTTTCAGACGAAGTCTTGACAAAGGCCAATTGAGTCTTGAGACATGATGATGGGGGAAATGTTGAACTAAATGGTCAGCTTTCTATATTTGGTCTATCGGGTCGCACTTATGGAAAAGGGAAGCACATATTCCTCTTTGAGCAAGAATTACATGATGCACATACTTACATTCTTCTCAATTGCGAGTAGATTGACGAATTCGTGAGGTACACATGTAAACTTGAAAATTTATCCCTTAAATTTCAATGACATGTAATATACATTCTAATATGTTAATGTTTATAACATTGTATAGATTGTACGATGACGAGTTAAGAGTGAAGCATCCCGGCATAACTGATAAAGATATTCAAATCAATCGTGATAAAAAATTTGCACTTTGGCTAAAGGACAAAGTAAGTTCAATTTCTTAAGCACGACATATATATATAGTCCATATTAAATATGACTTCATTTAATAAGATGGTGTTTTTATAGGCGTTGACTGAGGGATCAACGATTTCGGCTAATGTACAATTCCTAGCTATGGGACCAGACAAGGACCAAGTCAGCCGTAATGGTTACTAAATAAGTGGTTGTGAATTTTATACAAAGACATATGGGTGCGATAAAAGAACAACGAACTCTGGAGTGTGTGTCCAAGGAGATTGTTACAATGAGCTTGGTCGTGCCTTTTATGGGGAGTTGGAGGAAATCGTAGAGTTAACATATAAGTGCATGTACGGGGGTCATATTAACTTGTTCAAGTGTCGTTGGTTTGATTCAGAAAAAGGGATACGTGTTGACAGACATGGAATCATCGATATTGACCTCCATATGTCTGTGTACTCCAACGGACCGTATGTTTTACCAACTTAAACAGTACAAGTCTACTACACTCGTAGTTCTGTTAGGAAAAAGGATAGACCGCCTACAGATTGGTAAGTTGTAATTCATACTCCCACTCACAGTCATGTAGAAGTAGTTGATGGGGAGATTTACCAAGAGCCGATGCTTCATAGACAAACTATAATAAATGTAGAGGAAGACATTGAAGTAATCCAGTTAGATGGTGGAGATGAACCACATGAATTAGATCCTAAGTCAATACTTATGTCAGATGACATTGATACTGAGGAGGAAGAGTTATTGAGTGACACTAACATTGAATATGAAGTAGATGATGGTTATAAATCTGCAATACGTATACAAGATAATTCTGACTCAGACATTGACACTTGAACAAATGAAATGTATGTTTAGCATTACATATTTTTTATATCATTGTCATGTTTATGTACTTAACTACTTAAATGCAATTTCCTGTCATTATTGTCATTTAATATTCATATATACATGTAATCAAATATAACTCATACTAACATCTTTATATCGTTGTCATGTTTATGTACTTAACTATTTAAATGCAATTTCCTGCCATTATTGTCATTTTATATTCATATATGCATGTAATCAAATATAACTCATACTAACATCTTGATATTTGTAATATATAGATGGCTTCTGAAGCAGTGCAAAAAAAGCGCGGCTTAGGTAGGGGGCCTAATCATGTGCTGAAGGCCCCTACTAATCCAGATGATCGGATTCTAATATAGATTCATCCTCATCCGAACAACACATACGTCCGCATCATTTATATATAAGCATTTTAGATTCCATTTATACAAGATATATAACTAATGTAAATTTCTTTAAATATTATAATATATCTACTTATCTTTGATGTAAATTGTTGTAGATTATAGTGATTTTTCAGATAATAAGATCGTTAAGTGCATTTCACAGCTGTGCTTATAGAATTGGCCCATACTTGTGATTACGTGGGTGAGCACACCTATGGCCCACAAGGATGTTGTTTGGGCTGAATTTCAGCTATATTTTTTTAATTATGATAAATATTATAATATTCTAAGGAAAATTATTTAGTAGTGTTAGATTATATGTTAAAAGTACCATTTTAATATTATTATTGTTGTTTTATTTGCAAAAAAGGTATAGATGGGAGGACACACAGGCTTCAGTGATACAGACACTATTCTGGCAGAAGTGCACCGTCCGCACCAAAGATAATTTGAACAAAGAACGACAAAAAGTCCTTCACAATGCATCGATCGACCATCTAGACCAAGGAGAGGATTACATGCACGAGCATAGCCCCGGGGTGTTCACCCAATCCCTATGGGCTGAGATGTGTGCCCAATTGAGAGCTAAGATCTGGGTCAAAAGATACAAGACTGCTGCCACTAAAAGATCCTCGGGTGTACCTGATGGCGAAAAGGCTAAAGGAACCTACAGGGGCAGGAATATTTCACAGTTGCAGCATATCACTGTCAGGGTACGTATGAATAGTTTTAATATGTTTACAATCATGAATTGTAGAATATCACATGTTTACTTAGTAATATTGGAATATGTTTTATATAGGAGTCTCAGTCTCAATATCAGCCTATCTATTGACTGGATTTGTACGTGGCCACCCGTGATGGTTTGCTTGATGCTATCCTGATAGCGGTAATAAGTTTTAACAACTTTGATCTTGTTTATCAAGTTTTACATCATTCTTTAGAATTTTACCAATTTATTTTTAACTATTTAATTGTTAACATGATAACAAGATACTTATAAGCATTTATTGAATGAGCGCTATCCTGAAGGCACCCCACGTCCGCCAATTGATCAAGAATTGTGGGAGAGGGCATCTGTTGTGAAGAAGAACTAAGTCAAAGGTCAAGGACAACGACAACGCCCAACGTTTAGTGGCTCAGGTAGCTCTGCTACCTAGTCTTCACAATCATCAAGTCATCCAGCTATTCATACTCCTGCTGACTGTGTGAGAGCTATTTGTCGAGATTGTGATCTTCTAAAGATATTGGGTGGGCATCTGGCGGCTCTGAGTCTTGATGAGTTAGCCGATGCAGTGGCGACAGCATCAGCATCACAGCATGGGGATGGCGACGAGGTAATCAATCTTCTTTATTACAATCAAATTAGTGACTTATATATATATATATATATATATATATATATATATATATATTGTTGTGTTTAATTTGTTGTACATTGTCATAATACCAGTATCAACATATATACTATATATGTAACTTGTTTTATTATTTTGTTAATTAAAGGGCGATCAAGCAGAAACCAATTTGGACAATGATACATGACGACCGACTTAGTGTTGTTTCGTAGTTATTTATGAATCTTGTACTTTTATATTCATTCTCTGGATGTCTGTATGTTACTTAAAGATTAGATTTGTTTATATTTATTCAATTCATATTGGTTTTTAAAGGTTTATATAGTTTATATACTAGTTTGGTGTATGTGTCGGTATATGGATGATGGATGTTTATATTGTTGTGCATGTTTATATTGTTGTGCATGTGTGTTGGGATAAAGTAGTTACAAAGGAGGTACAATTTTTTGGGAAATCTGTAAAACAAAAAAAATTTGGTTTCTTGTTTTTTAACATTAGCGACCGCATGCGGTCGCTGATAATTATTAGCGACTGCTAATCACATGAGGGTATTAGCAACCACACGTGGATGCTGACACGTGGCCCATGTTAGCCTTTGGCCCTGAACCATGCTGACTCAGCTTAGTGACGCTTTCTGTAGCTAATATCGATTGCACGATATAAACTATGAGCTGATCCAAATCGAAGAAGATCTGTCTTATTTGGAAAAACCAGTGCAGATCGACGATCAGAAAGAGCAAGTTCTAAGAAATAAAGTGATAGCATCGGTCAAAGTGATTTGGAGGAATAAGAATGTTGAAGAGGCTACAAGGGAGCTCAAAAATAAAATGTGAGAGAACTATCCCTAACTGTTTACTTAACTTGTACTACAATCTCGAGGACAAAATTCTTATTAGGGGGAGTGAATGTGAAACCCCAAAAACCCTAATAAGACTCAGTATGTAAATTATGTGTTATTAAATAAAATCTCTCCATTCTGAAAGTATATTATGTTATTATATACTCTGTTGTAGAATCAGGTTAAATAAATTTTTGTCTAAAAGTTGACGTGTTTGACACGTCGCGCTTAAAAATTTTCTTCCTAAAATGGACTTTTCGGTATATGTGTTTTGACAAGTTGCTTTGTCGTGCTTGTTAAGATTTGTGAAAAACCTAAGTTAGGAAAACCCTAACCCTATATTTATAAACCTTAACCCTAAATTTGAAACTATAACCTTAATTAATTAGAACTAACCCTAGTTAGGTTATCTTAAGCCCTAACCATGGTTATTAAACTTCAATTATGTGTTAATTGTTAGGTTTTGTGAAAATCATAAACGCAATCAAATTGCAAAATTAGTAGAAGCATGGTAAAATCAGATTTTGAAATTTTCATAAACCAATTACCTGGATCATCCTTTATGCATGTTACTAATTAGAATGAAAAATAAGAAGATATATAATCATACCTTGTAGATACGAGCTTCCACAGGTACGAGTTCAACTCTTACTTCTCTGCGATCTCCTTGAATCTCCGGGTAGATTCCTTTCTTTGATCAACGTTTGTAATAACAAGGAAATTTTAAGTCACTTTATATGTATGTATATTATTGATATTTAAAACTTTGTTCTATATAGTGATTTAATATATGATAACATATGTGAAATGGTGCATGGTTAAATAAATATATATACTATAGTTATGGATATATACATTTATAGACTTCATTAAAAATGAAGGCTTCATAACCTAATTATACATTAGGTGAGATATTTAAATAACTTAAGGGTTATGGTAATAAGAAAAAGTTAGTATTTAATATGTATACTAACTTAAGTGTATAATTTTATTATTACAAGTGATTAATAATTTTAAACCTAATTATAGTAAACCTAATTAGGTTATGAGCTAATGTCACATGTATAACTAATTAAATTCCATAAGATTGGGAATTGAAACCCTAAATAAACAATTAGGGTAATATATATTAAAATTATTAAACTATGTTTATTACATAGCTTAATACAATTAAAGGAGTAGCCCAAAAGAAATAAAATGCAAGCTCATACTTAGCTCACTTGATTAAGGGTATTTTAGACCTTTGATTAATCAAATTTGTGCCTTAAAATAAAAGCAAAAAGGAGGGGTTATTGGTAGGGGTGCTCAAACAATTCGGTTTTTTCAGTTTTTTACCGAACCGGTTGAAACCGGTACCGGCAGTACTGGTTTTTTTCGATTTTGATTTTTTCGGTACCGATTTTTCAGTTTTTTTATACTTTTCGGTACCGGTAGCGGTAATTAAAATTTTGAATTCGGTAAATACCGAAAAACCAAAAAAAATCGAAAAAGTTGAAAAGTTCCTTTATTCCTTTGCTGAACAGTTGAAAAGTTCCTTTGTCATGTTATCACATTTTATCAATAAAGTAATGGAAAAAGGTTGCAGTAGATTTTGAATTCGGAAGGAACTTTTCAAATTTGCAAGTAGATTAATTAGTGAAAAGTTGGTACTGGTGTCTTGTTTTGTTAGAAGAATTACTCCCTCAGTTGATTTTCTAATTAATTTGCAGTATTCTAGAATTTAGTACTCGTGAATATATTTATTTAATTTTGATTAATATAGTAATTAATATTATAAACTAATGTTATTAAGAAAATAAAATAAATTTAAATCATATTTTGAATTTTACCATTTCACTAATTAATTATAATCAAGCTCAAATTTATTAATATAAAAAAAATATTTAATTATTATGGTACAACCGAAAAAATCGGTACCGACTTTGTACCGAACCGGTACCGAAACTGGTTATTCGGTACCGGTACCGGTTCTTGATTTTTTGGATTTTTCGGTTCGATACCGGTTCGATTTTTTACCGATGAGCACCCCTAGTTATTGGGCATATAGGACCGGTCATATTAGACTTTTTATGGAAAAAAGATTAACCTAATCAAGTTCTAAAAGAAGAAGTTCTTAATTACACACAAGGACAAGTGTGTTATGCTCCTATTGGTGAAAAATCTAATTAGCATCCTTAGTGGCATGATTAGGCATGACTAGGAAGAGATAAGGCTAACCCTTTTATCCAAGGGACAAAAAGAACATGGGGGATATTAGTTAATCACCAACATTATAACTTCATTTCACCACATCTTTATTTCATTTTCATTCTCTCCACCATTCTTCTTCTTCTATTTTCTCTCAACTGGTAAAGCATAAAGAGAGGAAAAGAGAGAGAGAGAGAGAGAGAGAGAGAGAGAGAGAGAGAGAGGTTCGATTCTTGGGGAAGAAGAGGAGAAAGTTGTTCATGCATCCTAAGTTCCTAACTTACTTTGGAAAGAAGAGGAGGACATCCCATAAGATAAGGTAAGAAAAAATCAAACCCTAGTTTTATGTTTTGTATGTTCTATGTGATCTTGTGAGAGATTCATGGAAGTGCAAGTTCTAAAAGGCTAGAGTCTTATATGAATGATAAATCTTGAGTATAATATGTTTAACTTGCTCATCTATATAAGTTTGTGTTGGAAATTTGGGAAAAAGTAGTTGCTAGGAAAATTTTATTTAAAAGGGGTGATCTATGCTTTGCATTTTGAAATCTACAAATGGTTTTTGTGATTTTATTTCTTGGTATGCTAGAAGTATGAGTTAAGAGCATAAAACCCTTTGGAAGCATGTAAAAATGTTAAAGATGTGAATTTATTATCAAAACACTCCAACTATGAACTCATGTGCAAGAACAGTCACTTCTGGGCTAATTTTCGTGATCAAAACAGATCCAATTTTGATGTTTGATGAATGAAATTTGTACTTCAGGAAGATATGAATCCAACGAGTCTGATTGGATCCAAATTGGAGTTGCAGATTTCATTTTATTCAAGTTTTAGTGAAGGACCCCAAATTTGGAAAAAAAAAATCAAAAAAAATAGAAAACCTACTGCCGGTTCAGCAATTATCGAACCGGCGCAAATTTTCCGACGACTGGTTCGGTACTATTCCATCTGGTTCCGACGATGGTTCTTGGATCCAAATTTTTCTAAATTTATGAAGAATATTAAGATATCTAATCCAAAATTTTTCTGAGCTGTTAGCTAATTATTAAGTAATTAGTGGTTTAAACTCATTTAAAACTTACTAATTTATATTTTTTTATTCCATTAATTGATTATTAAACTAATTATATGTAATTTTAATGTAATTAACTATTTAATTATTATATAAGTGGTATTGGGTGATAATTAAGTGGAGATAGTTTTAATAAAGTAACTATTGATTATTTAATTTAGATTAAATAATAAATGAAGTTAAACAATTGATTAATATTAAATAATGATTAAAGAATGTTTAAGTTAGATTATGTAATAATGTAATTGCTTACTTACATTAGCATAAAATTTATAAAATAATTATTTATTATTTAGTTATTATTAAATAATAAATAAGAATAAAAGATAATTAATTATTCTTAAGTTAATAAGAAAAAATAATTAAAGACTTATGAAGTAAATTAATTATTTATTATTCAAGGATAATTAATTAATTAATTAATAAGAACAAATGATAATTAAATATTCTTAGATTAATAAGAAATAATAATTAAAGACTTATGAAGTGAATTAATTATTTATTATTCAAGGATAAATAAATAACTAATTAATATTAAATAAGAACATAGGTTAATTAATTGTTCATTTATTAATAGCAATGAATAATAAAAGACTAATAAATCAATTATTTATTATTCAAGGATAAATGATTAATCAATTATTACTTAATTAATATTAAATAATAATTAAAGACGAATAATGTTAATTATTCAATATTTAATTAACATTAAATAATAAGTGTAATTAGCTATTATTTATTTAATAATAACTAAAGGTAATTAATTAATTACTATTTAAATAATATTAAATGGTAATTAAAGGAAGATAGAGTTATTAAATGGAGATAATTTAAATGACTTATTAATTAAATAATTTTAATAAATTGTTTTAAGGGTCTAATAAGTGTTTATTACTTAAGAAAAACCTTATAAATTTATTAAATCATTAACCTAAGGTTTATTAAATATCCTTTAAGATTAATGATGGTAGATTATACAACGTGTACATTGTGATTGAATTATTTGCTAGATAATAGCATAAGTAAGCATATAGACGTACGATTATATGCAGTACTAATTAGTAGACCAACATTATCAATGCTAGGTCGATCAAAGAGTTTTAATTAAAGCTAGTTAGATGTAGCTCGTCGAACAGACAAGTTTCCTAACTCAAACTCGAGTTATTATTTTCGAAGCATGTTAGTGAATAATTATTGTTAATTATTCACATCTAAAATGATTATCGAAATTCACACTTTGTGCAATTAAATTCTTGTTATATTATTATTGAACTGCGAATTAGATTAAAGTTCTTCATTCATGAACTGTTTATAAGATAGATCTATGCAAGTTGTATAAGCTAGATCAAGCATGTTTAAAATTGTTAAATCAAATGTGTTTTAAAAAGTCGTTCTTATTAAATTGTTATGATATGAGCTCCTGACTAAGAAAAGGACAAATTTGATTAAAGCATGATATCAATGTTGGATTATTAAGTGTTTATGCATAAATCACGGGGTATGAAAGGTTGATCCCCTTGATTACCAAAACTTATTAAAAGGTCCAGTTTAAATACTGAGAATCATGGCAAATGTTCATGGTTATTTCAAACCACTCAGTACCTAATATGTAATTATTGAAACTTAATTCATATTCTTTCACACTCGATTCTATTGTTGAACATTGAAAGCTAAATTCTATTCTAATCATGATATACCTTTCTTGTATTTAAACTTGTTAAGCAAATTAGTTGCTTACCTTTCCTATATCATGATACTTATTTCAATTAAGCCTGAAGGATCGAATACGAAAGACAAAGACAAGGGCAAGATCCAAGAATAGTTTAGAATGAATGTTAATTATTATTGTGACTCCCCCAAATCCGGGTATCTTCCAACCCGACAGATGGTGCTACACGGTGCTACAGTTCACACATTCATTCAATTGAAATACCTTAAAAGAGTGAAAATGCCTTATATATATGCCAAAATAATTTCCATTCCTAGGTTCTTTAGAGTCATTACATAGATTCTTTGTCATAATACCAAATAATAACAACATTCATCCTATACTATTACAAAGGCAACTTATTGGTTTGCCTTAGCCTTCCCTTTATCTTTACTAGATCCTTCAGTCTGTTCGGTCTTAGCTGTATTCAAATGGTTCAAGCAAGAGTGAGCATAACTAGCTCAGCAAGTATGACAAATTCATTTAAATAAGAGGCCTGAATCATATAAATCGTATATCTTCAATAACTGAATCAATAGTTATGAAGTACTATCTATAATTCAAAATAGCACTTCTCTTTTCTTAAAACGTTTCACAATAAACAACATTCATTAAACATCAATATTGGTCCAACACCTTAAGCATTTCATTCTTTCTTTGAAAAGGACAACCCGACACCAAGTTCGTAAGTCCGGCATATCTTACGAGCACGTCTAGGTGTTCATCCTATATTACTCTATGTTGTACAACACTACTTTCTTTAAACGTATGTACATTAAATGTTTGGCAACCTCACGTGCCTGTCGTTTGACGAAAAAACATTTATTTATGCAGAGTCAGTCTTTCTTTGAAATCAATACCAAAATAGTTTGGCAAGAGATAGCAACATTAACAATAGTTCGATAGATTATTAACAAAAATCTACAAACACATTAAATCTAGCCGAAGGAATTGACTTTGACTTCATCATACATTAATTCATGTGTAAGGTACATGAATTTACAAAGCTTGTCCAGAATGAACATATACAAGGGTTAGAACACTTGCCTTTAGCGTCTTCTATAATTATTATACTTTTCCTTTGTGTCTTTAAGGATTCTACAATACATGATCACATAACATACCACATTAGGTCATATATAATCACGTAAGGCCACTAATATATCTTACCCTTGTTCTTAACCTAATCATGCCTTAGATTGTTTATCATTCGTTATGGTTTATCGTATTACATTGTTCTTATGTTTACGTAATCATTCGTTAACCTTTAGTCATCATTCTTAAGGTTTTAAGTATCCTCAATGATGTTACTTCAAGTCAATTAAGTATACAATTCATTACTAAGTAGCTTCTTCCTTCTTTATATAATTAAGCATTCTTTACTTGTCATTTCCTAGTGTTAGAGCTGCGGCGCCAGCTTCCTATATACAACTCGCACTGCAGCGCGGGTTTCCAGTGCACATGCCCCTGCCTCGGCGCTGCGGTGCCAAAACCTTATGTTATGGCCGCACTGTGGCGCCACTTCCCAGTGTGTAATGTCCAGTCTCGACATTGCTGCGTTAAAGTACTACATAGTGGCCGCGCTGTGGCGCCACTCGTCATTAGGTTAGGGTCTGGCCTGGCGATGCGGTACCGACTTCCCCTTCTTAGGCAGCACTGCAGCGCTGGCCCTGAGGCTCAGAAAATTTTGACAGTTAATTTCTTATGTGAATTTCCCGGGCTCATAACTTATTTGTTATAAGTCCGAATTGGCTCGTTCAAAAGTCGTTAGCTCACAAATCACATGCACTATGATTTCATTAGAAAATATTACATTTTTGAATCTTTTAACTCGGACTTCACTAATTAGTTCATTATTGCGCGTTCGTTAAACGTTCAAAGCTCGTTTCTCCGTTCTAAATCAGAATTTAGTCATTTTCGAGTTCACAACTCTCAAATGCAACTTGAGACTAATCTCCATCGAAAACCAAAGTTTCTGAGTTAAATGCTAACTTTCAACTTTCATTCCGAGAATTTAATGATTTCGACGATAATCTCGTAAATTTCACCATAACTTCGTTACTTGAGATTTTTACATCGTTAAAAATGGATTCATTATATCATTCTAACATCCTAACCAAACTTATTTCATTAAATCATTTACATGACAAATTCTTACATGTTCTTCAATAGTCCATAACGTAAATAAGTATGAATTACTTATACATGGCTTATTAAGGTTTAAGTCCATTGATTATCCATCTTTATCATTTCTTATCATACATGCTCCACTAATCAACACTTCTCTATCAAACTATAATTAAAGAGATGGAAGATTAATAATCTAGAGGTTCTTACCGTTGATAATCAAGCTTGGTTCCTCTTCTTTCTTTCTTCTTGAATTATGAAAGCTCTAGCTTTTCTCACTTTTCTCTCTATAATCTAGGATGTTGGTGAGTTTGAGCAATGCAAATGACAAGCTAAGCACTTCTATTTATAGGAATTACCAAGTTAGGTCAATTTGGTAACTTAGGCCATTCCACCTCCTTTCATAACCTCCTTACTATTCATTACTTTGGCAACCAAAACATATTCTTTGCTTGGCCACCACACATGGCCAGCCATGACTCACCTATGGAGCCCACATGGGTTACCCCATGGGTTTTCTTACTCGTTGACCCATCGGTTCGTTCCACGGATTCGGTTCTTAGTCCGGGCTTTAGTTTTAATTACTTTGGGCCTAACGTTGGGCTTGCATTTCATATCATTGGGCCTTAACATAATACCAATTGGGCTTGCCAAAATTTCTACACAAATCCTACAAGTCCAATGAAATGGGATTTAAGCGTTTAACGTAAAATCCTCGTATCCCTTACGTATACTAGTTCGCATAATCTTTCGTCAAACACGTTATACTAACTTTCATATATACTTGCATAATACTTCGTATCATACTCGTATTCATTGCCTCGTATAATACATGTTATTATAAGATTATCAATTATTCAAATCTTTACGTTCCTTAACATTCTTAAACTTAGTACGCAGGCGAAAAACTGCGTTTGTCATAACTGAAATATTATTACATATTCCGTCCTTCCTTATTATTCTACCGTTATGTATTTCTCGGAAGTTCAAAAATAATTTCCGAGCAAAAATTAGTGAATACTGTTTTCCGAAAAATTTCTCGAAAAGCTTTTATTTTCATCTTGGAAATTCAAACACTTTAATTCCTTCACGTAGCCAGAATACTACAACATTCTGATACATTTAGGTTATAGAACAACCTTCATCTTACTATCACATAATAATAACATATAATATAATTTATTCATTATTTAATCAAATAAAATTATTTTACAATTAATCCGAATTTCTCGGTTGTTACATCCTTCCCCAGTTATAAAAATTTTGTCCCCAGAATCTCGTCTTACATTAAACAATTAGCTGAGGATAATTCTTCTTTATCTTTTCTTCAAGTTCCCACGTTGCTTCTTCAGCATCGTGGTTCTTTCATAACACCTTTACCGAATGTATAACTTTGTTCCTCAAAACTTGCTCTTTTTTATCAATAATTTGAATGGGCATCTCTTCATACGTCAAGTCCTTCTCAATATGAATAGGTTTATATTCTATCACATGCTTATAATCTAGCTTATAAGGACATAACAGAGAGACATAAAATACATTATCTATTCTTTCTAGGTTTGGAGGTAACGCTACCATGTAAGCTACCTCTCCTACCCTTTTTAATATTTTGAAAGGTCCTATAAACCTTGGACTTAACTTTCCCTTCTTTCCAAAGCGTATCTTTCCTTTCTAGGGAGATACCTTTAGAAATACGTACGAGCCTACTAAAAACTCTCTGTCCACTCGATGCGAATCCGCATATTTCTTCTATCTGTCTTGCACTGCTACTAGACGCATTCGTATCAGCTTAACTATATCCGCTGTCTGCTGCACCAATTAAGGTCCTACCATTCGACGTTCTCCCACCTCATCCCAACACAGTGGTGTTTTGCACTTACTTCTATATAGAACTTCGTAAGGCGGCATACCTATGCTCGCATGATAACTATTGTTATACGCAAACTCTACTACTGGTAGATATCATCCCAACTACCCTTGAAATCCATGATCCAAGATATCAACATATCTTCAAGCATTGGAATTGTTCTCTTACTCTGCCCATCAGTTTGTGGATGATAAGCCATACTCAACTTCAGTTGCGTTCCTATCTGTTCTTGCAGACTCCTCCAAAAGCTTGACATGAATCGTGGATCACGATCTGACACAATCGAAACTGGTACTCCTTGTCTGGAAATGACTTCCTTAACATAATTTTTAGCTAACTGGTCTAAGTTATACTTAATCCTTATTGGAAAAATGTGAGCCGACTTCGTTCACCGATCTACTATTACCCAAATCGCATCATACCCTTTCTGAGTAATTGCAAGTCCCACCACAAAGTCTATCGTGATATGCTCCCACTTCCACTCCAGAATCTCCAAGGACTGCCACAAGCCGCTTTGTCTTTGATGATCGACCTTAACATTTTGACAAGTTAAGTACCTACTCACGTATTTTGCTATTTCCCTCTTCATGTTCGGCCACCAAAAACTCTGTCGAAGGTCTTGATATATCTTCGTACTGCCAGGATGAATCGAGTACCTTGAACTATGAGCCTCTTGTAACACTTGCTCCTTTAATTCCATCTCATTTGGAACCCAAATTCTTCCTCCAAATCTTAATAATCCCTCATTATCGAGATTATACTTTAATTCTTTTTCCTCGGTTAATCGCTTCTTCATCTGGTCACACTCATCATTTTTGAGTTGTACCTCCTTGACTCTCTCTACAATGGTAGATTGAATCTCTTTTGTAAACAGTCTCTGACCCGATTTACTCGGTAACTTTACCTCCAACTCCATCCTAGTCATCTCTGTTATTAACTCAGTTTGAGCCGTTAACATAGACAACTTCTCCCGACCCTTCCTACTCAAGGCGTCGACCACTACATTGACTTTATCGGGGTGATACAGGATTTCACAGTCGTAATCCTTTATCAACTCCAACCATCTCCTTTGTCTCATATTCAAGTCCTTTTCTGTGAAGATATATTTTAGACTCTTATGGTCCATGTATATCTCACATTTCTCTCCATATAAGTAATGCTTCCATATCTTCAAGGCAAATATTACCGCTGTGACAACCCGAAAAATCGGATTGTCAAGAATTTAAGTTTAAAGAAGTAGTTATTAATAAAATGAATTTTTATTAATATTATTCTATGCTATGTGTTTATTAATCGTTCTATAACCTAGGATGATTATAAGTTGGAAGAATTCTGGCTACGAGCTAGACTGGACGAGTGAGAATTTTGAAGACGAAAATAAAAAAAATTTGGGAATAAAAATATTTCTGAGGAAAAGACGAAATAGGCACTATTCACCCGATGAAACCTAAGGGTTAAGGTTTGAATAACCTAAGCCTTTTCGAGACTTCGGTAAGTCAAAATGACATTTCGTCGAAAGATTTGACGATAATATATCATGAAAAGTTAAGTAAGCCGATAAATTTTTTTTTTTCAAAAAACGTGCAGAAATCAGATGAAATAAAAACGACAAAAAGTATTGTTATGTACTTTTCATCTGTTTAACTACGTTAGGGGAAAACGTGAAGGAAAACGCTTAACCCTAAAAAGTGTTTTTTAGTTTTTCAGAGTTCCGAAGAATGCGTAAAAGTTAAATTGTAGAGGAAAGACGAAATATCCAAAAATATTTAGATTCCGAGAATCGTAGTTTTTAAAACTGTCGGATGAATTCTGCAAGACGGAAGCACGAAGCTTCCAAGATGCTTCGTGAATATCAATGAGGTTAACTAATGAGGTGGGAGTAGTGATTTGGGGGCGAAATGACTAAAATACCTCTAGCCTTGAAAATATATAAAAGAGAAGTGTTAGTTGATTTCTTTGAAATCAACCAACACTTTGAGAGAGAGAGAAAGAGAGCTTGATAGCTTGGAGAAGAAGAATAAAGAAGGGAAAGAGCATGAAGGCTCGGATTGGAGAAGATCGAGAAATAGAAAAGCTAGGGAATCATCGGCTTTGTCTAAAGGAAGAAGAACGGTATTAAAACCTAACTTCTAGATTAATTTTCTTTTAAGTTTTCTATGTTAAAAACATATCTTAATGAGAATAAGAAGTAAAAGATGTTAAGAAATGATTTCATGTGATTGAAATCATGAGAAAGTGAAGAAATAAGAATTAGAAAGTTATTTTATAAATTTCTTAAGGAAGTATGAGATTCGTAATGAATTTGAACGATCCGAATGACTCATATTGTAATAACCTGATATTTTCTATATAATTAAATAAGAAATTTTGTGTATAATTTTTTTTTATTTATTATTAAAATAAATGTGGGAATATGTACAGGGTAATATGTATATATGTATATGTGATAAATAAAATTTATTTATTACATGAATATTTACAAATAAATTTTTTTAGAATTTATTGATCATTATAAACTATTTTATAATAATTAATTTTGTAGAAAAATGTTTTTTTATTAATTATTTTCCATGAAAATATGAGTATATTATTATTTAAATAATATATAAATGATTATTAGAATTATTATAAAAAATATTTTATTACAGTATATATGAAAGTTAAATCAGATATGGAATCCAAATCCTAATTCTGGATTTGGAATAAGGAATGAGAATAAAAATATTATATTATTTATCTTTCAGTGTTATAAATATGTACTGTGTGTACGTATTGATAATGATTGGTCAATTATATGTATAATGTCAAAACCCTAGCATTAATTGGTTTAACCCTAATTTGAAACCCAAATCGGAGTTTATGATTGGTAAGAAATTGTGTTATGTGATTAATGTTAATTATTATAGATATTAATTTTGATTAGGAAAACCCTAATTATAGAAAACCTTAATTGTTAATTGGAAACCCTAATTTCAAAATTTAAAACCCTAATTTGCTATATTGAACCCTAATCGCTAATGTAATCATCTTAATGGTAATTAATAACTCTTTAAACCTAATTATTAAGTTTAGGTAATTATGAAACCTAATTTAATTAGGAAAACCTAATATACTATTTTGAGAAATTAAGTTTTTATTTTTTTTAAACCATAAATAAAAATCCTAGAGAAAATTTAAATTGTGGAACCTTAGGGTTAAACCCTAAGGGTTTGCTAAGTTACTAAATGGCCATTAAATTTGCAAGACAATTGACCAAAATGCCCTTTCATATTTCTTTATTACATTACTCGTGAATTTTACCAAAATATGTAGTAGGTGGCCTAATGAGACTGCCCATGTGCTGAAAACCTACACATATCAGTCATTCACCAGCCCAATACATTGCATCTAACCTAATATATATATATATATATATATATATATATATATATATATATATATATTAAAAGAGAAAGAAAGTTCATTTTTAGCCCATTTGTACACCAACTCTCTACCAAGTCCCCCTCTCTATCTAACCCACGAAATTGACAAGTATTTCAGTCCCATATCTAGCCCCAAGTTCATTCACTAACGAATCAGAAGCCTTAGATTCATGTTTTGCTCAAGAAAGGTATAAAACCTAATTTATAATCTGATCTTGGTTGTTATGTTAGATGTTAGTTTTTTTGTGTTAAACATGTTACATGTAGTGTATATAGATGATCTGGATTGCTAGATGTTAGATACATAACATCTATAGGCTCGAATTTGATGATTTATAAAATCTAGAAAAAGTTTAAAACTGTGGTCTGACAACGAATGTCAGTGGCTCTAGATTCTTGCCTGATAATGTTTTTTCTTGTTTTATGTTTTAGATATGTAGTTTGATACGTGGTATGTGATCTGGAAGTGTAATAACAACCATTATATGTCTAGGTTTCATGTTATTATTGGTCAAAACCCATTTACTGAGCATGACCAAGAGTTTCTGGGCAACACAGAAACTTGTTTTCAGTGCCTAACAGGATTTCGTTAGCCCAAGATCTGTCAGGTGTTATGTTGTTTGATGATGTTGTTATATCTAGATTGTAGCCTGTATTATGTACTATAGATCCATGGTTTTAGATACTTTAAAACATCAACAGGATCTATGTAGTGGATGATCAAACTAGACCATCCGATCACAATTTGCGTTTCTGGAAAACCCAGAAACTGTACGAACTAGCTCACTGACAAGGTTTGACCGAGCTGAATCTGGAATAAGTGATGTATTCAGACTGTTCTGTTGATGTAAAAATGTTCTATGATATGAGTACTACTTGTGTGGACCAACAAAACACTTAACTAATTATCGGAACCTAGATTAAATCGAGCTAGATGGTAGGCACTCGAATTGCCTGGGTTTCTGGGTTACCCAGAAAACCCAAGAACGCTCTGACAACAAATTTAAAGAGGCAGATCTTCATGATGTGTTGATATATGAACTAAATATTGGTTGATAATTGTAGTGTTGTATACCTACTACAAGATAAATGTATAAACAGACCCATAAACATGATAATCAGATAATTATTCGTGATCAAACTAAGCATGTTGCTAAGCCGGCTGTCAGTGTTCTTGAGCTCAAGAACACCAAACAACGACAGAAAGCGTCGCTATAGGCTACAGCGACGGTTTCTATTACTTTAGTTTTTTAATTTCTGGAAAATGATTAACAATAGAAATAAATTCTAAAAATTCATTAAAAATAGAAATTTATTTTTGAAAATTACAAAAATTATTTATAACAAATTATTTTAAGTTATAAAAATTAACTTTAAATAATTTTACATATTTTTCATAAATATTATTATTTATTTGAATATTATTGATATTTAATTTATTTATTAAATGCATTAAAGAAATTAATTAAAAATGATTTTATTATATTAATAATCATTTTAAATGATAATAAGGTATTTAATAATATTTTAAGTTATAAAACATAACTTTTAATATTTCAAGATAAATTTCATTAATTATTTAATATTAATGATATTAGATTTATTTAGTAATTATATTAAATAAATTAATTAAAAATAATTTTATTATTATAAAAATCATTTTAAATGAAAATAAAGAGTTTAATAATATATTAAGTTATAAAATATAACTTTTAATATTTAAAGGTAAATTTTATTAATAATTTAATATTAATGATATTAATAATTATATTAAATAAATAGTTTAATAATGGTTTTATTGATTTAAAAATTATTTAAAAAGGATATAAATGGTTTAAAAATATTTTGAAGTTATAATAAATAACTTTTAATATTTTGATAAATAGTACATTAATATTTAAATATTAATGTTAATTATTTAAAAATGGTTTTAAATGTTTTAAAAATTATTTAAGGATAATAAAAATATTTTGAGTTATTATAAATAACTTTAATATTTTGGAAATGGTTTCATTAAATAATTTAATATTAATTAAACATTAATGATAATAGAATTATTTAATATTTAAATCATTTAATAATGATTCTAGTGCTTGAAAAATCATGATTAATTATAATATTTATTTAAAAATTATTACAAGGCTATGAAAAATAGTGTGACTGATATTTAAAATATCCAGAATAATATTGTACTAGACGATAGAGTTTTGGACTCTATAATTATCCGATAAAGCCATCAGTACACAGATATGCTTCAGAAATTGATCTGGACTTATATAATTTGTCTGTATAAGTGTTTGTTTGTGATCCAATGACTGTTAAATATGTGTGACAATGTGATTAGGTTATGTGCTGACTACAAATAGTAGTACTATGTGTTATGATATGTATCTCTAATCGATAGAATGATCCTATTAATGATAGGTCTCGACATAAAAGATAAAACTAAGTTGCATAACTGTAAGTAGCAGACCAGGCAAGTATCTAATCTTTGCATTTACTTTATGCAATGGACATGTGTAAGCCAGTGTCAGAACTCTATTGTTATTGTTATTGTTCATGTATCTATACTTTTGTCGATATGTCAGTCCTTGAATTCTATCCGATCATTGGTTATCAATTCAGTATTATTGTATAAATCTAGATATATATTCTGTTCGTTAATTTCTAAAATTTATTAAAGAAGTGACCTCACTTAGATAATCTTTGTATTTAATCATATGTTTATACATACTTATTGTTTTCCAGTATATGTATATGTTAATTTAAAAGCTGTCTAAGCTTATTTACTCGGCTATACATAGATTTATAAATAGTGTTAAGATATGTCTTAGCTAATTGTTCTGGCTAGACGAATATTTGTTAAAACTTGATAGGTTCGAGAAAAGAACTCAATTATTATTATCAGGTCAATGCCAATTACTTCGGCTAGGTCGAAAAAGTGATTAGATATTGAAATCATAGTATTTCGTTGTTATAATTCAAATTCTCATTGTAAGACTGAGAAGAACAACCTTTAATACAAAAGGGAAAACTATTGGTCGTATATTCGGCTATTGCGCACAGTTAAGTATTATGCATAATATAGGGTATAATTAAGCTGATCATTTGTTATACTTGCAGAGGGGTATGACTTAATCTTTATGGTTATCTGATACACCTGGGTATATCAAAGCAAATCTTTGATAGTTACTCAAGAATTAAGTTCAAGATCCTTAGGGATCACTCAGCATAAACTCTGGAAAATATTTCATTTTGTTATTGTGTATAATTAATTATTGTTATTCAGTTGAATATCAAAAATCGAAAACAAAGTTCGTAGTCTGTTGACTGCTCTCCATTTATAGTCAGTAGGTAGTTTCAAAATTTGAGATAGATTTGATATGTTCTTATTATTGGTTCAGCTTACTTCACAACTGTTGATTCGTTGTAGAAGTGTCATTCACAGAAAACATTTACTTCTTTCAGCTAATGTTTATTGTTTGCTATTACTTGTTGGGCAATCAAATGCTCATTTTTGCTTTATATGTAAATGTTTTTAGCTAAGCGTGAACAACCTGAAGGTTCAGGCAGGAACAAAGGAAAAGGAAAACAAACATAACAAGTATGGTATCTTATGTAATAGTTAGACGTTATTAAGACTTTGATATTTATTATTTATCATGTAATGTAATGTAATAAAGGTTGAGAAACTGGGATTAGACTCTGATATATGTAAATTAAGTTTGGTATTTATATTATTGTTATTATTATTAGTATTATTCTGCTCATAGAAATGGTATGGTGAAGCACTGAATTCAGGTTTCAAGTACCTAAATTTGGGGGCGTCACAACATGGTATTAGAGCTATAGGTTAGAAACCTTAGGTGGGTTAGACCTTAGGCTATAACCTTTAGGATAGAGAGAAACGTTGAAAATACAAATAACTCATATAGAGTTTTAAAAGAGATGAATTAAATAGATTTATCGTCAAACAAACTAAAAGATAATTTATATAAAACTATTAGTTGCTGTGTGTATATATTATTTGGTAACCAAGATAATTTATGTGTAGATGTCAGATAAAAAGGATTAGGATACCTTCAGATCGTTAAAAAGAAGTCAACTTCCATAACCGAACCAATATCAAAGCCAATAGCTGAAATAGAGGCTCACTTTGAAAGCAATCCTGATGAGGTTGTTATTGTGGAAATTGTAGAATCGGATCCAAAAACGGTGGTAAGTTTGGACGAACCTGGTACAGTTATGTGTGAATGGATTATTGAGGATACTGGGAATATATAAATTTCTAAGTAATTGATCCGTAGTGAAGGCGTAGAAAAATAAGTAGTATTAGTATTACTTGAATATGTCTGTTCTATGATGTGTAAGGTAATATTCTCAACTTTTGTACAAGTTGTGGCAGTGATTCCCGACTTTTATGTCACAATGGGATAACGGATCTTTAAAGTAGTGTGTGCTATGTTATATAGTGTAATGTACTATGAATTAGTTGGATGAACAGATTTTATTTAATCAGATAATGCAGCCAAGACGAAAATAAAACCAAAGGGCAGAAGAACCTATCAACAAAGCTGGAGGACAACCAGACCCGATACAGAATTTAGCGAATATGGTCGCTCCAACTATACAAAACAGAATACCAGCTGTAGAAAATTAGCCAGATAATCAATCGGCAAACTTCAAAGACTTCAAGGCAATCAAACCGCTAGGATTTAGAGGATCAACTGACCATATAGAAGTGTTTGTGATACCTAGGGTAACAGAGATGCAAAAGACAGCTTTTACCACCTATACAATGAAAGGGGAGGTGAATTTTTGGTGGGAAACAAATCAAGTTAAAGCCGGAGAAAGGAATACTGGCAGTAGAATTGGAAAGAGGAAAGGATATAATGTTGGGAATACGGAAAATAGGCCCGGAGGTGGAAAGAAATAGGTTGTGCAGTGTAGAAATTGTGGAAAAATTCACTCGGAAATGTGTTTAACAGGAAAGTTTGTGTGCTACAAGTGTGGGCAGGAGGGACATATCTCTCTTAACTGCCCCAATTCAAGAACGTATGGTGGGTGTTTTATTTATGAATCAATGGAGCATAAGGTGAAAGACTATCCAAACGGTAGAAGGGAGGCAGGGAGCGCGAATAAGGGAAAAGAAGCGGGACAGTGGTGATGACGGGACCAACTTCAACAAGCAAACTAACTAAATTAACCGCCGAAGTCTTCAACAAGATAATGCAGAATAAGGTAGCAGTCGGGGATGGAACTCCAGGTATTATTCGAATAAATTTTATTTTCTTATATATGATTTTCTTATATATAGTAAATTATTTTATAAATAAAATTTTGAAGGGAGAATTTGAGTTCTATTAGAAATCAAACTTCCGTATAATCAGATAGACAAGCTTTAGGCTGAATAGTTAAAGATCAGTTTGATCAAATTTGATCGAGATCTACTTGCAATGATTGTGTATGCTATGTACCCTAGTATGTATAGGTTTTGAAACGGTGATTCCGGGGACGGAATCCTTATAAGGGTGAGTGAATGTAATAACTTGATATTTTCTATATAATTAAATAAGAAATTTTGCGTATAATTTTTTTTATTTATTTATTATTAAAATAAATGTGGGAATATGTACATGGTAATGTGTATATACGTATATGTGATAAATAAATTTTATTTATTACATGAATATTTACAATTTTTTTTATTTATTGATCATTATAAAGTATATTCTTATAATAATTAATTTTGTAGAAAAATATTGTTTTATTAATTATTTTCCATGAAAATATGAGTATATTATTATTTAAATAATATATGAATGATTATTAGAATTATTATAATAATTATTTTATTATATGAATTTATTTCAGATCAATTAAGTTAATTATTTTAACTTAATAATGGTATATATGAAAGATAAATCAGATATGGAATCCAAACCCTAATTCTGGATTTGAAATAAGGAATGAGAATAATAATATTATATTATTTATTTTTCAGTGTTATAAATATGTATTGTATGTACGTATTGAAAATGGGTGGTCAATTATATGTATAATGTTAAAACCCTAGCATTAATTGGTTTAACCCTAATTTGAAACCCAAACCGGAGTTTATGATTGGTAAGAAATGGTGTTATGTGATTAATGTTAATTATTATAGATATTAATTTTAATTAGGAAAACCCTAATTATAGGAAACCCTAATTGTTAATTGGAAATCCTAATTTCAAAATTTAAAACCCTAATTTGCTATGTATGAACCCTAATCGCTAATGTAATCATCTTAATTCTAATTAGTAACTCTTTAAACCTAATTAGTAAGTTTAGGTAATTAGGAAGCCTCATTTAATTAGGAAAACCTAGTTTACTATTTTGAGAAACTAAGTTTTTTTTAAACCTTGAATAAAAATCCTAGAGAAAATTTAAATTATGGAACCTTTGGGTTAAACCCTAAGGTTTTGCTAAGTTACCAAATGGCCATTAAATTTGCAAGACAATTGACCAAAATGCCCTTTCATATTTCTTTATTAGATTACTTGTGAATCTTACCAAAATATGTAGTAGGTGACCTAATGAGATTGCCCATGTGCTGAAAACCTACATATATCAGTCATTCACCAGCCCAATACATTGCATATAACCTAATATATATAGATTGAAAGAGAGAGAAAGTTCAATTTTAGCCCATTTGTACACCAACTCTCTACCAAGTCCCTCTATCTCTCTAACCCACGAAATTGACAAGTATTTCAGTCCCATATCCATCCCCTAGTTCATTCAGTAACGAATCAGAAGCCTTAGATTCATGTTTTGATTAAGAAAGGTATAAAACCTATTTTATAATCTGATCTTGGTTGCTATGTTAGATGTTAGTTTTTCTGTGTTAAACATGTTATATGTAGTGTATATAAATAATCTGGGTTGCTAGATGTTAGATCCATAACATCTATAAGCTCGAATTTGATGATTTATAAAATCTGGAAAAAGTTTAAAATTGTGGTCTGACAACGAATGTCAGTGGCTCTAGATTCCTGCCTGATTGTGTTTTTTGTTGTTTTATGTTTTACATATGTAGTTTGATATGTGGTCTGTGATCTGGAAATGTAATAACAACCATTACAATTCTAGGTTTCATGTTATTCTTGGTCAAAACACATTGATTGAGCATGACCAAGAGTTTCTGGGCAACCCAGAAACTCGTTTTCAGTGCCTGACAGGATTTCGTTAGCCCCAGGTCTGTCGGGTGTTATGTTGTTTAATGATGTTGTTATATCTAGATTGTAGCATGTATTATGTACTATTGATCCATGATTTTAGATACTTTAAAACATCAACAGGATCGGTGTAGTGGATGATCAAACTAAACCATCCGATCACAATTTGCGTTTCTGGAAAACCCAGAAACTGTATGAACTAGCTCTCTGACAAGGTTTGACCGAGCTGAATCTGGAATATATTATGTATTCGGGCTGTTCTGTTGATGTAAAAATGTTCTATGATATGAGCACTACATGTGTGGACCAACAAAACACTTAACTAATTATCGGAACCTAGATTAAATCGAGCTAGATGGTAGGCACTCGAACTGCCTGGGTTTCTAGGTTACCCAGAAAACCCAGGAACGCTCTGACAACAAATTTAAAGAGGCAGATCTTCATGATGTGTTGATATATGAACTAGATATTAGTTGATGATTGTAGTGTTGTATACCTCTTACAAGATAAATGTTTAAACAGACCAAAAACATGATAATTAAATAACTATTCGTGGTTAAACCAGGCATGTTGCTAAGCCGGCTATCAGTGTTCTTGAGCTCAAGAACACAAAACAGCGACAGAAAGCGTCGCTGTAGGCTACAACGATAGTTTTTACTATTTTAGTTTTCTAATTTTTGGAAACTGATTAAAAATAGAAATAAATTCTAAAAATTCATTAAAAATAGAAATTTATTTCTGAAAATTAAAAAATTAATCTTAAAAAAATTATTTTAAGTTATAAAAATTAAATTTTAATAATTTTACATATTTTCATAAATATTAGTATTTATTTGAATATTATTGATATTTAATTTATTTATTAAATGCATTAAATAAATTAATTAAAAATAATTTTATTATATTAAAAATCATTTTAAATGATAATAAGGTATTTAATAATATTTTAAGTTGTAAAACATAAATTTTAATATTTTAAGATAAAATTTATTAATTATTTAATATTAATGATATTAGATTTATTTAGTAATTATATTAAATAAATTAATTAAAAATGATTTTATTATTATAAAAATCATTTTAAATTGAAATAAAGAGTTTAATAATATTTTAAGTTATAAAATAATTTTTAATATTTAAAGGTAAATTTTATTAATATTTTAATATTAATGATATTAATAATTATATTAAATAAATAGTTTAATAATGGTTTTATTGATTTAAAAATCATTTAAAAAGGATATACATGGTTTAAAAATATTTTTAAGTTATAATAAATAACTTTTAATATTTTGATAAATAGTACATTAACATTTAAATATTAATGTTAATTGTTTAAAAATAATTTTAAATGTTTTAAAAATCACTTAAGGGTAATAAAAATATTTTGAATTATTATAAATAACTTTAATATTTTGGCAATGGTTTCATTAAATAATTTAATATTAATTAAATATTAATGATAATTGAATTATTTAATATTTAAATCATTAATAATGATTCTAGTGTTTGAAAAATCATGATTAATTATAATAATTATTTAAAAATTATTATAAGGCTATGAAAAATAATACGACTGATATTTAAAATATTCAGAATAATATTGTACTACACGATAGAGTTTTAGACTCGATAATTACCCGATAAAGTCATCGGTACACCGAAATGCTTCAAAAATTGATCTAAACTTATATAATTTGTCTGTATAAGTGTTTGTTTGTGATCCAATGACTGTTAAATATGTGTGACAATGTGATTAGGTTATGTGCTGACTGCAATACTATGTGTTATGAAATGTATCTCTAATCGATAGAATGATCTTATTAATGATAGGTCTCGAAATAAAAGAAAAAACTAAGTTGCATAATTGTAAGTAGCAGATCAGGCAAGTATCTAACCTTTGTATTTACTTTATGCAATGGACATGTGTAAGCCAGTGTCAGAACTCTATTGTTATTGTTATTGTTCATGTATCTATACTTTTGTCGATATGCCAGTCCTTGAATTCTATCCGATCATTGGTTATGAATTCAGTATTATTGTACAAATCTAGATATATATTCTGTTCGTTAATTTCTTAAATTTGTTAAACAAGTGACCTCACTTGGATAATCTTTGTATTTAATCATATGTTGATACATACTTATTATTTTCCAGTATGTATATGTTAATTTAAAAGTTGTCTAAGCTATTTGACTCGGCTAGACATAGATTTATAAATAGCGTTAAGATATGTCTTAGCTAAATTTTCTGGCTAGACGAATATTTGTTATAACTTTATAGGTTCGAGAAAAGAACTCAATTATTATTATCAGGTCAATGCCAAATGATTCGGCTAGAGTGAAAGAGCGATTAGATATTGAAATCATAGTATTTCGTTGTTATAATTCAAATTCTGATTGTAAGACTGAGAAGAACAACCTTTAATACAAAAGGAAAAACTATTGGTCGTATATTCGGCTATTGCGCACAGTTAAGTATTACGTATAATATAGGGTATAAATAAGATGATCACTTGTTATACTTGCAGAGGGGTATGACTTAATCTTTATGGTTATCTGATACACCTGGGTATATTAAAGCAAATCTTTGATAGTTACTCAAGAATTAAGTTTAAGATTATTAGGGATCACTCAGCATAAACTCTGGAAAATATTCAATTTTGTTATTGTGTATAATTAATTCTTGTTATTCAGTTGAATATCGAAAATCAAAAAAAAGTTCGTAGTCTGTTGACTGCTCTCCATTTATAGTCAGTAGGTAGTCTCAAAATTTGAGATAGATTTAATATGTTGTTATTATTGGTTCAGCTTACTTCACAACTGTTGATTTGTTGTAGAAGTGGCATTCACAAAAAATATTTACTTCTTTCAGCTAATGTTTACTATTTGCTATTATTTGCTGGGCAATCAAATGCTTATTCTTGCTTTAAATGTAAATATTTTCAGCTAAGCGTGAACAACCTGAAGGTTTAGGCAGGAACAAGGGAAAAGGAAAACAAACAGAATAAGTATGGTATCTTATGTAATAGTTAGACGTTATTAAGACTTTGATATTTATTATCTATCATGTAATGTAATTTAGTAAAGGTTGAGAAATTGGGATTAGACTCTGATATATGTAAATTAAGTTTGGTATTTATATTACTGTTATTATTATTAGTATTATTCCGCTCATAGAAATGGTATCGTGAAGCACTGAGTTTGGGTTTCAAGTATCTGAATTTGGGTGTATCACACATATGAACGATTCAGTGTAAGAAGTAAGGAATAGTGTTTTATAACATCAAATTCCAAGAAAAAGTGGAATTATAAGCAAAATATCACATGAAGAACACGAAGAACGTTGTTGATGGACAAATTTAAAACCATTGTATTATAACTTGTTGTTGATGGACAAGTTTAAAACCATCACGAATAAGTTAGTTGCTTATTGCTTGGTTAGGAATGGTAGAAACATTCTTGAAGAACAGATTGAATTAAGCTATAACGAAGTTATGGCAAAATTTTTGTAGAAGACAAATGAGAAATAGAAAGTATGTAAATGAACCCGAATGAGTAGGGTTTCATAAGAATGTAAGAGAACATATAAAATGTGAGTCGTGGACTCAAGAGCGAACGAGTTTCGAGTTCGGATAACCGAATTACGGACGAACGAACGAAGAACGTTAATAACGTAAAATGAACAAAGGATGAAATCTAAGCCAATTGAATGGCATGTTAATGGATTAAAAATAAATTTCTATTTGGGGAAGTTGAAGTGCGTAAGATAAGGAAGAGAATGGCTTTCGAACGACCTGTTTTTGAGTTATAACGAAGAAGTTATGAGATTGTAAATTTAGCATCTCAAGTAATTTCAAAGACTTCGAAAAATTTTCAAAGTTTCATGCTCGGCGCCGCAACGCCAGCTATGCCTTGGGAGACAGCGCCGTAGCGCGAGCTTGGGCCATCAGTTACTGCTGAGTGGCGCTGCAGCGCGAAGGATAGTGAGGAGTTTGGCGCCACAACACCAAACCAGGAAAGAGAGTGACGTAGGCTCACGCCGCAGCGCGAGAGGAATACAGGGACCTGGCGCCGCAGCACTGGTGCAGGGAAATGACCAGTGAGGAGCTTTTAACTGCTTAAACTCCTGGGGAAGTGTACAGAAAGATAATGAACGTGTAGTTCACGTAACATAACACTTAATCAAGTAATTTAAACCTTTAGTAAAGGTTGAACGAAATGATTGAACGGGATTAAAAGACAAAGAATGTAATGAACATAAACGCAACGTAGTTACGATGAGCGATCAGTCTTAGTGTACAACGAACAATATGACTTCGACATTAAGAAAGGATAATGAACGTGGTTTTCATGTAATGAAGAACGAATGAAAGCCGTAACGAATGATAACGAGATTAATTAAAATCTGAGTGTGAGTCGGATAGAGAAGGATAGAAGGAAAGTAATTGTTAAACACTTTAGCAAACGTGAGGGTTGAGTGTACACGAATATTAAATGGGCAGAACCTACACTCCGTGTAGGGTTTGATGGTAAGGTAATGAAGAATGTTGATTAACCGTTAACGGTGAAGAAACTGAATGAAAGATAATAACGTATAACGTTAAGAAGCCGGGTTAGTAAGTATAACTTGGACAATGTTCTGAGTCGAATGTACCGAACGTTATAAGATGAATAAGGTAACGTAAAATGTTTAACGCTATGTCCACATAGTATGGACATTGAATGATCGTTCTGAGTATACAAAAGACTGTATGACTTAGACGATTGAGATTAAATCCTGAGGTATGGCATTTAATTACCAGAAAGCCATAAGGATGAGGAAACAACTTAACGAACATTATCATTTTAATGGTTCATATAAGTTAAAATAAAATTCAGTTTGTGGTACAATCGTAATCTTTGGTGGTTGACATATGGGAGCTGGGCTAAACAATTCCTTCAGAGAATGGAGGTATATAAGAAACTGGCAACCGATGTAACTCACTGTGAAAGACAGTGTAGACGAGATGGGAACTTGTTTGTTGGTTATTTGTGGGAAACTAGTCAGAGTACCATACGGACTACTATTAGAGACACGATGTGTGCTGAGTCCTAGTAAGGTTATAAGAAGAAGATAAGAATATAAATTATCAAATATGATGAACGTATGAGTAAGAAATCTCCGTATGTCATGAAGCCATAAACCGGTAAAGAAAGTTGGTCGCATAAACTTAGATTAGAAGAACGCGAACCCTAAGAAGTAAACTAACGCGTAAGTCAAATAGATGACTAATTGGTGTATGTGATTTTTCCTTGTGTGTTATATAGGGATTGGAATGAGAAGTTGAGCGTAAGCTATAGCTGTGTGTAAGGCAAGTTTCCTAACTTCATTCATATTATATGAATGCTAGTTTATTTAACTTCTTAGATGTTAAACTTGAGAAGTCTTGTCTTTGTGCATATGTACGATGTGTGTACAAGGCGGTAGTATGTATGTGGCCTTGTGCCACAATTTGAACACTTCAGTGTTTATTTGAGATGAACTGTTCTATGATTGAACTGTTTAATATGAGTATGTTCTGTTTATACATGAACCGTTATTGTTAAGTCTGTGCTAATGATTCTAGCCAGACATGATGGGTATGGAAAAGGTAGAAGAATGAAAGTATTTCAAATTGAATGTGACTAATATTTTAAAATGATAGGAATCGAGATTATTCCTATTATTCAAACTGCTTCATAACCTTTGTTCAGTTATTGAAGTCTTAAAAGAATGTTTAAATTTTTGAAGTTGTTTGTTCAACTACTATGACTTGCTGGGGAATTGAATGCTCACACTTACTTTAAATGAAAAATATTTTCAGTGTACGAGGTCAGAAAGAACTTAAAGATCCCGTAAAGATCAAGTTGATCGGTATCCAGAAGAAATGTCATTCAGTATGTGAATGTGCGTGAAGATCAAGCGAAGACTTGTACTGTAGAATAGTTTAATTGAACTATAGATTAGTTTAATGAACTTTTGTGTATCCTTGGTAGAGGATAAAAGTCACTTTTGAAAGATGAAATGAATAATGTATTTATCATTATTTGTAATGAAAGAGATTATAAGGTTTTAGAACCTGGAATTTGAGAATGTATGTTATTATATTTCACTATATAATGATGTATGTTTGGAAGATGAGGTACTCGAGATGCACGAAATCTGGATGTGAAGATAGACCGGATTTTGGGGCGTGACAGGTTGGTATAAGAGCTGATAGGTTATAAATCTTAAGTACGAGTATCTAAGACTATAATCGTAGATAGAAGGATAAGAAAATCGTTGAGTTAAACGATTAAGGAAGAAGATCACCACGTGTTCATATTGAATCTTAAAAACAGTTGTTATGTTAAACGATGGATGATTTATAGCTAATGCTATAGATGAATGGTACTACGAAGTAAGTACAGGAAGAAGAACTCAGATTGAGTTGTAAAGTATATCATACAAATTAAAGAAAATTTATATTAAGTAAAGGAAAGTTAGAAAGTTCTAAGATTTCGATTGAGGACTCATGTGATAGCTGAGTTGTATGAACCTTTGTTATGGGCAGAGATTTGTGCTTTGGTGTAACAATTGCTTAGCTTATTATAGTGATAATCATTGGAATAGTATGTCGCGCTATCAATATGTATATGACGGGAAGGTGAATCTTTTCTCATGTATATACTTGATAAGTAGAGAATGATAAGATAGGTGCGAGTTCTTGAAACTCATACTTATGAAAAGTTTGTGACTCATAGTTATATGCTATGTTTTTTGTAATAACCAAGAATTTGTGTGTTACATTGTAAATAAGTATTAAATCATCGATAATATTTTATTGATGATGAAGTGATTATGTGGTTAATATGAGATAATATTTAAAGGAAGTCTCACTAATAAGTCTCCACATCTTCCAAAAGATATTTACTCAATGGGCTAGGTGTCATTTTGTTTATGTAGCCAACATATTAGTAAGTAATCTTGTAATAATTAAGAGAGAGAGAGAGAGAGGAGATATGTTAGTGGATTAGATATAGATATACTAATGTATATATATATTTTTGTCCAACACATTAAACCATCTTCTCTTTCATCTTTTATTTTATCTCATCTTACTTTATCTTTAGTTAACCAAGCAAAACATAAGAGAAAGAGAGAGAGAGAGGGAAAATTCAGTTGAAAGGAGGAGGAAGAGTTCCACTCTTGATGCACCCAAAGTTTATCTCCTACTTTGGAAGAGAAAGAAAGTGTGCCCAAAAATTAAGGTGAAAACTAAACAAGCTTATTCTTTTTATTTTGTTTGATTTTGGAGATCTAAAGTTTATGATCTAGAGGTCTAAAACCCTTTATCTACATTTTTTATATGGTTTCATGTATGGATCTAACATATTTGAGTGTTAGAAAGTGAATCAAAAGGATATGAAAGAAACTAGTGTTGTTTTGTTAGAAAATCTAGTTTTTTTTTCATTTCCTTTGATCGACTACCATTTTTGATCTACACCTTCTTTTTGTGATCCGTAAAAGGGAGGTGCTAGATATGTAAGTTAAGTACTAAACCCAAGTGGTAGCACTAAAAAATGTTGAGTACACAAGTGGTATCAACTGTTTTAGCAAAAATAGTTTTGTCTTTTGAAAGAAAAACAAACTATTTTTGGACAGCCAATGCTAGGGGCATTTTTGTCATTTTTCTGACATTTAAAAATTCTGGAAAACTTTGGGATAGTAGTATGATGAGTTATCTTTCAAACCCAAGTGGAATCACCTAAAAAGGAGTTGTACATTTCCGTATGGACTGATTTTAGCAAAGTAGGTAAAAGCCGAAAATCACGAAAACAAGCTGTGAAAGAAATTGCAAGGGCAGTTTTGGCCACTTAAATTATGGAATAAATTCCGGCCTTTTGGGACATGAAAATATATGACATAAAGTAGCTCTTGTCCAAAAATGAGCTCATTTCGACTTAAAATGACCAAGTTATGACCATTTCAATATTTAGGTTTTTTGAACGAAAATCGCTATAGCCGGAGTTCGATAACTCCGATTGTCACGAAATTTAAACTGGAGTGTCACGTTAACATGTAGAAGAGTATGCCAAGAGATGGAAATTTATAGAGTTGAGCATGATGGGGCTAATTTCTTAAGTCACACACTAAAAATAATTTTTAAAAAATACTTAAATAAATTGAAAAATTTCGGAAAAATACTTTTTGTGCATGAAATACATGTATATAAGTATGGCCAAAAGATAGAAAAATAATAAGTTGATTTGGTATTTTCGTAAAGGAGATATGGAATTCAGCTTGCTAGATTGAAGGATTTGAAATCCAGGCTTGCTGGATTGAAGGATTTGAAATACAGGCTTGCTGGATTGAAGGATTTAGAATCCAGGTTGCTGGACTGAAGGATTTGGTATCCAGGCTTGCTGGATTGAAGGGTTTAGAATTCAGGCTTGCTGGATTAGAAGTTTGTGGAATCCAGTTTGCTGGATTAGCCAATCCAGGTTGCTGGATTGCTTGTTTGAATAATCTAGACTATGATGTTAGTATTCAGCTTACTAGATTATAAGGAAGAGCTAATAAAAGGAAAATATTAAGTGTTAAATCATAAGGAATATAATAAAGTAATTAAATTATTATCAAAGAATGATAATAATAAAGATGTTTTTAGGTAATTGATTATGTGGTTATGTGTTAAGTAAATTACTGATAGAGTAATTGTATTATGATATAAAGTATGATATGCTGATTGTAAGATCAATCTTAACAATGATAGGTCTGTACAATAAAGAGATTAAATTAAATTGTGTAGCAGTAGATCGCAGTCGGGGCAAGTTCTTTAACTCAAACTTGAGTTATTCTTTTCAAAGCATGTTAGTGAATAATTATTGTATATTATTCACATCTATAATGATTATTGATACTCGCACTCAGTGCAATTAAATTCCTGTTCTATTATTATTGAACTGTGAATTAGATAAAGTTCTTTTATTCATGAACTGTTGAAGATATGGATCTATGCTAATTGTATCAGCTAGATCAAGTATGTTTAAATTTGTTAAATCAAATATGTTATTAAACGTTGTTCTGCACCAATTGATTTGGTAAGGACTCAAGACTGAGAAAAAGAACAAGTTGATTAAAGCATTATTGAAAAACAATTATTGCTCGTATATTAAGTGTTTATGCATAATACATCGGGTATGAAAGGCTGATCCCCTTGATTACCAAAACTTATTAAAAGGACCAGTTCAAATACTGACAACCTTAGCATATGTTCATGGTCATTATGACCACTCAGTATCTGTTATTCAATTGTTCGAATATTCAGTTATCAAGACTTAATTCATGTTCTTTCACAATTAATTTCTATTGTTGAACATTGCACGATAAATTTATTGCTAATCATGATATATCTTCTTTGTACTTAAACTTGCTAAGAAAATTAGTTGCTTACTCTTGCTATATCATGACATTTATTTCAGCTAAGCCAGAGAGTTCAAGTAAGAAGGACAAAGGTAAGGGAAAGGTCCAAGAATAGTTAATATAAATGTTTAAGTATCATGAAATACTAGGTTTGATGTTTATGTAAACCTTTTGTGTTACTTTGTGTAATTTAAGTAAGGTATGTTTATGTAAAGGTAATAGACCTTGGGATATTGTTTAAGACTTTATTATAATGAACAATGTATGTTTATTATTCAGTAATAGTATATAGAATGCTTATGTTGATGATAGATAGTGAGCACCAAACCCGGGGTTTGAGAACTAGGATTTGGGGGCGTCACAGATTGGTATCAGAGCTGTAGATTATAAACTTTAGGAAGCGAAACTTAGGTTATAACCTTAGAAGAAAACTCGTATAGAGTATGCTAAGAGGTGGATTGTGGAGATTCATCTAGTATAGAGTGTACATAATAAAATATTGTTTCATTTTATCAATGAATATATTTTATTGTGATACTGATGTTGTGTTTGTTTGGTTATAAGATGCCTGAGGAAGGACAAGATAGCCATACAGTCGAGCAAGAGCTGTTAGATTTGGTAGAGGATCATTCTGTTAGTGACGAGCGTGACGAGGATGTGATGGAGGTTTTGTTTGAAAATAAGATGGCGTTGGAGAATAGAGTGACATAGTTAGAGCAGGAGAATGCCACTCATCAGTTTACTGAAACTCAATACAAGGAATTGGCATATCAAGCTTAGAACGAGCTTGCTGAGATGAAGATACAGTTGCAGGAGCAGACGACCTTGGCTACTCATATGGTTGCCAAGAATGCTGAGCTGAGAGAGATATTAGAACAGGAGCAGAATAAGTTTGCGATATTGACTATTGAGCATCAGACGTTACACCTGAGGTTTAACTAAGAGATCGCTGACAAGATCTGAGTTGAGGATGCTTGGGTACGAGCAGCGAGAAGAGCGGATCAGTTAGAGGTTGAGGCAGAGGCTGGATGGGTTAGGATGGAGTCCTTGGGACGGGCTTTAGATGCAGCATATACTAGTCCCCAAGTAGGAGTGAGGAGATCCTTAGAGATAGGCGAGTCGAGTCGAGCTGTTAGACGTTGACTTATGGATTGACTCTTTCCACCAGAGCAGGAGCATTCAGGCGCACCCTCTCCATACGCGCAGTGATAGTTTAATAGCTTTCTATTGTTTATAGATGCAGTAGTACCCCTTTTGATTATTAGGGTTGTATGTTTGATGTAAACCTCAGTAGGTGTGATGTAGTATGTAAATATGATGTATCCCCATCTTATGTGAATAGGGGAGTATGTCTTTTGGTAGATCCCATCTTTTGATGTTTAAAAATGGAATAGTTAACGTTTATAAAAATATGCCAAGTATGTAAATGTATGACGCTAAAATTTGGTATATGAATATAAATGCATTATTATAATTACATGTTGGATCAAATAGAAAAGTATTAAGAATTAAAATTAGAAGTTGTCTGTTTGAAAAAAAAATCAGTAAATCGAATATGTTAATTCAGCAAGCTGAATGTGTTATTCAGCAAGCTGGATATGTTAATTCAGCAAGCTAAATGTGTAATTCAGTAAGCTGAATATGTGAATTTAGTAAGACGAATACGTTAATTCAGCAAGCTAAATTAGTCAATTCAGCAGGTTGAATTCGCTAATACAATATTATGATGATATGATTGTTAGAGTTTAAATTACATGTTTTATTTTAAAAACTAAGAAGATATACCATATAATTAAACTCGATGTAATAATTTAAGGTTTTGTTTAATAAGATAATGCCGCCAAGACGTCAAAATCGTAACCACAGGGAGGAACGTTCTGTGAACAATGAAAGGAATCATGATGACCCAATGCAAAACTTCGCCGATAAGATAGCTCAAGCTATGCGAACTCGTACACCTAGAATAATGGGGCAAACGAATAATAGATTGGCAACTTTTAAAGATTTTAAAGCTGTAGGACCACCAGAATTCAGCGGAACTACGGACCCCATAGCAGCTCAAACATGGGTGAAAGAGATGGAAAAGGCCTTTATCATTGCAAGGGTAGCCGAAGAGCAAAAGACGGCTTTTGCTACCTAATTGATGAAAGGTGAGGCTAATTACTGGTGGGAGACGAACCAAGCTAGAGCAGGAACGAAGGTAGTGACATGGACCAGGTTTAAGGAGTTATTCTTCGAAACTTATTTCTCGGAGGCCATGCAAGCCAAAATGGAAGTGCAGTTTCTTGAATTAAAGCAAGAAAACATGTCAGTTGCCGAATATGCAGCAAAATTCAATGAGTTAGCCAGATTTACACCTTATCAGGTGGATACAGAACTACGAAAGGCACGTAGGTTTGAAAATGGGTTGAGGTCATGGATTCACAGCAAAGTTTCAGTGTTGCAAATTACTACATTCTCAGCACTGTTAGAAAAAGCCATCATTCCAGAAGGTAGTAGTGAGGCAGTTTCTAGATTCAACCGAGAGAAGAATAAGAAGAAGATTAAAGGTGGACATCAGGGTGCCAGCAGTGGTGACAGTAACAGCAAGAAACGCAAGTGGAACAACAGTGGCAATGAATCCGAAATGCAACAAGGGAATACTCAGCAGAAGTAGGCAGCGTAGTGTAGAAAGAATCACTCTGCAGAATGTATGAAAGGGAAAAACATTTGTTATAATTGTGGTCAGGAAGGACATATTTCACCAAATTGTCCTAAGTCGAAGAAAGGTGTTTGTTTTTCTTATGGAGGAATGGGGCATCGATTCAAGGATTGTCCATTGAAGAAGAATACAGATGGAGGAAGTGGAAACAAGAGCAGTTCTACAAAGTTAACCATTGGAGGACCTGTTCAGCAGAGCAAGCCGACAGCTCGAACGTTCAACATGACTGTGCAAGACATAGTTGCATCAAAGGAGGTGGTGTGAGGTATAATTCCGATCAATAATATAAATGCCTACGTATTATTTGATTCGGGAGCTACCTGTTCATTTGTGTCTAATAAATTTGCTAGAAGATTAAACTTACCATGTGAAATGTTAAAGAACCCAATGAATATAGAAGTTGCAAACAAAGAAGTGATCCCTATAGAGTTTATCCATAACAACTGCGGTGTGGAAATAAGCGGACATAAGTTAAGCATGAATTTTATTCTGATACGCTTAGGAGAATTTGATGTTATCTTAGGGATGGATTGGTTGTTTAACCATGAGGCAGTTATAGATTGCCAGAAAAAGAGCATACGGCTTAAGACACCAGATAAGTCTAAGGTTGTATTTTATGGTAGCAAGTCGCCAAGGCAAACAAGTTGTCTGACGATGATGCAGGCCAGGAGGATGTTACGAAAAGGATGTAAAGGTTATTTGGCTCATGTAGTGGATACACGGGTTGTGAATTCAGACATGGGGCATATACCTATAGTTAATGAGTTTGGAGATGTCTTTCCAGAAGAACTTCTGGGACTTTCTCCAGACAGAGAAATAGAGTTTGTGATTGATTTAGTACCGGGGATAGCACCGATATCAAAAGCACCGTATCGAATGGTCCAGTAGAAATGAAAGAGTTGATAATCCAGTTATAAGAGTTGTTGGATAAGAAGTACATCCAACCTAGTGTATCTCCGTGGGGAGCACCGGTGTTGTTTGTAAAGAAGAATGATGGTTCGATGAGGTTGTGTATGGATTATAGAGAATTAAATAATGTAACAATCAAGAACAAGTATCTGTTACCAAGAATAGACGATCTGTTTGATCAACTTAAGGGAGAGAGATGTTTTTCGAAGATTGACCTGAGAACTGGTTATCACCAGTTGAAGGTGAGGACAGAAGATGTACCAAAGAAAGCATTTAGAACTCGTTACGGTCATTTTGAGTTCTTAGTGATGTCGTTTGGACTGACGAATGCACCGACAGCCTTTATGGACTTCATGAACAGAGTATTTAAACCGTATTTGGATAAATTTGTGGTTGTGTTCATTGATAACATTTTGGTGTATTCGAAGACTGAAGAGGAGTATGCCGAACATCTACGAATTGTGTTGGAAACCTTAAGAAAAGAGAAGTTATACACTAAATTTTCAAAGTGTGAGTTCTGGTTGAAGAGAGTTCAATTTTTGGGACATGTCATCGACAACGAGGGAATTTCTGTTGATCCAGCAAAAGTAGAAGCAGTGAAAAATTGGGGATAACCGAAAACACTGACAGAGATCAAAAGTTTCTTAGGATTGGCAGGATATTACCGAAGGTTTATTCAGGATTTCTCGAAGATAGCGACGCCATTAACTAATCTGACAAGGAAGACTGTTAAGTATGTATGGACGGAAAAGCGTGAACAAAATTTTTAGGAATTGAAGAAGCGACTAAGTGAAGCACCTGTGTCATCTTTACTAGATAGTACGGGAGGTTTTACAGTGTATAGTGATGCATCACACAACGGACTAGGTTGCGTATTAATGCAGAATGGTAAAGTCATTGTGTACGCGTCACGACAGTTAAAAGACTATGAGAAGGGATACCCTACCCATGACCTTGAATTGGCTGCGGTAGTATTTGCCCTTAAGATTTGGAGACATTATCTCTACGGAGAAAAGTGTGAGATATACACAGATCATAAGAGTCTAAAGTACATATTTACATAGAAGGAATTAAATATGCGGCATATGAGATGGTTAGAATTGATCAAGGACTATGATTGTGATATTCTATATCATCCGGGAAAAGCTAATGTAGTGACAGATGCTTTAAGTAGGAAGAGCCAAGAAAAATTGTTTGTATTAACAGAACAGGAAGAATTAGTATGAGAAATGGAGAAAATGGAGTTGGAGGTGAAAAATCCGAAGGATTCAGATAAATTAATAGAAATAGAAGCAAGTCCGACTTTATTAGACAAGGTGAAAGAATCACAAGGGAATGATGAAGAATGCGGTAACATAAAGAAGCAGTTGGCTGAAGGTGAAGAGCTGAAATATAAGATTGACGGCACGGGATTGCTGAGATTTGAAGGAAGAATTTGGATACCTGCAGTACAAGAGTTACGAGAAGAGATTCTTCAAGAAGCGCACAATACGAGATACTCAGTACACCCAGGAAGCACGAAGATGTATCAAGATTTGCGTCAACATTATTGGTGGCCAAACATGAAGAGAGAGGTTGCTAAATGCGTCAGCCGCTGTTTAACTTGTCAAAGAGTCAAGGCAAAGCATCAACGACCAAGTGGACTATTACAGCCATTGGAAATTCCAGAATGGAAAAGGGAGCACGTCACAATGGATTTTGTGGTAGGACTTCCAGCGACACAGAAGGGTTATGACGCTATATGGGTGATTGTCGATCGTCTTACAAAGTCAGCACACTTTTTGCCTATCAAGATTAGGTATAATTTGGATCAGCTAGCAAAATTGTATATGAAGCAAATTATTTCGAGACATGGAGTGCCAGTATCAATCATGTCTAATAGAGATCCAAGCTTCACATCAAACTTTCAGAGGAGTCTTCAAGAAAGAATGGGGACACAATTAAGATTGAGTACTGCGTATCATCCACAGACAAATGGGCAAAGCAAGAGAACGATTCAAATATTAGAAGACATGCTCAGAGCCTATGTGATGGATTTCAAGGGAAGCTGGGAAGATCATCTTTCATTGGTGGAGTTTGCGTATAACAATAGTTATCATGCAAGCATTGGAATGCCACTGTATGAAGCCTTGTATGGGAGAAAATGTAGAACGCCCTTATGTTGGGACGAGGTAGGTGAAAGAAGATTGTTAGGGCCATAATTGGTGCAACAAACTGTGGAGATCATCAAAGTGATAAGAGCGCGACTGGTAGCAGCTCAGGATCGACAAAAGAAGTACGCATATATTCATCGCAAGAAAATAGATTTCGAAGTGGGAAGCTACACATTTTTGAAGGTATCTCCTTGGAAAGGGAAGATAAGATTTGGGAAGAAGGACAAACTGAGTCCAAGGTTTATTGGACCGTTCGAAATACTAAAGAAGATAGGGGAAGTAGCATATGAGGTAGCTCTACCTCCTGAACTGGAACACGTTCATAATGTGTTTCATGTATCAGTGTTACGTCCGTACAAGCCAGATTACAAGCATGTGATATCTTACTAGCCGATTGAAGTCGAGAAGGACTTATCTTACGAGGAGATTCCTATAGAAATTTTGGATAAGAAAGAGCAGAAATTGAGGAATAAGGTTATACATTCTATCAAAGTGCTCTAGAGGAACCACAATGTTGAAGAAGCTACGTCGGAACTCGAGGAAAAGATGAGGAAAGAGTTTCCCAATCTTTCTAAGTAACCTTAATGAAATTCCGAGGACGGAATTCTTATAAGAGGGGAGAATGTAATAACCAAGAATTTATGTGATACATTGTAAATAAGTATTACATCATCGATAATATTTTATGGATGATGAAGTGATTATGTGGTTAATATGAGATAATATTTAAAGGAAATCTCACTAATAAGTTATATAAGTTAGTGAACTAACCTAAGTATTTTAATAATCTAGAAAATAGATTTAAGGTGTTAAACCCTAACTAAGTACTCTATAAACTTGAATAAGACAAGTCTAATTGGGTTATGTAAGTTAATTAACATTATTGATTGATGTGAATGTGTAAATATCAATAATAATGAGTAATAGTTCATGCGATTATATGGTTACTATTACTAAGGATGACAAGTAATTTAAACAAGCCCAATAATTTATTTTAGCATTGGACTTGTAGATAATTTGATTGTTAAGCTAGCCTACTATTAAAATTTTATTGGAAAGTATGCTAGTAGCACAATTATTTAATTGTGGAGGCCCAAGTTCATGTTATTTAGTAAGTCAAACTAGTGAATTAAAAGTCCAATAGGTTATTGGTGGAAAGCTCAAAACATCTTTTATAATGGCCCAACTTGTAGCCCAATTGAAGAGGATACTTTAGACATTTAGTATGCTAGATATTTCCATAAAAACAAAAGCAAAACTTGGAGATAAGAAGGCCACTTGGCCGGCCAAGCAAGGAGAGGAATAAGGGAGTTGTATCTAAATATTACATGCTCCACATCTTTCAAAAGATATTTACTTAATGGGCTACGTGTCATTTTGTTTATGGAGCCAACATATTAGTAAGTAATCTTGTAATAATTAAGAGAGAGAGAGGAGATATGTTAGTGGATTAGATATAGATATACTAATGTATCTATATATTTTTGTCTAACACATTAAACCATCTTCTCTTTCATCTTTTATTTTATCTCATCTTACTTTCTCTTTAGTTAACCAAGAAAAACATAAGAGAAAGAGAGAGAAAGAGAGAAAGGGAAAATTTGGTGGAAAGGAGGAAGAGTTCCACTCTTGATGCACCAAAAGTTTATCTCCTACTTTGGAAGAGAAAGAAAGTGTGCCCAAAAATCAAGGTGAAAACTAAACTAGCTTATTCTTTTTATTTTGTTTGATTTTGGAGATCAAAAGTTTATGATCTAGAGGTCTAAAACCCTCTATCTACATGTTTTATATGGTTATATGTATGGATCTAACATATTTGAGTGTTAGAAAGTGAATCAAAAGGATAGGAAAGAAACTAGTGTTGTTTTGTTAGAAACTCTAGTTTTTTTTCATTTCCTTTGATCGACTACCATTTCTGATCTACACCTTCTTTTTGTGATCCGTAAAAGAGAGGTGCTAGATATTTAAGTTAAGTACTAAACCCAAGTGGTAGCATTCAAAAATGTTGAGTACACAAGTGGTATCAACTGTTTTAGCAAAAACAGTTTTGTCTTTTGAAAGAAAAACAAACTGTTTTTGGACAGTCAATGCTAGGGGCATTTTCATCATTTTTTTGACATTTAAAAATTTTAGAAAATTTTGGGAGAGTAGTATGATGAGTTATCTTTCAAACCCAAGTGGAATCACCTAAAAAGGAGTTGTACATTTCCGTATGGACTGATTTTAGCAAAGTAGGTAAAAACTGAAAATCACAAAAACAAGCTGTGAAAGAAATTGCAAGGGCAGTTTCGGCCACTTAAATTATGGAATAAATTTCGGCCGTTTGGAACATGTAGCTCTTGTCCAAAAATGAGCTCATTCCGACTTAAAATGACCAAGTTATAACCATTTCAATATTTAGGTTTTTCGGACGAAAATCGCTATAACCGGAGTTCTATAACTCCGATGGTCACGAAATTTAAACTGGAGGGTCACGTTAACATGTAGAAGATTATGCCAAGAAATGGGAATTTCTAGAGTTGAGCATGATGGGGCTAATTTCTTAAGTCACACACTAAAAATGATTTTTGAAAAACACTTAAATAAATTAAAAAATTTCGGAAAAATACTTTTTGTGCATGAAATACATGTATATAAGTATGGCCAAAAGATAGAAAAATAATAAATTGATTTGGTATTTTCGTAAAGGAGATATGGAATCCAGCTTGCTAGATTGAAGGATTTGAAATCCAGGCTTGCTGGATTGAAGGATTTAGAATCTAGGCTTGCTGGATTGAAGGATTTGAAATCAAGGCTTGCTGGATTGAAGGATTTAGAATCCAGGCATGCTGGATTGAAGAATTTGGAATCCAGGCTTGCTGGATTGAAGGGTTTAGAATCCAGGCTTGCTGGATTGGAAGTTTGTTGAATCCAGTTTGCTGGATTAGCCAATCTAGGTGGCTGGATTGCATGTTTGAAGAATCTAGACTATGATGTTAGTATTCAACTTACTAGATTATAAGGAAGTGCTAATAAAAGGAAAAGATTAAGTGTTAAATCATAAGGAATATGATAAAGTAATTAAATTATTATCGAAGAATGATAATAATAAAGATATTTTCAGGTAATTGATTATGTGGTTATGTGTTAACTAAATTACTGATAGAGTAATTGTATTATGATATAAAGTATGATATGCTGATTGTAAGATCAATCGTAACAATGATAGGTCTTTACAATAAAGAGATTAAATTAAGTTGTGTAGCAGTAGATCGCAGTCGAGGCAAGTTCTCTAACTCAAACTTGAGTTATTCTTTTCAAAGCATGTTAGTGAATGATTATTGTATATTATTCACATCTATAATGATTATTGATACTCGCACTCAATGCAATTAAATTCCTGTTCTATTATTATTGAACTGTGAATTAGATAAAGTTCTTTTATTCATGAACTGTTGAAGATATGGATCTATGCTAATTGTATCAGCTAGATCAAGTATGTTTAAATTTGTTAAATCAAATATGTTATTAAACGTTGTTCTGCACCAATTGATTTGGTAAGGACTCAAGACTGAGAAAAAGAACAAGTTGATTAAAGCATTATTGAAAAATAATTATTGCTCGTATATTAAGTATTTATGCATAATACACCGGGCATGAAAGGCTGATCCCCTTGATTACCAAAACTTATTAAAAGGACCAATTTAAATACTGACAACCTTAGCATATGTTCATGGTCATTATGACCACTCAGTATCTGTTATTCAATTGTTCGAATATTCAGTTATCAAGACTTAATTCATGTTCTTTCACAATTAATTTCTATTGTTGAACATTGAACGATAAATTTCTTGCTAATCATGATATATCTTCTTTGTACTTAAACTTGCTAAGCAAATTAGTTGATTACTCTTGCTATATCATGACATTTATTTCAGCTAAGCCAGAGAGTTCAAGTAAGAAGGACAAGGGCAAGGGAAAGGTCCAAGAATAGTTAATATAAATGTTTAAGTATCATGAAATACTAGGTTTGATGTTTATGTAAACCTTTGGTGTTACTTTGTGTAACTTAAGTAATGTATGATTATGTTAAGGTAATAGACCTTGGGATATTTTATAAGACTTTATTATAATGAACAATGTATGTTTATTATTCAGTAATAGTATATAGAATGCTTATGTTGATGATGGATAGTGAGCACCAAACCCGGGGTTTGAGAACTCGGATTTGGGGGCGTCACATTTTTGAGCCCAAAGCATATGGGTAGTCCTTGATTTGTTCTTGGATTACATATTACGAAGATAAGTTCTTAAACACATATGGTTGTGGAAAGTTCCTAAACGCATAAAGTGTGGTAAGTTGATGGACTAAGGTATGAGAATGTTAAACTAAAAAACGAAGTATTTTCAGTATGCTTAACATTGAAGGTGCTAGAGAAGATTAAGTATTGTCGCAAGTAAGACAATGAAGGAAGATGGAGAAATTAGATAATCCAAGTCATCTAGCTATGCTAGATTTCAAAGTTTATTGAAATCATGCTTATATGTGCGTTTTGAAAAGGAAATACTTGGTTCAACTTTTGGAACCAACAGATTTTAAAAAAAAAACTATTCTTTATATGTCTATGCTAATTGTTTCGGCTAGACAGAAGTTGATTTGAAATATCAAAATAAATTTTATATCATCAATGCATTTGATGCAAAAATGGTAAACGGATGGGAGTTATTAATGCAATTAAACCTAGTGTTGGATTTGATCTTATGATCAACAACCCGATATGGTATGATGTATAATGATGAAGTCATAAACTGACGAAGTCCTTCATGTACTGTGAAAAGTACGGTATCATGACGTCATGTAACGTTTTGATGTATTGTAAAAGAATTTAAAGAATAAGTCGATGTCAATTGATTTGACTAGACGAATGTTTCAAGTTGATGTCCAATTTATTAATATGGTCTAAGCTACTTGATTTGGCTAAGACGAATGGTATGTCATGTTATAAGAAAATCGAGCTTTCTTTGAAAAAGTTATGCCAAGCCAAATTATTTTGGTGCTGAATCTAATGAATGAATCTGAGGTGAACATACCCCGAAATGGGGTTATACGATGGGTTGATCACCTACTTATGGAAGAGGTAGTTTACTTTCTTTGTGATTGTAAACCTGACCGTTAAAGAAGGGTTTATGGCGAAATGTTGTTTAACCTAATAAGAGTTCATGGTCGATTTGACCCCTCATCAAAAGTATGAAATGTTTTAAAGGAATTCTTATGTTCCTCGTTATTCCTTCTACTTCATGATTCTTGATAAGTTATAGAGGTGGGGCAATGATTGAAAGATAAGAACTTCTTTGAACAGAAGTGGAGAAGAAGAGTAAGCTAAAATTTCGAGGATGAAATTCTGTAAAAAAAAAGGGTGAACAATGTGATGACCCGAGTAAGGGTGTGGTTTTAAGAAATTTCGAGGATATAGTTTTTATAAGGGGGGAAGGATGTGACAACCCGAAAAATCGGATTGTCCAGAATTTAAGTTTAAAGAATTAGTTATTAATAAAATGAATTTTTATTAATAATATTTTTTGTTAAGTGTTTATTAATCGTCCTATAACCTAGGATGATTATAAGTCGGGAGAATTCTGGCTACGAGCTAGACTGGTCGAGTAAGAATTTTCAAGAAGAAAATAAAAAATTTTCGGGAATAAAAATATTTCTGAGAAAAAGATGAAATAGAAATTATTCACCCGACGAAACCTAATGGTTAGAGTTTGAATAACCTAAGCCTTTCCGAGAGTTCGGTATGTCAAAATGACATTCCGTCGAAAGACTTGACAATAATATATAGTGAAAAGTTAAGTGAGCCGATAAAGTTTTTCTCAAAAAACGTGCAGAAATCGGACGAAATAAAAATGAAAAAAAATATTGTTATATACTCTTCATCTATTTAACTACGTTAAGAAAAAACGTGAAGGAAAACGCTTAACCCTAAAAAGTGTTTTTTAATTTTTTGGAGTTCCAAAGAATGTGTAAATGTTAAACTGTAGAGGAAAGACAAAATATCTAAAAATATTTGGATTCTGAGAATCGCAGTTTTTAAAACTATCGGACGAATTCTGCAAGACGGAAGCACGAAGCTTCCAAGGGAAGCTTCGTGAATAGTAAGGGTGGGAATAGTGATTTGGGGGCGAAATGACTAATATACCCATAGCCTTGAAAATCTATAAAAGAGAAGTGTTAGTTCATTTCTTTAAAATTAACCAACACATTGAGAGAGAGAGAGAGAGAGAGAGAGAGCTTGAGAGGTTGGAGAAGAAAATTAAAGAAGAGAAAGAGCATGAAGGCTCGGATCGAAGAAGATCGAGAAATAGAAAAGCTAGGGAATCGTCGGCTTTGTCTAAAGGAAGAAGAATAAAGAAGAACGATATTAAAACCTAACTTCTAGATTAATTTTTTTTAAGTTTTCTATGTTGAAAATATAACTTAATGAGAATAAGAAGTAACAGATGTTAAGAAATGATTTCATATGGTTGAAATCATGAGAAAGTCAAGAAATAAGAATTATAAAGTTATTTTATAAATTTCTAAAGCAAGTACGAGATTCGTAATGAATTTGAACGATCCGAATGAATCATATGAATGATTCAGTGTAAGAAGAAAGGAATGGCGTTTTATAACATCAAATTCCAAGAAAAAGTGGAATCATAATCAAAATATCGATTAAAATGAAGAACGAACGAAGAACGTTGTTGATGTACAAATTTAAAACCATCGTAGTATAACTTGTTATGGATGGACAAGTTTAAAACCATAGCGTATAAGTTAGTTGCTTATTGCTTGGTTAGGAATGGTAGAAACGTTCATGAAGAACAGATTAAACTAAGCTATAATGAAGTTATGGCAAAATTTTCGTAGAAGACGAACGAGAAATAGGAAGTATGTAAATGAACCCGAATGAGTAGGTTTTTATAAGAAGTAAGAGAACGTAGAAAGCGTGATTCGTGGACTCAGGAGCGAACGATTTCTGAGTTCAGATGATCGAATTACGGACGAACGGACGAAGAACGTTAATAACGTAAAATGGAGAAAGGATGAAATCTAAGCCAATTGAATGTCATGTTAACGGATTTAAAATAAATTTCTGTCTGGGGGAAGTTGAAGTACGTATGATAAGGAAGAGAATGGCTTTGGAACGACCTCGTTCTGAATTATAACAAAGAAGCTATGATATCATAAAGTTAGCGTCTCAAGCAATTTCAAAGACTTCGAAAAATTTTCAAAGTTTCATGCTCGGCGCCGCAGCGCCAGCTGCGCCTTGGGAGGCGGCACCGTAGCATGAGCTCGGGCCATCAGCTATTGTTCAGTGGCGCAGTAGTATGAGGGATAGTGAGGAGTTTGGCGCCGCAGCGTAAAACCAGGAAAGAGAGTGACGTAGGCTCACGCCGCAGGCACCGCAGCACTGGTGCAGGGCAATGACCAGTGAGGAGCTTTTAACTGCTTAAACTCCTAGGGAAGTGTACGGAAAGATAATGAACGTGTAGTTCACGTAACGTAACACTTAATCAAGTAATTTAAACCTTTAGTAAAGGTTGAACGAAATGATTGAACGAGATTAAAAGACAAAGAATGTAATGAACGTAAATGCAACGTAGTTACGATGAGCGATCGGTCTTAGCGTACAACGAATAGTATGGCTTTGACATTAAGAAAGGATAATGAACGTGGGGATCATGTAATGAAGAATGAATGAAAGCCGTAACGAACGGTAATGAGATTGACGAAAGTCCGAGGGTGAGTCGGATAGAGAAGGATAGAAGGAAAGTAAGCGTTAAACACTTTAGCCGACATGAGGGTTGAGTGTACGCGAATATTAAATGGGCAGAACCTACACTCCGTGTAGGGTTTGACAGTAAGGTAATGAAGAATGTTGATTAACCGTGAACGGTGAAGAAACTGAATGAAAGATGATAATGTATAATGTTAAGATGCCGAGTTAGTAAGTATAACTTGGACAATTTTTTGAGTCGAATGTACTAGACGTTATAAGATGAATAAGATATTAATAAGGTAAATTAAAATGTTTAACACTCTGAGCACATAGTATTGACATTGAATGATCGTTCTGAATATACAAAAGATTGTATGACTTAGACGATTAAGATTGAATCCTGAAGTATGGCATTTAGTTGCCAGAAAGCCATAAGGATGAGGAAGCAACTTAACGAACATTATAGTTTTAATGGTTCGGATAAGTTAAGATAAAATTTAGGTTGTGGTACAATCGTAATCTTTGGTGGTTGACATATGGGAGTTGGGCTAAACAATTCCTTCAGAGAGCGGAGGTATATAAGAAACTGGCAACCGATCTACCTCACTATGAAAGATAGTGTAGACAAGACGGGAACTTGTTTGTTAGATGTTTATGGGAAGCCACTCAGTGTACCATATGGAATACTATTAGAGACACGATGTGTGCTGAGTCCTAGTAAAGTTATAAGAAGAAGATAAGAATATAAATCATCAAAGATGATGAACGTATGAGTAAGACATCTCCGTATGTCATGAAGCAATAAACCGATAAAGAAAGTTGGTCGCGTAAACATATATTACAAGAACGCGTACTCTAAGAAGTAACGTTAAGTAAACCAATGCGTAAATCAAATAGATGACTAATTGGTGTATGTGTTTTTTCCTTATGTATTATATAGGGATTGGAATGAACAGTTCAGTGTAAGTTGTAGCTGTATGTAAGGCAAGTTTCCTAACTTCATTCATATTACATGAATGCTAGTTTCTTAAACTTCTTAAATGTTGAACTTGAGAAGTCTTGTCTATGTGCATATGTGCGATGTATGTATAAGGTGGTAGTATGTATGAGGCCTTCTGCCATAATTTGAACACTTTGGTGTTTATTTGAGATGAAATGTTCTATGATTGAACTGTTTAATATGAGTATGTTCTGTTTATACATGAACCGTTATTGTTAAGTCTGTGCTAATGATTTTATCCAGACAGGATGGGTATGGAAAAGGTAGGAGAATGAAAGTATTTCAAAGTGAATGTAACTAATGTTTTAAAATGATAGGAATCGAGATTATTCCTATTATTCAAGTTGTTTCATAACCTTTGTTCGGTTATTGAAGTCTTAAAATAATGTTTAAATTCTTGAAGTTGTTTGTTCAACTGCTATGACTTGCTGGGGAATTGAATGCTCACACTTTCTTTAAAGGAAAATCATTTTTAGCATACGAGGTCAGGAAGAACTTAAGGATCCCGTAAAGATCAAGCTAATCGGTATCCAGAAGAAATGCCATGTAGTTTGTGAATGTGAGTGAAGATCAAGTGAAGACTTGTAACGTAGAATAGTTTAATTGAACTATAGATTAGTTTAATGAACTGTTATGTATCCTTGATGGCGGATAAATGTCACTCTTGTAAGATGAAATGAATAATGTACTTATCATTATTTGTAATGAAATGGGTTATAAGGTTTTAGAACCTGGGATTTAAGAATATATGTTGTTATATTTCACTATGTAATGATGTATGTTTAGAAGATGATGTACTCGTGACGCATGAAATACGGGTGTGAAGATAGAGTACTGGATTTCGAAGCGTGACAACCGCGACAAGTTCCAGATCATGAGTAGGATAAAATTTCTCATAATCTTTTAACTGTCGTGATGCATACACAATGACCTTGCCATACTGCATGAGCACGTAACCAAGTCCTCTATGCGAACCATCGCTATAAACTACAAAATTCCCTGTATCGTCGGGTAAAGACAATACAGGTACTTCACTCAGCCTTTTCTTCAGTTCTTGAAAATGCTATTCACATTTCTCCGTCCATACGTACTTCATTGTCTTCCTTGTCAAGTTAGTCAACGGAGTAGCTGTCTTCAAAATTTTTTAAATAAATCTCCGATAGTATCCCGCTAACTCTAGGAAACTCCGCACCTCAGTCGGCGTTTTTGGCTATTCCCAACTCATTACTGCTTCCACCTTCTCTGGGTCCACTGAAATTCCTTCTTGGTCGATAACATAACCTAAAAACTGTACCCTTTTCTGGTCAAAATTCACACTTAGTGAATTTCGCATATAACTTCTCCTTCCTTAGTGTCTTCAACACTAACCTTAGGTGTTCAACGTGTGATCTTCTGGCGTCTTAGAATAGACTAGAATATCATCAATAAACACTACAATGAACTTATCTAAACACTGTTTGAACACTCTATTTATCATATCAATAAATACATATGGTGCATTAGTCAACCCAAATGACATCACCAGAAACTCGTAATAGCCGTAATGAGTCCTGAATGCCGTCTTAGGTACATCCTCCATCCTAACCTTCAACTGATGATAACCTGTTTACAAATCTATCTTAGATAAATATTGTGCCCCTTTCAACTGATCAAAGAGATCATCGATCCTGGGCAATGGGTATTTATTCTTTATCGTTAACTTATTCAACTCCCGGTAGTTGATACAAAGTCTTAACGATCCGTCCTTCTTTTTCACAAACAGTACCGGTGCTCCCCATGACGAAACACTCGGTTGAATGTACTTTCTATCCAACAGTTCTTGTAACTGAACCATTAACTCCTTCATCTCCACTGGCTCCATACGATACGGTGCCCTGGAAACTGGTGCCGCTCCGGGTATGATATCTATCACGAATTTGGTCTCCCTATCCGGTGGAAGACCAGGTAATTCATTTGGAAATACATCCACGAATTCTTTAATTGTAGGTATTTGTTCCATCGTTTCTCCCACTCTCTAGGTACCAACAACATGGCACAAATAACCTACACATCCCTTCCTCAATAATTTCCTTGTTTGTATCATGGTAAGACAACACGAACATCCCGACGATTTATTACCGTAAAACACTACATTTGGTTGTCTCAACGTTCTAATATTTACACATTTCTTCTAACAATCTATAATTACACCATGGTTAACAAACCAATCCATCCCGAGAATTACATCGAATTCTCCCAAGTTTATCGGTAACAAATCTACCGATAATTTACAACCTCGTATATTTACGAAATAACACCTATGAATATCTTTAACATGAATTATTTCTTCATTTGCAACCTTGATATTCGAAGGTGCAGGCAATCTTTTGGGAAGTAATCCTAAGCATCTAGCAAAATCACATTCTATGAAAGAACAAGTAACACCCAAGTCAAATAACACGTAAGCATTTATATTGTTGATCAGGATAATACCTGTAACTACATCCCCGGATGCAACTTCATATTGGACCGTCATGTTAAAGGTACGGGCCATCGGCCTACCCGTCGGTGTTGGACCACCAACAGCTAACTTACCGCTATTAGCGCCCTTATTGTAATAACCGTGAATTTTAAGTCGCTATATATATAGGTACATTATTGATATATAAAAAAAACTGTGTTATATAGTGATTTAATATGTGACAACATATGTGAAGTGGTGCATGGATCAATAATAATATATACTATAGTTATGGATATATACATTTATTGATTTCTTTAAAAATACACGCTTCGTAACCTAATTATACATTAGGTGATACAATTAAATAATCTAAGGGTTATGGTAATAAGGAAAGGTTAGTGTTTAATATGTATACTATCTTAAGTGAATAATCTTGTTATTTCAAGTGACTAATAATTTTAAACCTATTTCTAGTAAACCTAATTTGGTTATGAGCTAAAGTCACATGTATAAGTAATTAAATTTCATAAGATTGGGAATGGAAACCATAAATAAACAATTTGGGTGACATATATTAAAATTGTTAGACTATATTTATTACATGGACCAAAACAATTAAAGGAGAAGCCCAAAAAAAATAAAATGTAAGCCCAAACTTAGCCCACTTGATTAAGGGTATTTTAGACCTTTGATTTATCTAATTTATGCATTAAAATAAAAGCTAAATGAAGGAATTAGTGGGCATATATATGGCTGGCCACATTAGCCTTTTTAAGGCAAGAATATTAAGCTAATCATGTTCCATAAGTAGAAATCTTACACATAAGGACAAGTGTGTCATGCTCCCATTGGTAGAAAATCTACTTAGCACCCTTAATCACATGATTAGGCTTAATTGGAAGAGATAAGGTGAAGTCTTTTATCCATGGGACAACCAAAGTATGGGGGATAATAGTTTTATCACACATTCATTTGCTAGACATTTTCATTTCTCTTAACATTCTTCTTCTTCTTTTTCTCCCAAGCTTGCAAAAGAAAACCAAATAGGAAGGGCCAAATTTTAGGAGTGCAATAAAGGGAGTGAGATTTGGTTTATGCATCCTAAGTTCATTACTTACTTTGGTAGATCAAGAAGGATAGCAACCAAATCTAGGTGAGGTTCTCATCCTTTTTTTTATTTCTTATTCTTCTTCTATTTAGGTTTTTACCTCATCATATATGGGGTTTATGGTCTAATACTCAAAGTACCCTAGTTCTACATATGATCATGTATGGAACTAAGTATCTTGAGTGTTAGATCAAAGGTTTAGAGGAAGGAAATGAGCATACATTCTCCAAGGGGTGAAACCCTTGTTTTTCTTCCGCTAAATCTTGTGTAAGTCAAGTTTTACAACTTGGATTTGTGATCCGTCGAAGGGGGGGTCCTAGATTCATGAGTTATCTAGTAAACCCAAGAGGTAGAACATAAATCTAGCAAGTTTTGAAAACTTTGCGGTTGTTTTCCCCAAAATAGTCCACTTTGATTGTTAAGGGTTAAAAACCCTAAAATAGTTACTGTTCCTATTTTTCTTGGGACTGTTTCGGATAGTTGCATGTCTTTTTAATATCTGAGAAAAATTACAGAGGTACCTTGAGAAGTTATCTGCATGTAGGAAAAAGAATGGACGCGTTTCAATTTACCGGTTGTGCGCAATGGCTATTTCCGTCAAAGACTCCGAAATATTAACCTTCGAATATCTCACTGTGTATACACTGGAAAATTCCAAAATTTGTACAGTAGGTTCATATATGTTATGAGAGTATACCCTAAAAATTTCAGATTTTTCTGAGCAGAACTCAATTTATGAAAAATGAAGCCAGATTTGAGTGTTTTGGGCACTTTAAAATTTGTAAATCATTTTCTAAAATTCCAGAAATATTTGGGGAATATTGTTGGTTTATATACTGCCCAAATCCAGAAAATGAGAATTTTTGGAATCAGTTTGCTATTTTTCCTAAAAATGATTAAGTTATGAATAAAATCCAATAAATTATTAAAAATATTATTATTATATTAATAATATTAGTATATGATATTGTCAAGTAGATAAAATATTAAGATTAAAACTTCATTAAAATATTATTAAATGATTAATAATATTTGATTTTAGTATTAATAAATGATTAAGGTATTATTAAATGATTAATAATATTAGATTAAAATATTATTGAAAAATTATTAATATTAAATTAAAGTATTATTATTGAGTAAATAATAATATTCGAGATTAAATAAAATGTTATTAAAAATGTAATAACATTAGTAAAGGAATAAAATATTATTAAATAATTAATAATATTAGTAATGGAATAAGATATTATTAAATAATTAATAATATTAGAAAATGAATAAAAGTATTATTAGTGAACTAATAATACTACGAGATGAATTAAATATTATAAAGATTAATTATATTAAGTGAATTAAAAGTAGTTGTTAATTAATAGTAACATTATCGAGACATGATAATATTTCCAAGAACTACATGTAATATATAATATTTATGTGATTACCTAATCTAATGTTATGCTATGGCTAATTGAAAGATTAACTATAGGTCTCTCAGAGGAAGAAAATTAAACTGCATAGTGGATAGAATTTAATTGCATAGTCGTAACCTACAAACGACGCAAGTTCCCTAACTCAAACTCGAGTTATTATTTTTAAGGCATGTTAATGAATAATTATTGATGATTATTCACATCTATATTGATTATTGAGATTCGCACTTGGTGTAATTGAATTCCTGTTCTATTATTATTGAACTGCGAATTAAATTAAAGTTCTTCATTCATGAACTGTTTATGAGATAGATCTGTGCTAATTGTATCAGCTAGATCAAGCATGTTTAAATTTGTTAAATCAAATGTGTTTTCAAAAGCTGTTCTTATTAAATTGATATGATAAGAACTCTTGACTGAGAAAAAGGACGAATTTGATTAAGGCATGATATCGATGCTGGATTATTAAGTTTTTATGCATAAATTACGGGGTATGAAAGGCTGATCCCCTTGAATACCAAAACTTATTAAGAGGTCCAGTTTAAATGACTGAGAACATTGGCAAATGTTCATGGTTATTTCATAACCACTCAGTTCACGTTATTCAATTATTCGAATATTCAATTGTTGATTATTAATTCATGTTCCTTCACAATCTTATACTATTGTAGAACATTGGAACAAAACCTCTTTCTGGTCATGATATATTTCACTTGTATATAAACTTGCTAAGTAAATTAGTTGCTTACCCTTGCTATGTAATGACATTTATTTTAGTTAAGCCTGAAGGATCCAATGCGAAAGACAATGGCAAGGGCAAGATCTAGGAATAGTTTATAATGAATGTTAATTATTATTATCTGATGGAATTTCTTATGTAAACCTTTTGTAATATGAATGGTGTGTTAAAGTTAAGGTTAAGAAGACCTTGGGACCATGTTAAGGAACTTTATTATAATGAACAATGTATGTTTATTATTTCGTAATAGTTATAGAATGCTTATGATGATGATAGATCGTGAGCACCGAATCTGAGGTTAGAGAACCTGGATTTGAGGGCGTCACAGGTTGGTATCAAAGCCGTAGGTTATAAACATTAGGAATGTAAAACCTAGGTTATAACCTCAGTAGGAAACTCTTATAGAGTATGTTAGGAGATGGATTTTGGAAATTCATCGAGTATGTGTTGGACGTAATAAAATATTATTTTATTTTATCAATGAATATATTTTATTGTGGTACTGATGTTGGTTTTATTTATGGTGTTTGTAGGATGTCTGAAGAACACCAGGGCAATCACTCAGTGGAGCAAGAGCTCATTGAGCGCGAGGTCACGGAAGAAGCCCTTCAGGGTCCTCTAATAGGGGATTTGTTGAGGAGAATCAGTCCATTAGAAGGCAGAGTGGGAGAAATAGAGGTTGAAAACTACACATTCCAATTCACAAAAGGTCAATACAAGGAGGCGGCTTATCAAGCCCATATGGAGGTAGTCGAACAAAAGGGAAAGTTGGATGAGTCAGAGTTACAAGTTGAGATGCTGAGGGTACATCTAGAGCATGAAAAGGTAAAGTTCGGAGAGCTGAGCATAGAGCATCTGGTGATGCGGGGTGAGTTTGACGTCGAGATTGTAGATAAGATTCGCGTGGCAGAGGCACTTTATACTGCAGCTAAGAGGGTCAACCAGTTGAAAGGTGAGCTATTGGTGAAATATACCAGGATAGAGACATTAGGGCTAGCGCTTGATGCAGCCTTCTAGAGCCAGAAGGGACTGAGTGTTAGGCCTTACGTGGAGATAGGGGAGTCGAGTCGATCTGTTTGGCATAGAGTTATGGAGGGGTGGTTTCCCCAGGAGCCTGTTTACGTGACCCAGCAGGGCCACTAGTGATGATTATGCTATGGACCAGTTGTAGATAGATGCACTAGTACCCCTTTTGAGTAATAGGGTTTTATTTTGATGTAAACCTCAACAGGTGTGAGGTAGTTTCCATATTTGTTTTTGTAGGGAAGTATCATTTTGAGTTAATCTCATCTTTTGTGTTTAAAATGGGAGTGTAGCATTTATAAAAATATACCTGTATTGAACATGTGAGCACCGAAGATTGGTATATGAATATAAATGCATTATTATGATATGTGTTAGAAAATTTAAATAGTAAATTGTCTATTTAATGTTATGTGAATCCAGTAAACTGATTTGGAAAAAAAAAATTTAAAAATAAACTTAACCCACTAATCAGGGAGAAAGACTTCCAAATTTTGGTAATTTAAAACTCTCACATAATGATCATCTGATTGTTGGAATACAGTAGCGTGTTACATGCTAAGTACTTATATGATAATCGAACACGAGTAACGTGTTAGAATTTTGTTTCAGTAGATATTGCCGCCCAGACGTGTACTAAGGAACCAAGAGATCGAAGAGTCAGTTAATAATGCAGCGGGAGCTCAACCAAACCCAATGGAAGACTTTATCAACATGATGGCTGAAGCTATGAGGAATCAAGCTCAACCTGCAGGAAATCAGGCAGGAAACCAACTATCCAACTTTAAGGCAGTAGGACCGACATTGTTTAGAAGAACAACAGACCCGATAGAGGCCCAGACGTGGATGAAGGAAGTTGAGAAGGCCTTCATTATTACTAGATTAGCAGAAGAGCAGAAAATAATTTTCGCTACCTACTTAATGAAGGGTAAGGCTAACTATTGGTGGGAGGCCACCCAGAACAAAGTCAGGACTGGTATCGTGACTAGGGAAGCGTTCAAGACGTTGTTCTTTGGGAACTACTTCCCTGAGAGTACACAAGCAAGGATGGAGATCAAGTTTTTGAAATTGAAATAGGAGAATATGTCAGTGTCAGAGTACGCTGCGAAGTTCAATTAATTGGCCAGATTCGTTCTACATCAGGTGGACAAGGAGGTGAGGAAAGCTAGAAGATTCAAAAATGGACTAAAGCCGTGGATTCACAGTAAGGTAGCAGTTTTACAAATCACGTCATTCTCAACTCTGTTGGAGAAAGCTCTCATAGCGGAAGGTGGAAGCGAAGTGGTCTCAAAATACAATCGGGAGAAGAACAAGAAGAAAGTAGAAGGTGGAAATCAGAATGTTAGCAATGGCGGTAGCAACACCAAGAAGCAAAAATGGAGCTGTGGGGTTAGTAATTTGGAGAGTTAGCAAGGAAGTGTGTAACAAAAGAAGTCGGTGTGTGGAAACTGTGGAAAGAGTCACTCGGGAGAGTGCATGAAGGGAAAAATGGTATGTTATACCTGTGGACAAGAAGGGAATATCTCACCCAATTGTCCTAAGGTGAAGAAGGGAGGTTGTTTTAACTGTTGTGAAGCAGGACATCGGATCAAGGATTGCCCAAAGAAGAAAAGCACGGATGGTGGATACGGCAACATGGGCAATAACACTAGGACAACCAGTGGAGGACTAGCCCAGCCAAACAAGCCAACAGCGAGGACGTTCAATATGACAGTGCAAGATACCGTGACATCTAGGAAGGTGGTGTCAGGTATAATTCCGATCAACGATATAAATGCCTATGTGTTATTCGATTCGGGAGGTTCATGTTCTTTCGTATCTGATGAATTTGCTCAAAGATTAAGTTTACCTCGTGAACTATTAGAACACCCAATGAATGTAGAAGTAGAAAACAAATAAATTATCCCTGTAGACTACATCCATAGGAACTGTTGTGCTGATGTAAGAGGGTTTAAGCTTAACGTGGATTTGATACCGATTTGTCTTGGAGAGTTTGATGTAATCCTCGGGATGGATTGGTTATCAAGTCACAGAGCGGTCATTGACTGTAAGAAAAAGTGCGTATACCTAAAGACTCCGAATAAGTCAAAGGTGGTATTTCATGGCAGTAAATCACTAAGACAATCTTGTTGTCTGACGATGATGCAAGCAAATAAATTTCTTAGGAAGGGTTGTATAGGTTATTTGGCTCACATTGTGGATACCCATAGAGTCGAGGGCGAACTGGGTCAGATACCTATTGTAAAGGAATTCGTTGATGTCTTCCCAGATGAGATTTCGGGATTGCCACCAGATAGAGAGGTAGAGTTTGTTATCGATTTGGCACCAGGGACATCACCGGTATCCAAAGCATCGTATCGTAAGGCTACAGTAGAAATGAAGGAACGGATGGTTCAACTACAAGAGTTGTTAGATAAGGGATACATTCGACCGAGCGTATCACCGTGGGGAGCACCAGTCTTATTTACAAAGAAGATGGATGGGTCATTAAGGCTTTGTATCGACTTCCGAGAGTTGAACAAGGTCACCATTAAGAACAAGTACCCATTACCCAAGATCGACGATTTGTTTGATCAGTTGAAGGGGGTGAAATACTTTTCAAAAATTGACTTGAGAACCGGTTATCACCAACTGAAGGTGAGACATGAGGATGTTCTAAAGACGACATTCAGAACTTGGTATGGACATTTTGAGTTTCGGGTAAGGTCTTCTGGGTTGACGAATGCACCAGCAGCATTCATGGACTTGACGAACAGAGTGTTTAAACAGTATTTGGATAAGTTTGTTGTCGTGTTCATCGATGACATTCTGGTATATTCAGAGATGGAGGAAGAGCATGCTGAACATCTAAGGATAGTGTTGGAGACGTTAAGGATGGAGAAGTTGTATGCAAAGTTCTCCAAGTGTGAGTTTTGGTTATATAGAGTACAGTTTTTGGGTCACGTTATCAACAAGGACGGTGTTTCGGTGGATCCAAAAAATATAGAAGCAGTTATCAACTGGGAACAGCCAAAGACGCCGACAGAAATTAGGAGTTTCTTGGGATTAGCAGGATACTATCAGAGATCCATCATAGATTTTTCAAAGATAGCATCGCCGTTGACCAATGTTACTAGAAAGACGGTGAAGTTCGTTTGGACAGAGAAATGTGAAAAAAGTTTCATAGGATTGAAGAAGAGGCTTAGTCAAGCACCTGTGTTGGCTTTACCAGACAACACGGAAGGATTTGTAGTGTATAGTGATGCATCACACAAGGGTCTTGGCTGTGTACTGATGCAGCATGGCAAGGTCATTGCATATGCTTCACGTCAGCTGAAGGACTATGAGAAGGGTTATCCGACTCATGACCTGGAGTTAGCAGCAGTAGTTTTTGCCTTGAAGATTTGGAGGTACTATTTGTATGGCGAAAAGTGTGATATATATACAAATCACAAGAGTCTAAAGTATATTTTTACGCAGAAGGAACTAAATATGAGGTAGCGCCGATGACTAGAATTAATCAAGGATTATGATTATGAGATTTTGTACCATCCACGCAAAGCAAATGTGGTGGCAGATGCCCTGAGCAGAAAAGGCAGAGAGAAGTTACTGAAGTTGACCATTCAAGAGAAATTGGTGAAAGATTTCGAATGACTTGACTTAGAGGTTAAGTATCCGATGGAGACCAATGAGAAATTATTTACAGTGGTAGTGAGCCTTACTTTATTAGATAAGGTTAAAGAGGCTCAAGAGAAGGACGAAGATTGCGACAACATCAAGAAGCGGTTAGCTGAAGGGGATGAATTAAAATACAAGATTGATGGCACCGGACTACTGAGATTCGAAGGACGAATTTGGGTACCGTTAGTACCAAAACTAAGAGAATAGATTTTTCAAGAAGCGCACATTACGAGGTACTCGATACACCCAGGAAGCACAAAGATTTATCAAGATTTACGTCAACACTTTTGGTGGCCAAACATGAAGAGGGAGGTTACAGAATGCGTCAGCAGATGTCTAACTTATCAGAGAGTCAAGGCAGAGCATCAATGATCGAGTGGATTACTACATCCTTTAGAGATTCTAGAGTGAAAATGGGAGCACATCACGTGGATTTTGTGGTGGGACTTCCAGCAACGCAAAAAGAGCACGACGCCATATGGGTGATTGTAGATCGTCTTTCGAAGTCGGCTCACTTTTTGCTGATTAAGATCAAGTATAGTTTGAACCAACTAGCCCAATTATATATCAAAGAAATTATCTCGAGACATGGCGTACCAGTATCTATTGTATCGGATAGGGATCCACGTTTCACGTCAAACTTATGGAAGAGTCTTCAAGAAAGAATGGGGACGCAGCTACGAATGAGCACCGCGTATCATTCGTAAACCGATGGACAAAGCAAGATAACGATTCAAATGCTTGAAGACATGCTCAGAGCTTATGTGATGGACTTCAAGGGTAGCTGGGAGGATCATCTTCCATTAGTAGAGTTCGCATACAACAATAGCTATCACGCCTGCATCGGAACGCCGCCATACGAAGCACTGTATGGGAGGAAATGTAGAACACCCTTATGCTAGGATGAAGTGGGTGAACATCGACTGTTGGGACCAGAACTGGTGCAGCAGACTATAGAGATCATCAAGGTGATAAGAGCCCGGCTGGTAGCAGCTCAAGATCGCCAGAAGAAGTATGCAGACTTACATTGCCAAAAGAGAGATTTTGAAGTGGGAAGCTATGCATTTTTGAAAGTATCTCCCTGGAAAGGGAAGATAAGGTTTGGAAAGAAAGGTAAACTGAGTCCGAGATTTATTGTACCCTTCGAGATCTTGAGGAAGATAGGCGAAGTGGCGTACGAGGTAGCTCTACCTGCTGAACTGGAACATATTCATAATGTGTTTCATGTGTCAATGCTACGACCATATAAGCCTGATTACAAGCACGTGATATCGTATGAGCCAATTTAGGTCGAAAAGGATTTGTCGTATGAGGAAATTTCGATTAAAATTTTAGATAGAAAAGAGCAGAAATTGAGAAATAAGGTTATACATTCTATAAAAGTTATTTGGAGGAACCACAATGTTGAGGAAGCTACGTGGGAACTCGAATAAAAGATGAGGGAAAATTATCCACACCTTTTTTAGTAACCATATATGTAATTTCGGGGACGGAATTCCTATAAGGGATAGAGGATGTAATAACTGTGAATTTTAAGTCGCTATATATATATAGGTACATTATTGATATATGAAAAAAAAAATTGTGTTATATAGTGATTTAATATGTGACAACATATGTGAAGTGGTGCATGGATCAATAATCATATATACTATAGTTATAGATATATACATTTATAGATTTCTTAAAAAATGAACGCTTCGTAACCTAATTATACATTAGGTGATACAATTAAATAACCTAAGGGTTATGGTAATAAGAAAATATTAGTATTTAGTATATATACTAACTTAAGTGGATAATCTTGTTATTTCAAGTGACTAACAATTTTAAACCTATTTCTAGTAAACCTAATTTGGTTATGAGCTAAAGTCACATGTATAAGTAATTAAATTTTATAAGATTGGGAATGGAAACCATAAATAAACAATTTGGGTAACATATATTAAAATTGTTAGACTATGTTTATTGCATGACCCAAAACAATTAAAGGAGAAGCCCAAAAGAAATAAAATGTAAGCCCAAACTTAGCCCACTTGATGAAGGGTATTTTAGACCTTTAATTTATCTAATTTATGCATTAAAATAAAAGCTAAATGAAGGAATTTGTGGGCACATATATGGCTGGCCACATTAGCCTTTTTAAGGCAAGAATATTAAGCTAATCATGTTCCATAAGTAGAAATCTTACACACAAGGACAAGTGTGTTATGCTCCCATTGGTAGAAAATCCACTTAGCACCCTTAATCACATGATTAGGCTTAATTGGAAGAGATAAGGTGAAGTTTTTTATCCATGGGACAACCAAAGTATGGGGGATAATAGTTTTATCACACATTCATTTGCTAGACATTTTCATTTCTCTTATCATTCTTCTTCTTCTTTTTCTCCCAAGCTTGCAAAAGAAAACCAAAGAGAGAGAAACAAGAAGGAGGGCCAAATTTTAGGAGTGCAATAAAGGGAGTGAGATTTGGTTCATGCATCCTAAGTTCATTACTTACTTTGGTAGATCAAGAAGGATAGCAACCAAATCTAGGTGAGGTTCTCATCCTTTTTTTATTTCTTATTCTTCTTCTATTTCAGTTTTTACCTCGTCATATATGGGGTTTATGGTCTAATACTCAAAGTACCCTAGTTCTACATATTATCATGTATGGAACTAAGTATCTTGAGAGTTAGATCAAATGTTTAGAGGAGGAAAATGAGCATATGTTCTCCAAGGGGTGAAACCATTGTTTTTCTTCCACTAAATCTTGTGTAACTCAAGTTTTACAACTTGGATTTGTGATCCGTCAAAGAGGGGTGCTAGATACATGAGTTATCTAGTAAACCCAAGAGGTATAGCACAAATCAAGCAAGTTTTGAAACCTTTGGGGTTATTTTCCCCAAAACAGTCCACTTTGATTCTTAAGGGTTCAAAACCCTAAAATAGTTATTGTTTCAGTTTTTCTTGGGACTGTTTCGGACAGTTACATGTCGTTTAAAAATTTAGAAAAAATCACAGAGGTACCTTGAGAAGTTATCTACATGTAGGAAAAAGAATGGACGAGTTTCGATTTATAGGTTGTGTGTAATGGCTATTTCCGTCAAGGACTCCGAAATATTAACCTTCGAATATCTCACTATGTATACACTGGAAATATATGTTATGAGAGTATACCCTGAAAATTTAAAATGTTTCTGAGCAGAACTCAATTTATGAAAAATGAAGCAAGATCCAAGTGTTTTGGGCACTTTAAAATTAGTAAATCATTTTCTAAAATTCCAAAAAAAAATGGGGATCATTGTTGGTTCATATACTGCCCAAATCTAGAAAATGATAATTTTTGGAATCAATTTGCTATATTTCCTAAAAATGATTAAGTTATGAATAAAAGGAAATAAATAGTTAAATGATATCTTAAATATGAAAAATGTGATTTTAATGCTTGAATACTCCTAATATATAATATTATGACTATTTTAGGGCATTTTGGTAATTTATAATAAGAAATATTATTTATAACATTTTATAGAAATTAAATAAGAGGTTTAATAAAGGGTGTGCAATTAGAATAAATTGTTTATTAATCTAATAAATTATTAAAAATATTATTATGATATTAATAATATTAGTATATGATATTAGTAAGTAGATAAAATATTAAGATTAAAACTTCATTAAAATATTATTAAATAGTTAATAATATTTGATTTTAGCATTAATAAAGGATTAAAGTATTATTAAATGATTAATAATATTAGATTAAAATATTAATATTAGATTAAAATATTATTAAAAGATTATTAATATTAAATTAAAGTATTATTATTGTTGGATAAAATCTAATTACGCACAACACGCAAGTATACGTGGTCAACAAGTAATAAAGTGATAAGTTGAGTATCGTTCCCACATAGAATTATTTAATAAGAATTACCAATTACTAACCTATGACCAATTTAATCTTATTTAAACAAATGATTTAATAATTTAATTTAAAATAATTAAAGAAACTATTACTAGCTATCCCTAGAATGAAACAAGATACTGAAGACTTGAGATTACAATTTCACTTATTGTTTCATTTAAATCAACACACTTCCTGTTAAGCCAAATTATTTATACTGGATTGTTAATCAAGAACACGAAAGTAGAATATGGCCATCTCTCAATGCACCATACTCATATCAAATCAAATTCACAGATGATAGAATCAATTTGAACACCCTAATTAACTAACTCACTATATCTCTATGTGAATTACAATTAAAAAGGTTTTAAGCACAAGTTCTTATTAGACTACATATGGCGTAAGAGCATATCACTATCCTAAACACGAATCATGAATTCCATGTATGCAGAAAGCACAAACATATGCTATCATGATCAGATCTAAATCAATACTTCATCTCTCGAGTTCATATAAATTATCATGGTAATTGTTAGCTAGGCAATTAAGTAATTAAGTCCAAATCATAATAGACAATCCAAATATAGCTAATAAGACTAACAAAGTAGCATATCAAAGTAAACTACACAATAAGATCCATTGTACTCTCAAACAAAGAATTAGTTCATGATTATTGAATTAAAACTAAGAATCCACAATTGAATACACATTAAAAGGTAAAGATAGAAGAAGATGAGAAGATAGAATCTATTGTCTGTAGATTTGATGCTCCCTCCTTGCTCCTACTTTGAATCTTCAATGGTCTCCAAGCTGCTTCAATCTCCAAATCTCATAAGAACTAGTGTTTTCTCTTATTCTACTCTAATCTAATCTAATAGAATCCCCTAAAACTCTCTAATCTACCCTCTAATCCTTGTGTTTCTCCTCCTTTTATAAGTCTCTTCATATGTCTTTAAGTCCTCTTGGAAATCCTTGAGTCAATCGGATCGAAACAATTCTTCTCAAACTAAAATTTGGCTAAAAAACCACTTTTCTGCTCGTACCCCCGCCCCGACGGGGGTTATAAGGCATAAAGGGCCCGCCCCGACGGGGGTCCTTACTATTTTGCTGCTGGTATGCCCGCCCTGTCGGGCATTTTGTGAAGGGAAAGCCCGCCTCGACGGGGGTCACTTTTCTACTCTGACGTCCCTTGCTAAAACGGCCATAAATTTTGATTCGGGAGGAGTTACGGGGCCTGCCACCTATCAAATAGAAGATATCGACGAACTCTACAACTTTTATTTTTTTAGATTTGACAGATTCAGATTGGATGAAGGTCGAAATTGAGCTTGAAGTAGATGCTGTGTAAATTGCAAGTATGAGAACTCTTAGCTTTGATCTTCGTTGATAAAAAGGCCATAACTCTTGCATTCGAACTCCGATTGGGATGGTTCAAGATGTTTCGGAAAGCTAAGAAGAAGCTCTACAGTATAATCCAAGTTCCAAGCCAAGAACATGCATCCAACTTGGTGTTAAAAGTCATTCAATCTTCCATTCTTGCATTTGCTTGCGTGTTTTAGTCCAAAAGATTTCCGAATTACTTTCTCTTGCTTTTTCATGCCAATAGTCGCATTTTTCTTGCGTTTTCATACCCAAGCATATAATCTACAAAACGAACACAAAATGCATGAAAAGTAACTAAGAAACATGAGATTAAGTAACTAATTCAAGTAACAAATACCAGATAAGTAGGTATAAAACCTACTTATCAAATTCCCCCAAACTTAAACCTTTGCTTGCCCTCAAGCAAAAACACAAAACAACAATGCTATGCAATGCCACTAATCTACATGCCTATGAATCAAACAGTAATGACAGAAACAAGTCTATTCAACCCGCCTTAGGGAAATCAAGTAAACATGATAATACATCATATCAAAACAAATTATTAGCTTCCCAATCAATCATCAAATCTTATGCTCTTATCACTAATATAGTGCGTGTGTGCTCCACAACAATGTTAACTAATATAAAATCAAATTTAACACATAACAAGTCTCTTCGAAGGCATCATAAAGTGTAAACTCAAGAAATTCAACAACAAGCTAGATCTAACTAAAATCAAACAATTACCAATATCGAGGGTCAACATGGGATACTAATGCTTTATTTTTCATCTACGTGGGCTTTTTGCTCTTATTTCCCGTTTATTCAATATTTTTTTTTATATACACATAGTTATGTAATGTCTTATTCCCTTAGGCTTTTCAATGCTACCTTAACGAGCTTTCGACCAACGACTCCCAGACCATTAAGACTTTAGGGCGCTAGGTGTAAAGACAATCCCCTCGGGCTTACTTACTTAAGTAACAAAGGCCACAAAACTAGACAAGCATGCCACGGTATTTATTCATACTTTTTTTTTCTTTTTCTTCTTTATTTTTTCTTTTTTTATAGCTTATATACCCCAAATATTCCTCCAAACTTAGGCTCATGTATAACTTTAGCCACCACTACTTATTCTTGTCATTCTTTCATTCAAACTAATAGTATCCTTTAGAATATCATTATGTATCAATTTAAACTCAATCAATCAACAAGTTATTTTTACTGTGCTATCCTTATTATATCAGTTTCAAATAGAAAAAGATTCGATTCCGAACAAGAAATCACATCAAAGCTCTAATAGTCAGTACTATACTTATTTACCCAATTCCAATCTCATCATTGGCCAAAATAAACTTAAACCATCAAACAGCTTGACTCATGCAAATGAACATATTAACTAACTAATATTTTTGAATTTTTAATTTTTTTTCTTCTTCAAGAAACTGAATATAATGCTATTCAAACTATACTACTATGCAACTACTTATGCAGTAGTACTACATGAATGCAAACATAATGAACCTAAACTAAATTAACAACATGTACAAAATAACATAACATAAACATGAAACTAAACATGCAATAATGAATCAAACTAAACTAATACCCCCAAACTTAAACCTTTGCTTGTCCTTAAGCAAAAACACAAAACAACAATGCTATGCAATGTAACTAATCTACATGCCTACGAATCCAGCAGTAATGACAGAAACAAGTCTATTCAATCGGCCTTAGAGAAATCAAGTAAACATGATAATACATCATATCAAAATAAATCATTAACTTCCCAATCAATCATCAAATCTTAGACTTTATCACTAATATAGTGCGTGTGTGCTCCACAACGATGTTAACTGATATAAAATCAAATTTAACACATAACAAGTCTCTTCAAAGGCATCATACAGTGTAAACTCAAGAAATCCAACAACTAGCTAGATCCAACTAAAATCAAACAATTACCAATATCGAGGGTCAACATGGGATACTTATGCTTTATTTTTCATCTATAGGGGCTTTTTGCTCTTATTTCCCGTTTTATTCAAAAAAAAATTCTTTTTTTAATATACACATAGCTATGCAATGTCTTATTCCCTTAAGCTTTTCAATGCTACTTTAACAAGCTTTCGACCAACGACTACCAGACCATTAAGACCTTAGGGCGCTAGGTATAAAGACAATCCATTGGGCTTCCTTACTCAAGTAACAAAGGCCACAAAACTAGACAAGCATGCGACGGTGTTTATTCATACTTTTTTTTTCTTTTTCTTCTTTTTTTCTTCTTTTTTTTATAGCTTATATACTCGAAATATTCTCCCAAACTTAGGCTCTTGTATAACTTTAGCCATCACTACTTATTCTTGTCATTCTTTCATTCAAACTAACATTATCCTTTAGAATCTCATTATGTATCAATTTAAACTCAATCAATCAACAAGTTATTTTTACTGTGATATCCTTATTATACCAGTTTCAAATAGAAAAAGATTCGATTCAGAACAAGAAATCACATCAAAGCTCTAATAGTCAGTACTATACTTGTCTACCCAATTCCAATCTCATCATTGGCCAAAATAAACTTAAACTATCAAACAACTGGACTCATGCAAATGAACATAGTAACTAACTAATATTTTTGAATTTTTGATTTTTTTTTCTTCAAGAAACTGAATATAATGCTATTCAAACTATACTACTATGCAACTACTTATACAGTTGTACTACATGAATGCAAACATAATGAACCTAAATTAAATTAACAACATGTACAAAATAACATAACATAAATATGAAACTAAACATGCAATAATGAATCAAACTAAACTCCCCCAAACTTAGTAATTATAATGTCCTCGTTGTAAGAATATAGCGGTAAGTTGAAGAGAACTTTCCTGTAATCAGCTAAGCGTGAAGTGATGGTGGCGATGGCGACAACGATCATTTTCCTATCCATTGAACCTCCAATGCCTGCAATGAAGAGAGACAACATGAATTAGAATAGCACTTGAATTGGTAAGAGAACTTAATAACTAAATTAATTCATATCTACTAAATAAACTAGTAAAGCATATAAATATAAAAATTCCTAGGTTGCCTCCCAGTCAGCACTTGATTTACAGTCTTTTAGCCTGACTTTGTATGGTCAACGCTATCCAATTTCTCTTCAAAAGTTGAGGAACCCTCCATCAGTCGGAAATAATATAGGTTTTGGTAGGTTCCCATTTGTGAGGGCTAATGCATCAAAGTCACCTAGCATGCTCTGATTTGGTATGATCTCAATCAAGAATGTCCCACAGCTAGGTGTTTTCTCCATTGTGTTTGTGATCACTTTGGGGCATGGAAGCTTGTCGCACACAATGGACTCTTTTTCTATCTTCTTTTTCTCGTCCCACCATAGATTCAAAATTGTACTCGCTCTTGTGTCATCAAGAGCTTCACCGATGATATGACTACCAAGTGGGCATAATTTTGCAAATCTGACTGACTCTTTGATCTTTGGTGGAGGCCCATTTAGATCTTCGTTGACCTCTATTTCATTATCCCAATTGTCTCCACACTTTCGATATCTTGTGGCTCATCCAGTCGCAGATTTGGTTCGGGTTCTCCGTCAGTTTCATCATCCATGTCATAAAACCAAGTATTTGGAGGAAGGTTGCTTACGGCTTTGGTCATTTGCTCTATCTAATCCACAAGATTTTGAATTGACCTCGCTTGATTACTCATCTTCTCCTCATTTGAAGCTATGAACTTAGACAAAATTTCCTCCAGCCTTGAATTTTCTATTTCAGTCTCGGAAGCCATGTATTTTGGACCATTAGTTGAGGTAGTGACGAGTTGTTCCATTCGATTATTAAAATTTTGGGTTGACAGCTCTTGGCTAATCCTCATCTCCTCTAGGTTTGCTACGCCCTTCAATATTACATCCCTCGGATTTGGCTTTTCTTCTTGTGGCAATGGAGGTGGACATGAAAATTTCGTTGTGTATGATGGATTTGGAGCGTAGTATTGGTCTTAATAGTTGTAGCTCCATGACGAATCCGGGTGATACCCCCAAACTTGATGATAATTAGGCTCAGCATAGTTATTGAGGTAATCACCACTATATGGTACCGGCTCAAAACTGACGGTGCATTCATGACTTTGATGGTTGGCAGCACAATAGTCATACGTAACTGCCATCCTTCGACTCCTTTGGGCTGCAATAACATCTAACGTCCTCGAAAGTTCTTTAATCTGTGCTGATATTACGGAAAATGCATTAAGTCCATCAATCCCTGTTTCCCTTGGTTGAGTCATGTTTGCCATCCTTCGACTCCGTTGGGCTGCGATAACCTCCAACGTCTTCGAATTTGCCTCAATTTGTACTGACTCTACAGAAAATGTATTAAGTCCATCAATCCCTGTTTTCCTTAGTCGAGTCATGTTAGTGTATGTCCATTGATGCGCAAAGTCATCCATGGTACCTGAAATGAGAGAAATATAGGAAGAGAATTATAAATAAAAATAAAAATGTTTAAATTAAGACTAATTTGATTGAAATTAATATTGGTAAAAAATATTATACAAATTCCCCGGCAACGGCGCCAAAAACTTGTTGGGTAAAATCTAATTACGCACAACACGTAAGTATACGTGGTCAACAATTAATAAAGTGATAAGTTGAGTATCGTTCCCACAAAGAATTATTTAATAAGAATTACCAATTACTAACCTATGACCAATTTAATCTTATTTAAACAAATGATTTAATAATTTAATTTAAAATAATTAAATAAACTATTACTAACTATCCTTAGAATGAAATAAGATACTGAAGACTTTAGATTACAATTTTACTTATTGTTTCATTTAAATCAACACACTTCCTGTTAAGCCAAATTATTTATATTGGATTGTTAATCAAGAACACGAAAGTAAAATATGGCCATCTCTCAATGCACCATACTCATATCAAATCAAATCCACATATGATAGAATCAATTTGAACACCCTAATTAACTACCTCATCATATCTCTATGTGAATTACAATTATAAAGGGTTTAAGCACAAGTTCTTATTAGACTACATATGGCGTAAAGGCATATCTCTATCCTAAACACGAATCATGAATTCCATCTATGCAAAAATCACAAACATATGCTATCATGATCAGATCTAAATCTATACTTCATCTCTTGAGTTTATATAGATTATCACGATAATTGTTAGCTAGGCAATTAAGCAATTAAGTCCATATCATAATAAACAATCCAAATATAGCTAATAAGACTAACAAAGAAGCATATCAAAGTAAACTACACAGTAAGATCCATTATAATCTCAAACAAAGAATTAGTTCATGATTATTGAATTAAAACTAAGAATCCACAATTGAATACACATTAAAAGACAAAGATAGAAGAAGATGAGAAGATAGAATCTATTGTCTGTAGATTTGATGCTCCCTCTTTGCTCCTACTTTGAATCTTTAATGGTCTCCAAGCTGCTTCAATCTCCAAATCTCATAAGAACTAGTGTTTTCTCTTATTCTACTCTAATCTAATCTAATAGAATCCCCTAAAACTCTCTAATCTCCCCTCTAATCCTTGTGTTTCTCTTCCTTTTATAAGTCTCTTCATATGTCTTTAAGTCCTCTTGGAAGTTTTTGAGTCAATCGGATCGAAACAATTCTTCTCAAACTAAAATTTGGCTAAAAAACCACTTTTCTGCTCGTACCCCCGCCCCGACGGGGGTTATAAGGCATAAAGGACCCGCCCCGGCGGGGGTCCTTACTGTTTTGCAGCTGGTATGCCCTCCCCGACAGGCATTTTGTGAAGGGAAAGCCCGCCCCGACAGGGGTCACTTTTTTGCTCTGACGTCCCTTGCTAAAACAACCATAACTTTTGATCTGGGAGGAGTTACGGGGCCTGCCACCTATCAAATTGAAGATATCGACGAGCTCTACAACTTTTGTTCTTTTAAATTTGATAGATTCCGATTGGATGAAGGTTGAAATTGAGCTTGAAGTAGATACTGTGTAAATTGCAAGTATGAGAACTCTTAGCTTTGATCTTCGTTGATAAAAAGGCCATAACTCTTGCATTCGAACTCCGATTGGGACGGTTCAAGATGTTCCGAAAAGCTAAGAAGAAGCTCTACAGTATAATCCAAGTTCCAAGCCAAGAACATGCATCCAACTTGGTGTTAAAAGTCCTTCAATCTTCCCATCTTGCATTTGCTTGCGTGTTTTAGTCCAAAAGATTTTCGAATTGCTTACTCTTGCTTTTTCATGCTAGTAGTCGCCTTTTTCTTGCGTTTTCATACCCAAGCATGTAATCTACAAAACGAACACAAAATGCATGAAAAGTAACTAAGAAACATGAGATTAAGTAACTAATTCAAGTAACAAATACCAGATAAGTAGGTATAAAACCTACTTATCAATTATTGAGTAAATAATAATATTCAAGATTAAATAAAATGTTATTAAAAATGTAATAACATTGGTAAAGGAATAAAATATTATTAAATAATTAATAATATTAGTAATGGAATAAGATATTATTAAATGATTAATAATATTAGCAAATGAATAAAAGTATTACTAGTGAACTAATAATACTACGAGATGAATTAAATATTATCAAGATTAATAATATTAAGTGAATTAAAAGTAGTTGTTAATTAATAGTAATATTATCGAGGCAGGATAATATTTCTAAGAACTACATGTAATATATAATATCTATGTGATTACCAAATCTAATGTTATGATATGGCTAATTGAAAGATTAACTATTGGTCTCTCAAATGAAGATAATTAAACTACATAGTGGATAGAATTTAATTGCGTAGCCGTAACCTACAAACGAGGCAAGTTTCCTAACTCAAACTCGAGTTATTATTTTCAAAGCATGTTAGTGAATAATTATTGATGATTATTCACCTCTATATTGATTATTGAGATTTGCACTTGGTAATTAAATTCCTGTTCTATTATTATTGAACTGCGAATTAAATTAAAGTTCTTCATTTATGAACTGTTTATTAGATAGATCTATGCTAATTGTATCAGCTAGATCAAGCATGTTTAAATTTGTTAAATCAAATATGTTTTAAAAAGATGTTCTTATTAAATTTATATGATAAGAACTCTTGACTGAGAAAAAGGACGAATGAAAAAAGGACGAATTTGATTAAGGCATGATATCGATGCTGGATTATTAAATGTTTATGCATAAATTACGGGGTATGAAAGGCTGATCCTCTTGAATACCAAAACTTATTAAGAGGTCCTGTTTAAATGACTAAGAACCTTGGCAAATGTTCATGGTTATTTTAAAACCACTTAGTACACGTTATTCAATTATTCGAATATTCAATTGTTGATTATTAATTCATGTTCCTTCACAATCTTATACTATTATAGAACATTAAAAACAAAACGACTTTCTGGTCATGATATATCTCACTTGTATATAAACTTGCTAAGCATATTAGTTGCTTACCCTTGTTGTGTCATGACATTTATTTCAGTTAAGCCTGAAGGATCCAATGCGAAAGACAAAGGCAATGGCAAGATCCAGGAATAGTTTAGAATAAATATTAATTATTATTATTTGATGGAATTTCATATGTAAACCTTTTGTAATATGAATGGTGTGTTTAAGTTAAGGTTAAGAAGACCTTGGGACCATGTTATGGAACTTTATTATAATGAACACTGTATATTTATTATTTCGTAATAGTTATAGAATGCTTATGATGATGATAGATCGTGAGTACCGAATCTGAGGTTAGAGAACCTGGATTTGGGGGCGTCACACTTATTCCCATCTGTCCCCTTATTCAGGCAATTCTTCGCCATGTGATTAGTTGATCCACACACGAAGCATCCATGGTTCTTTTTTGGACTTGGACAGTTAGGCAAAATGTGCACCTTCTATCCACAGTTGTAACACATGACCTTTCCCTTGAAACAGACTCCTAAGTGAGTCTTCCCACAGTTCTTGCATGCCTCCATCCTTCTCTTAGGATCCCCTTGCTTCACTCTGGTATTCCCAGAGTTAAATCCCTTCCTCTTCTGGCCGTCGCCACTACCACTGGCTCCTTCGACTTTTACTCCCCCATCTACCTTTCCCTTGTTCTTCTTCTCCTTGTGGTATTGGCTTAGAGCCTTATTACCACCTTCGATAATGATTGCCTTCTCCAGTATGGTCCCAAAAGAGTTACTTTGGAACACAAATATCTTACTTTAGAGCCAGGGTTTCAAGACCTGATCAAACCTCCTAGCCTTCCCCAACTCATTGTCCACCTGATGTGGAGCAAACCTCGCCAATTCATTGAACTTGGTAGTATATTGGGGAACTGTCATCTCCTCTTGTTTCAACTCTAGAAACCGCATCTCCATCCTCCATTGCATACTCGTGGAAAAATAGTTCTCTAAGAAAATCTCCTTGAATCGCGTCCATGTAACATTTTCTAATACAGACCTAGCCTGGTTTACCTTCCACTAGAAATTGGCTTCTCCCTTCATCATATAGGTAGCAAAAGCAACCTTTTGCCCCTCATCAACATTTGCAATAACAAATGTCTTCTCTATTTCTTTCACCTAAGTCTGGGCTTCTATTGGGTCCGTAGTTCCTTTGAACATCGGCTGAACGACACTTTTAAAATCCTTAAAAGTAGTAGCTCGTACTACCATAGGATTTACAGGTATATTAGACCCATTTCTATTAAACGCAACCATTAATAAATTAACGAACTCTTGCATAGGATTAACCGGACCTCCTTCCGACTGATTTACATTAGCTCCTTGATTTCGTTGCCTTCTTCTTGGCAGCATTTTACTGTTAAGATAAACAACACATCATTATCACTTCCTTCTAGTTAGTTAGTTATTATTCGTTATTAAACAATAACTTCAACTCATTACATGATATGTTCTATTAAAAGGCTTATATTGATTTGCTTCATTCTTATAGTATAATACTACATCATTTGTCATTACATAGGTTTAGCTGATTACATTACTATCCCGCAATTGTATTCCAAAAATTAGGATTTATAAAAGACTACCATTTGCTATACAAAAGAAGGTTTTACGTCACTACTAGATACATATATTTACATATCTAACTCTACTCTAGTTATTAGCTAGATTACATCTGCCTTATGGCATTCTCAAAATTTGTATTGGCAAGATCGACTATAATATATTGACTGATAGTATGCCGAGTTTGCCCTGCCTCTATTGGATACCCAGCCACTTACTGCTAAAAATCCGCATAAGGACTCCTATGTATATAGGACATCCTCCTAATATTCTGTTTCTTGACCTTTAGCTCTTGCCTGAGCTCAAAGGTCTCCTGTTTCAGCTCGTGGACCTTGTCCTTAGCCAAAACTCTCTCATCATGCTCATCTTCCCACATCAACTCCATACTATTCTTGTCCTCCAGGATTTCCTAGACCTCCTCCTTCAACTCTCTCACTTCCTTACCCAACTGGATATTTCTATCCAATATCGTCATGAATAGTGCCTTCATCGACTCCCCCAAAGTTATCTCTTCTCCAGGTGCTATGGTGTTAAATTTCACCACCTCCACCTCCTCCTCTGATATGCCATCAAACAAAGATATGATGTCTAAGCTTTCTGAGTCTTCAGACTCAACTACAACCATTTTTGGCTCTTCTGCTATAGGGTTCGGTAAAATCTCGACTTGATTTACCGACTCCTCACGTACAACATGTATATCTATATACATCTAATTATTTCTTGACATCTACAACAAAATAATTTAGTTTGATTAGTACACGTCAGTAGAATAATAAAAGCACATATCACATTTAATGCATTTTTTAGGCTTAACTTCATCTTTTACTTCTTTTACTTTTCTTAACGTTATGACTTAAGGTTCTTTCCCCCCCCTTAAGTTTTATAACCTAAGGCTTTGATACCAACCTGTGATGCCCCCAAATCTGAGTATCTTCCAACCCAACAGATGGTGCTACACGGTGCTACAGTTCACACATACATTCAATTGAAATACCTCAAAAGAGTGAAAATGCCTTCTGTATATGCCAAAACAATTTCCATTCCCAGGTTCTTTATAACCATTACATCGATTCTTTGTCATAGTACCAAATAATAACAACATACATCCTATGTTATTACAAAGGCAACCCATTGGTTTACCTTAGCCTTCCCTTTATCTTTACCGGATCCTTCAGTCCGTTCAGTCTTAGCTACGTTCATATGGTTCAAGCAAGAGTGAGCATAACTAGCTCAGTAAGTATGATAAATTCATTTAAATAAGAGGCTTGAATCATATAAATCGTATATCTCCAACAACTGAATCAATTGTTATGAACTACTATCGATAATTCAAAATAGCACTTCTCTTTTCTAAAAACATTTCAAAATGAACAACATTAATTAAACATCAATATTGGTCCAAGACCTTGAGCATTTCATTTTTTCTTTGACAAGGACAACCCAGCACCAATTTCGTAAGTCTGACATATCTTACAAGCACGTCTAGGTGATCAGCCTATAGTACTCTATGTTGTAAAATACTACTTTCTTTAAACGTATGTACGTTTAAGGTTTGGCAACCTCACGTGCCTGTCATTTGATGACAAAACATTTATTTATGCATACTTAGTCTTTCTTTGAAATTAATACCAAAATAGTTTGGCTAAAGATAGCAACATTGACAATAGTTCGATAGATTATTAAAAAAATCCATAAACACATTAAGTCTACCAGAAGGAATTAGCTTTAACTTCATCATACATCAATTCATGCGTAAGGTACATGAATTTACAAAGCTTGTCCAGAATGAACATAGACAAGGGTTATAACACTTGCCTTTAGCATCTTCTACAATTATTATACTTTTCCTTTATGTCTTTTAAGGATTATGCAATACATGATCACATAACATACCACATTAGGTCATATATAATCACGTAAGGCCACTAATATATCTTACCCTTATTCTCAACCTAATCATGCCTTAGATTGTTTATCATTCGTTATAGTTTATAGTATTACATTGTTCTTATGTTTACGTAATCATTCGTCAACCTTTAGTCATCATTCTTAAGGCTTTAAGTATCCTCAATGATGTTACTTCAAGTCAATTAAGTATACAATTCATTACTAATTAACTTTTTCCTTCTTTATATAATTAAGCATTCTTTACTTGTCATTTTCTAGTGTTGACGCTGCGGTGCCAGCTTCTTGTGAGAACCCAGAATTTCACATAATTCAAATTTTTCGAATAAATTTTTTTTTTTGAAAAAAAATAAAGAGAAAGTACTTGAATCATATAAATGTATATGATAATGAAGCTAGATAGCTAATTTATTAACTAAGAAGTATACTTAATTATTTTCAAGGAAGAGTAATGAAAGTTATATAAGAAATTAACATGGCTTGAATGTTAGCCTTGATTATTAAATTAAAAGGAATTACAATCCTTAAGTAATTGTATTGATGATTATGTAAGTGTTTATAACTTATTAAGTCGATTAGGGCTATCAAGTTAATACACTAGAGGGATATGTTATGACATATGTGAGTTATGTACATGATTAAATAAATATGTATTATATAATGTGTCTACATTTATTTTGTAAAGAGATGAAGAATAAAGTTATGTAACCTAATACATTTATTAGGTATGATATTTAAATAACCTAATGTGTTATAATTTAAGAGAATGATAGTATTTAAAAATATATACTAATCCTAAAAGATTTATTTGATGCATCTCAATTAATTAATCTTATAACCTAAAGAATAGCAAGTCTAATTGGGTTATGAAATTAAAAATATATGAGTAAGAAATTAACTTGCTAATGGGTGTAATGGAACCCTATTTAAATAGTGGGGAATGGATAAAAATTAATAAGTATAGAACTATGTTGATTTGCAAGTCCATAGAATTAAAATTTCTAGCCCAAAGAATTAAAGGAGTGGCCCAACCCTTAGCCCAAGTGGGAGGGGACATGTTGGACATTAAGTAAGTTAATTAAAGCATAAAAGAAAAGCCAAATTGGGACAATCTAAGGCCATGTGGCCGGATATTAGAGAGGCAAAAAGGAGGGGGATGAATGTGATGATTAGTTACTTTAGTAGGTGAACAACTTATAACAAGTGTCCAAGTTCCATTCAACCAACACATTAAGAATTAAGTGCAAGTAACCACATAGTCAATGAGAGAGACAAAGAGCAAGAGTGTGGGGGAGTTATCTAGATATACAAAATATATCTATACAATTTTACTAACATCTAATTCCTTTCTCATTTATTTCTTATTTCATTTTCATCTTTTATATCTCTCACTTCCTAAGTTAGCAAAAGCAACAAAGAGAGAGAGAAAGCCTTAGGAATTTCAGCTATAGAGAGAGAAAGGAGAGAAGGAGAGTCTTTTAAAGCTTCATAGTTCCTAATCAAGGTTTAGGAAGAAAGAGAAGAAGGAAAGGCTAAGGTATAACAAAATTTCTACTTATGTAGTTTAATTTCCTTTTTAGTTTGATTTGATTTTTTTTTATAATTTGAAGTTTTGGTCTTGAGGTTTAAAACCTTAGATCTAGGTGTATATAAGTGTTTCATGTTTAGATTTAACCTTTTTTGAGGATCAAAAGTTAAATCTAAAGTATGATATAGAAACTAGATTTTTCAAAATGTAGAGAACCTAATTTTTTTTATTAGCCTTGATGGTGTTTAACTTTGTGTTTGATGCTTGATTGAGGAAATAGATCATGCATTATGGCAGATTCATGGGTATATGAAGTATGAGTAGGTAGTATGATGAGGTATGTTGGTTATTATGTGAGAATATAGAAGTTTTCTTAGAAACCACAAAGGATGGAAAGTCAATTTTTTGTAAAACCGAAACATGAAATTCAAATGATCATATCTCCTATTATATTTCAAATTTTTGAGTGTGGTCCAGTCCTAGAGTTAGATCTATAAGTTTTCTAACGTCTCCAAGTAGAATCACTAAAAAAGGAGTTGTAGATTTCCGCATGGACTAGTTTTAGCAAAGGACTCCAAAGCTGCAAAATGACGAAAACAAGCTGCAAAAGAAATTGTAAGGGCTGTTTCGGAAACTTAAGTTGTGAAATAAATTCAGGCCTTTTGGGGAATGAAAATATATGGGATAAAGTAGGCTGTGTCCAAAAATGAGCTCATTCCGACTTAAAATGACCAAGTTATGACCAATTCAATATTTTGGGATTTTTGGACGAAAATCGCTATAACCGGAGTTCTATAACTCCGATGGCCACGAAATTTAAACTGGAGGCTCACATTAACATGTATAAGATTATGTCAAGAGATATGAATTTCTGGAGTTAAGTACGAGGTAGCTAATTTCTTAAGGAATTAACTAAAAATATTTTTTTAAAAATACTAAAGGAAGTTGGAAAATTATGGAAAAATACTTTTTGTGTATGAAATGTATGTATATGTGTTTGGACAAAGGATAGAAAAATAATAAGTTGATTTGATATTTTCATGAAAATGATATTCAATCCAGCTTGCTGGATTGAAAAATCTGATGAATCTAGCTTGCTGGATTGAAAAGAAGTTTACTGAATTGAAAATATATTGAATCCAGCTTGCTGGATTGTAATCTAGTTGATGAATTTGGAATCCAGGTTGCTGGATTTGGAATCCAGGTTGCTGAATTTGGAATCCAGTATGCTAAATTGGTAATTTGATTGTTAGATTTAGCATCCAGGTTGCTGGATTAGTATGTGACTTATTAGATGTTAAAGAATAACTTATGAAATGAAAAAGTAAGCGTTAAATCATAATGTATATGATATATAGATTAAAGAATTAGCAAATGATGATAATAATACTAATATTATAAGGTGTTATCTAATATTTAATTATGTGATTAAGTGTTAGATAATTGATTGATAAAGTAATTGTACTATGACACAAAGTATGATATGCTGATTAGAAGATCAATCTTATTAATGATAGGTATTACAAAAGAAGTTAACTTAAATTGCATAGCAGTAGTCAACGAATCAGGCAAGTTTCCTAACTCAACTTGAGTTAATATTTTTCAAGCATGGTAGTGAATAATTATTGATAGTTATTCACATCTATAATGATTGTTGTAATTCGCACGTAGTGCAATTGATTCTTGTTCTATTATTTGAACTATTTATAAATCATGTCTCAGCTAATTGTTTTAGCAAGACTAACATTTGTTAAAGCTTGAAATGTCTATTTATTATGAATTGAATTGTTGTTGGAAGATCTATGCCATTGGTTTCGGCTAGATTAGTATTGTTGTAAGACCCCAACTTATTAATGAATAAAATCAAATTTTCTCTAAATATTATTATGAATAATAAGGGGTTAATTTGATATAATACTTTGGTTATGGGTGAAATGTGCAAATTTTGCAAAATAAGCAAGTGGTTATAAAATATTTATTTTTGGTCGGTGAATATTCGGTTGGTCGTGGAATATTCTTGCTGTCGGGGAATATTCGTACGACGATGCAGCCTTGTGTGGGCCCCATAACGGAAAGCGATTGGATGAAAAAAATGACAAGTATAAGTTGTTGTTACCGTTAATACTGTTGGAATACCCGGTGGTTAAAATACAGTAGCACACGGTATTGCACCAATTATTGATTTTTACGAAGGAAGACACTACTCAATAATTGTTACAGTAGTTATTGTTCAATATTTTATTTTATTGATTCAATAATTGCTGCGTTGATATTTTATATTATTGTTGTTTCAATAATTGCTGCTGCACAGTATTTTCTATTATCAGATCAATAATTCATATTATTTGAATAATATTATTAGATAACATTATTGGTAATGTCTAGAAAGTTCTGTCTAAGGAGAGGTTTGGTCATCTAATTGCGCGCCAGTAAGGAGAAATCCTTATTGGAAAGCCCCCTCTTTCCTGGGAACGGCCTGGTTGTCATAAATGTGATTCTGTAATATTATTTGTGAATAATTAATTATTGATTTATATGATAAGAAAATATTTATTTTATGTGGATATAAATGAGGGATATATTTTTGTGGTTAAAAATGAAGGAGTTAATGTTGAGGTGTTTTATCAGTATTTTTATCGGAATGGAGGTATTAAAAATCAAATCAGGGTTTTTGAGAAATATTGCGGGTGTTATAATTTTTAATCCGACCGTTGGATCGTGGTAATTTTTGGATATGTTATACATATATAAGTTGAGTATATGTCCACAAATTTTGAACCGTTAAAAATGAACGTATGATTTATTATGAATTTTACAAGATGACTGGTTCAGAAATTGTTGAATTTTCGGAGTTTATCATTTTGATGGAAAATTCTAGAATTGGTGGGCCCCACTTGTGGTTGGTGAAGAAATGTGCTGAATTATATTTCAAATGTGGTGGGTGGGAATAGTAGCAGGTAAAGCCATCAGGTTGCAGGTCAAACCTACTAAAATTTTCCTATAAATAGAGGGCTAAGTTAGAATTGAAAATCACACCAGAAACAAGTTTTCTCTCTTTCTCTCTCTAGATTATTGAGTGTATTTTGTGAGTATTTAGATACTTTGAGAGTTTCTATTCATCAAAGCAAGTTTCTTTCAGCCTTATATCGGTATTCCGACCAGAAGTACTGATATCTTGAGGTAAGGGATATTATTTTCTTCTTAATGATATTATTTTCTTCAATATCATTATGCTGAAATATTGATATGAGGTTCTATCAAATTTGGAACTTTTTGTGTCGGGGGTTACTATTCACGTATACGGCACTATTCACGTATACGGTACTATTCACGAATACGGCACTATTCACCGAAAAATAAAATTTTTCCTTTTGTCCAAGATGTCTATTATGGTTACTATCTTTGATTGTGTCCATGTTTTGATCTTTATTTTTGAATTATGCTTCACAATTGATTATTATGAAGTATTATTGATCTTGGATAAACTGTTATACGAATCCCTACTATTTGTCCTTCTGTCTCATTGGATTCGTTCTCTTTAAGATATTTTTCATCATCCTCAGTCCTAAATGATGATATTACTGAATATCTTTGGCCTGCAGTGCAAAGATGTATAATTACTTGATGAATATCTTTGGCCTATAGTGCAAAGATGAGCAGGTGTTGAGATGAACATGACCGACTGATGATACAAATGAATATCTTTGGCCTATAGTGCAAAGATGAATATTTGGTTAAAGATGATTATTAATTGATGTTACAGGGATAAAATATTGATGATGGACTTTTAAATCTTAGAAGATAGTAGAATTCTTTCTCTACTTGACTCTTCTAATGGTTTGCTGTTTCCGCTGCAGTTGTTGATCTAAAACTTGTTGTCGATTATATTTTATCAGATTTTTCCCTATTGAAGACTAACGATAATTTGTTGTATATTATCTTAGTCATAATATTCTTTACTGGGCTAGTTGAGCTCATCCTTTTCCTTTTTGTTCCATTTTTCTTCTCAGGAGGTGAGAACATAGCAGGATCTAGTCGGGGTATGGAGTGATGGTTCTAGAAAGATGTTTTAGCAGTCCTCACTATTTCTGTAAAATAGTGTTTGAATAATTGTAATGAGGATTTATTTGAGTGTGGATATTGTCCAGAAGACAATATTTGTATTTAAACTCACAGTATGTGTTGTCGTATTTTGCACGACAATTGTATTATTGAAGTTGTAGTTTGCTTTCTGTACCATGTATTTGGCGACTCAGAATGGGTGTTGTATACCTATTTTGGGGGCGTCACAGTTGGTATCAGAGCTTAGGGATATGATCCCTGGCTGAGATGTGAGACAAGAACTAGGAGGGGAGAGACGGGGAATTCCTTCGCTAGTATGACCTGACTAAGTTTATTTGGTGTCTATTTGGTCGGTCAGAGTATAGGGATAATATATGACATGACTATTAACCCTTATTTTATGGCAGTATTTAAGAATGGCAGCTGAGAACGTTAATAATGGAGTAAATCAGACCGTGGAGACACCTTTGATCACCACCCAGGGTAACGTGCAACAGGAAGGCAATATTCCTCCTGTAAACAACGTTACCGAGCAAACGATGAATGATGGAATGTTTAGGAGCTATTTGCAGTTCATGCAAAATCAAACGAGGGAGACTCGTGTGCAAAATACGGGTGGAAATGATAACGCGCGGTTTGTCACAGCTAAGCAGTTCAAAGAATTGGGACCACCAGAATTTAAGGGAAAGCCGGATCCGATCATGGCGGAAACGTGGGTCAAGCAAATTACCAAGATATTTGATGTCTTGGGATGCACGGAGGAACAGAAGGTTCCATTCGCCACCTTTATGTTCCGCGGTGAGGCAGACTACTGGTGGGAGTCTGTGAAGCGTACCCAGCCTGACGCACTCAACATGTCCTGGGAAATATTTCAAAAACTGTTCAATGACAAGTACTTTCCTGAAAGTATTCGTCATATGAAGGAGGTTAAGTTTATTAGACTGGAACAAAACAACATGACGGTGTCCCAGTACGAGGCGAAGTTTGCAGAGTTATCCAGGTTTGCACCTCATTTGGTCGAAAATGAGGAACGAATGACAAGGATGTTTCTGAGAGGTCTAAAACCCGAGATTCGGCAATATCTTATCTCTCATAAATTTTCTTTATATTCAGATGTTGTAAACAGGGCTCAATTATTAGAGCGAGATAATGAGTATGTGCAACCGAGGGACCACAACCAGGGTCATACCGGTGGTGGCAGTCATCGAAGCAATGAAAACCAGCAGGGAGGAAAACATTCGGACAAAAGCGGTAACCACTCTGGTGGTAATCGTGGTCGTGATAATAGAAGGAGCGAGTCGGGAGGAGATTTCAAGAAGAGAAGGTACAACAATGATAACGTGAAGACGTCAGCACAAACATCAACTGTTTCTAGGGGAGGAGAACGACCACCGGTCGTATGTTACAAATGTGGGAAAGAGGGACATATCAGCCCAAACTGCCCACAACAATCCAAGGTATGTTATAACTGTGGAAAGGAAGGTCATATAGCTCGAGAGTGTTCTGTAGCAAAACCAAGTTCAGCGGGGATGGTGACTCCAAAAGTTGTCCCGGATAAGTCGAAATCAGCGGTTCCTGGAAGGGCATTTGTCGTGACTGGCCAAAACGCGAGAAACCCGAACGAGGTGATCACGGGTAAGCTAATCTTGAATTCTTGCGAAGTTTATACTTTACTAGATACCGGTTCTACCCATTCTTTTATCTCTCCTGCTTGTGCTCAACGTTTAAACTTGACTCCGGAGAAATTGGACTTTAACTTATCTGTTGAAACTCCGTTGGGTGAAACCTTCGTTACATCTACTGTTTATAAATCTTGCATGATCCAAGTTGGTACTATCACATTACCTGTTGATCTTATCTCTTTAAAGATACTTGCTTTTGATGTGATTTTAGGAATTGATTGGTTAACCACTCATCATGCTAAAATTGATTGTTTTCGTAAGGTTGTTAGTTTTCATATTCCTAACCAACCTGTCATACGAATTCAAACTACTAAACCACTAAAATCAGTCACTGTCATATCAAGCCACAAAGCTATTCGTTTATTGAAAAACGGATGTCAAGCTTTCTTAGCCCATGTTATGGATTTGAACAAAGACAAGTCAGATTTGAATAATATTTCTATTGTTAGAGAATTTCCCGATGTATTTCCTGAAGAACTTCCCGGTCTACCCCCAGAACGAGAAATTGAATTCTTTATTGACCTTGAACCCGGTACAAAGCCCATTTCTAAAACCCCATATCGAATGGCTCCTATTGAACTTCAGGAGTTAAAAGTCCAACTACAGGAGTTGTTGGACATCGGTTTTATTCGTCCTAGTACGTCTCCTTGGGGTGCTCCTATTTTATTCGTAAAGAAGAAAGACGGGAGTATGCGACTTTGTATTGACTATCGAGAATTGAACCATGTCACCATCAAGAATAGGTATCCGCTACCTCGCATTGATGACCTGTTTGACCAGTTGCAAGGAGCACAATTCTTTTCAAAGATCGATCTTCGTTCTGGATATCATCAGCTGAAGATTAAAACTGAGGATATTCCAAAGACTGCCTTCAGAACTCGGTACGGACATTATGAATTCTTAGTAATGTCTTTTGGATTGACTAATGCTCCTGCTGCCTTCATGGATATGATGAACCGTGTATTCAAAGAATATTTGGATCAGTTCGTTATTGTCTTTATTGATGACATCATCATCTATTCCAAAAGCCGTGAAGATCATGAGCGCCATTTGAAGCTGGTACTGCAAAGGCTTCGTGAAAACAAGCTATATGCCAAACTGAAGAAATGCGAGTTCTGGCATGAGGAAGTAGCATTCCTTGGGCACGTGGTGTCAAAACATGGAGTATCTGTCGACCCGGCGAAGATTGAAGCCATACAAAGTTGGGAGCAACCGAAGTCGGTAACCGAAGTAGGTAGCTTTCTGGGCTTAGCTGGTTATTATCGGAGATTTATGGAAGGATTTTCTCGAATCGCTACTCCGTTAACTCAGCTGACTCGGAAAGATACAAAATTCGTATGGAATGAGGAATGCGAGAAGAGTTTTCAAGAACTCAAGAGGAGACTCATTTCGGCACCTGTTCTGACAATACCATCTGGTTCGGATGGATTTGTTATCTACAGCGATGCTTCAGGCAAAGGGTTAGGATGTGTTCTCATGCAACATGGGAAAGTCATAGCCTATGCCTCACGACAACTCAAAGAATATGAGAGGAATTATCCTACTCATGATTTGGAGTTGGCAGCAGTCGTTTTTGCGTTAAAGATCTGGAGACACTACCTGTATGGGGAGAAAGTGGAGATCTATACAGATCATAAAAGCCTCAAATATTTCTTCACCCAAAAGGAACTTAACATGCGGCAGCGACGTTGGCTCGAGCTGTTGAAAGATTACGATCATACCATCCAATATCATCCTGGAAAAGCAAACGTAGTAGCTGACGCATTGAGTAGAAGATCATATGCGGGTACGAGTGCAATGTTTTTAACACAAAGGCCCATTTTGTATGACTTGCAAAGGATGGAGATAGAGATGAAGGCTCCAAGTACCCACATGATGATATCAAATATACGAGTAGAACCGACTTTAATCGATAAAGTTAAAGCTGCTCAAGCTACGGATATAGAGCTGATGCGTATGAAGAAGAAAGTGCAAGAAGGTGCTATTCCAGAAGCAAGAATCGATGAAGAAGGAATACTTCGAGTCAACTCCAAACTTTGTGTTCCTAACGATTTTGACTTGAAGCATAGAATAATGATGGAGGCACACAACACACCGTTTGCAATCCATCCTGGGAGTACCAAAATGTATCACGATCTTCGACATACATTTTGGTGGAGCAATATGAAAAGAGAGATCGCGGAGTTTATCTCGAGATGTTTAACTTGTCAACGTGTAAAGGCGGAGCATCAAGTGCCAAAGGGTCCATTGCAACCACTTGAGATCCCGAAATGGAAGTGGGAACACATTACTATGGATTTTGTTACGGGTCTTCCCAAGGTTTCTCAAGGCATAGATGCGATTTGGGTTATTGTTGATAGATTAACCAAGTCCGCTCATTTCTTGCCGATACGTGAGACTTATTCCCTTGAACGTCTTGCTAGTATGTAAGTGAACGAGATTGTGAGATTGCATGGTATGCCAGTATCCATAGTTTCGGATCGTGACCCAAGATTCATTTCACGATTTTGGGTTAGCTTGCAGAAAGCTATGGGCACGGATTTACGATTCAGTTCAGCATACCATCCTCAAACGGACGGACAATCAGAGAGGACTATTCAAACTCTTGAAGATCTATTAAGACTTTGTGTCCTAGATCTCAAAGGGAGTTGGGATAAGTACCTACCATTGGTGGAATTCTCCTACAACAACAGTTATCAGGCGAGCATAGGTGTGGCTCCATTTGAGGCGTTGTATGGAAGAAAATGTCGTTCTCCAGTATGTTGGGACGAGGTGGGTGAAGCAACATTGTTGGGACCAGAATTGGTACACATTACTACAGAGAAGATCCAAACGATTCGACAACGTATACAAACGGCACATGATCGACAAAAGAGTTATGCGGATCCTCATCGGAAGGACGTGGAATTTAATATTGGGGATCATGTATTGTTACGTGTTGCACCATGGAAGGGAGTTACAAGATTTGGGAAGAGAGGAAAGCTCAATCCAAGATTTGTTGGTCCATTTGAGATTCTTGAGCGAATAGGAAATGTGGCATATAGACTCGCATTACCTCCAAGCATGTCTCGTGTTCATAATATTTTTCACATATCTATGCTTCGTAAATATGTTAAAGACCCGAACCACATTATTGAGTTAGAACCAGACGAGATAGCTGAAGATTTAACGTACGAGGAGGTACCTGTTAAGATCTTGGATAGGAAAGAGCATGTCCTACGCACGAAGGTTATACCACAAGTTAAGGTTTTGTGGAGAAACCATGCTATTGAAGAAATGACCTGGGAGTTGGAATCAGAAATGAAAGCGAGGTATCCTCACCTTTTTGAAACATCAGGTACGTACGTCAATTTCGAGGACGAAATTTCATAAGGAGGGGAGGTTGTAAGACCCCAACTTATTAATGAATAAAATCAAATTTTCTCTAAATATTATTGTGAATAATAAGGGGTTAATTTGATATAATACTTTGGTTATGGGTGAAATGTGCAAATTTTGCAAAATAAGCAAGTGGTTATAAAATATTTATTTTTGGTCGGTGAATATTCGGTTGGTCGTGGAATATTCTTGCTATCGGGGAATATTCGTACGACGATGCAGCCTTGTGTGGGCCCCATAACGGAAAGCGATTGGATGAAAAAAGCGACAAGTATAAGTTGTTGTTACCGTTAATACTGTTGGAATACCCGGTGGTTAAAATACAGTAGCACACGGTATTGCACCAATTATTGATTTTTACGAAGGAAGGCACTACTCAATAATTGTTACAGTAGTTATTGTTCAATATTTTATTTTATTGATTCAATAATTGCTGCGTTGATATTTTATATTATTGTTGTTTCAATAATTGCTGCTGCACAGTATTTTCTATTATCAGATCAATAATTCATATTATTTGAATAATATTATTTGATAACATTATTGGCAATGTCTAGAAAGTTCTGTCTAAGGAGAGGTTTGGTCATCTAATTGCGCGCCAGTAAGGAGAAATCCTTATTGGAAAGCCCCCTCTTTCCTGGGAACGGCCTGGTTGTCATAAATGTGATTCTGTAATATTATTTGTGAATAATTAATTATTGATTCATATGATAAGAAAATATTTATTTTATGTGGATATAAATGAGGGATATATTTTTGTGGTTAAAAATGAAGGAGTTAATGTTGAGGTGTTTTATCAGTATTTTTATCGGAATGGAGTTATTAAAAATCAAATCAGGGTTTTTGAGAAATATTGCGGGTGTTATAATTTTTAATCCGACCGTTGGATCGTGGTAATTTTTGGATATGTTATACATATATAAGTTGAGTATATGTCCACAAATTTTGAAACGTTAAAAATGAACGTATGATTTATTATGAATTTTACAAGATGACTGGTTCAGAAATTGTTGAATTTTCGGAGTTTATCATTTTGATGGAAAATTCTAGAATTGGTGGGCCCCACTTGTGGTTGGTGAAGAAATGTGCTGAATTATATTTCAAATGTGGTAGGTGGGAATAGTAGCAGGTAAAGCAATCAGGTTGCAGGTCAAACCTACTAAAATTTTCCTATAAATAGAGGGCTAAGTTAGAATTGAAAATCACACCAGAAACAAGTTTTCTCTCTTTCTCTCTCTAGATTATTGAGTGTATTTTGTGAGTATTTAGATACTTTGAGAGTTTCTATTCATCAGAGCAAGTTTCTTTCAGCCTTATATCGGTATTCCGACCAGAAGTACTGATATCTTGAGGTAAGGGATATTATTTTCTTCTTAATGATATTATTTTCTTCAATATCATTATGCTGAAATATTGATATGAATTTTTATCAAATTTGGAACTTTTTGTGTCGGGGGTTACTATTTACGTATACGGCACTATTCACGAATACGGCACTATTCACCGAAAAATAAAATTTTTCCTTTTTGTCCAAGATGTCTATTATGGTTACTATCTTTGATTGTATCCATGTTTTGATCTTTATTTTTGAATTATGCTTCACAATTGATTATTATGAAGTATTATTGATCTTGGATAAACTGTTATACGAATCCCTACTATTTGTCCTTCTGTCTCATTGGATTCGTTCTCTTTAAGATATTTTTCATCATCCTCAGTCCTAAATGATGATATTACTGAATATCTTTGGACTGTAGTGCAAAGATGTATAATTACTTGATGAATATCTTTGGCCTGTAGTGCAAAGATGAGCAGGTGTTGAGATGAACATGACCGACTGATGATACAAATGAATATCTTTGGCCTGTAGTGCAAAGATGAATATTTGGTTAAAGATGATTATTAATTGATGTTACAGGGATAAAATATTGATGATGGACTTTTAAATCTTAGAAGATAGTAGAATTCTTTCTCTACTTGACTCTTCTAATGGTTTGATGTTTTCGCTGCAGTTGTTGATCTAAAACTTGTTGTCGATTATATTTTATCAGATTTTTCCCTGTTGAAGACTAACGATAATTTGTTGTATATTATCTTAGTCATAATATTCTTTACTGGGCTAGTTGAGCTCATCCTTTTCCTTTTTGTTCCATTTTTCTTCTCAGGAGGTGAGAACATAGCAGGATCTAGTCAGGGTATGGAGTGATGGTTCTAGAAAGATGTTTTAGCAGTCCTCACTATTTCTGTAAAATAGTGTTTGAATAATTGTAATGAGGATTTATTTGAGTGTGGATATTGTCCAGAAGACAATATTTGTATTTAAACTCACAGTATGTGTTGTCGTATTTTGCACGACAATTGTATTATTGAAGTTGTAGTTTGCTTTCTGTACCATGTATTTGGCGACTCAGAATGGGTGTTGTATACCTATTTTGGGGGCGTCACAATTGTTATTAATTATTGAAATCATAGTATTTCTTTGAAAGTAATCCAAACCATATTGTTGTGGTACGGACTCGTGATGTAAGACTGAGATGAACAAATTTTAATGTCGTAAATCGACCTATGCGCTATTATTGAGTATTATGCATAATATAGGGTACAAAGGAGTTGGTCGCTCCAGGTACTTGCAGAAGAGTATAGTTTAGTTTTTATAACTAATTTATATTCTTGTGGTAGTTTAGTTTTTATAACTAAATGATTCCTCTAGTAGTTCATGATCCTTTTGTGATCACTCAGCATGAAATCTGGGTATATCCCACTTTATTGAATATTGTTGCAGTATTGTTAATTCTTATTATTCAATTGAATATTATTGAATCTTTGAAAGAATTTTACTTTTTCATCTCTGATATGTTATTGAGTATGAAATGGGAGAAAGTTTTATTATTGAGATTGAATTATTATTCAGCTACTTCGAAATCTTTTGATTATTGTTGAAGATATAAAGAAGCTAGACCCTTCTATTCATGATATATATATATATATATATATATATATATATATATATCATTTATTGTATATTTTAACTTGCTGGGCAAACTTATTGCTCACCCTTGTTTAAATAAAATATTTCAGCTAATGCCGAAGTAGCAGAAGGTTCTAACAGGGGCAAAGGCAAAGGCAAGGTTCATGAGTAGTTAGTGTCAACTTTTAATGGTTATGTTTTATTATGTAATTATTTATGTAAACCTTTTGGTTATATAAGGGTATGTAAATTATGTCAAGGTTAGTTAACTTGGGATATTGTTATAAGTTGTATTAAGGAATATTATGAATGATGTTTTTCATTAATGAATGAGTAGTTAGATGTGATATATTTGATGGATCGTGAGCACCAAACCCGTGGTTAGGGAACCCGGATTTGGGGGCGTCACACTTCCTATATATACCTCGCGTTGCGGCACGGGTTTCTAGTGCACATGCCCCGGCCTCGGCGCTACGGCGCGAAAGCCTTATGTTATGGCCGCGCTGCGGCGCCACTTCCCATTGTGCAATGTCCAGTCTCGGCGTTGCGGTGCCAAAATACTACATAGTGCCCGCGCTGCGGCTCCACTCGTCAGTAGGTTGGGGTCTGGCCTGGCGCTACGGCGTCGGGTTCCCCTTCTTGGCCCGCACTACAGCGCCGGCCCTGAGCCTCAAAATATTTTGAGATTTAATTTCTTATTTGAAATTCCCGAGCTCATAAATTATTCGTTATAAGCCCGAACTGGTTCGTTCAAAAGTCGTTAGCTCACAAATCACATGCACTATGAGTTCATTAGAAAATATTTCATTTTTTAATCTTTTAACTCGGAATTCACCGATTAGTTCATTATTGCGCGTTCATTAAATGTTCAAAGACGTTCAAAGCTCGTTTCTCCGTTCTGAGTCAGAATTTGGTCATTTTTGAGTCCGCAACTCTCATATGCAAATTAAGACTAATCTGCACCGAAAACCAATGTTTTCGAGTTAAATGCCAACTTTTGACTTTTATTTCAAGAATTTAACGATTTCGACTATTATAGTCTAATCTCGTAAATTTTGCCATAACTTCGTTAATTGAGATTTTTATGTGAGACCGCAAATTTTATGAATAAAGATTTAAATTTCTCGAAATATTTTTTTAATATTATGGTGTGGATTTGATATAATGTTATAGTTGTGGGTAGTATTTATAAATTTTGAAAAGTATGCAAGTTGTTGTATAATATTCGATTGGTCGGGGAATATTCTTTTTGCCTGAGAATATCCGTACAATGGTACAATCATTGGTGGACCCCACAACAGAATTATTGTCGAATTGAGAAAATGACAAAAATATTTTTATCAAAATAACGGCGGAAGTTTTACCGTTAAAATTGTTGAACTACTCGGTAGTAAAAGTACAGTAATACGCGTGGTTGCATAGTAGCACACGGTATTGGTTATTGATGCTTACGTGAGAATTCACTCAGTTTTGTTCAATTATTGATACAATAATTGTTGCATAGTATCTCACATTATTTGATTCAATTATGTCGATATTTTATAAATTATTAAATCAATAATTGAGTTGACAGAGTTATTAATATTATTATTTGTAATATTAACGATGACTAGAAGTTCTGCCAAGGAGAGGTTTGGTCACCTAATTGCGTGCCAATATGAAGAAATCCTTATTGGAAAGCCCCCTCTTTCCGGGGAACGACCTGGTCTATTAATATTGTGAATTATAATAAAGTTGATAAGTTTTGTTTTATTATTATTATAAATGTAATAAAACAGAAAACTTTTTATATAAAACAGAATACTTTTATAAACTTATTTGTTTTATTAGACTATAAATAGAATATATGATATTCTATTATGCATAGTGTTTACATAGTGTCTGCATAGTGTTTGCGTAATAATTTTTTTTTATATAAAACAGAATACTTTTATAAAGTTATTTGTTTTATTAGACTATAAATATAATATATAATATTCTATTATGCATAGTATTTGCATAGTATCTGAATAGTGTTTGTATAGTAAAATCTTTTAATATAAAACAGAATACTTTTATAAAGTTATTCGTTTTATTAGATTATAAATAGAATATATTATATTTTATTTAAAAGATTTTGTTTTGTTAGAATATTTTATTAATACTGCATAGTAAATCAATATGGTCCGTCCGTTTAAAAGTAAATCAATCTGGACCGTTCATGAATTAGTTACTATTCAATCCATTATCTTATAAATAGAAGCTCATTCCTTCATTATTTCTTACGAATTCACTGAAACTCTAGAGAGAGAAACTATAGAGAGAAAGAAGAAAAGTATTCTGCAACTTCACTACTCCTGTATCTAGTTTCTTCTAAGGTAAGAGATATTATTTGTTGTACTCGTAAGGGGTATTATTTTGTTCGTATTCATGAAGAGAACTTCTGTTATTCCATTCTTTATTATTATGTTGGAAGAACCTGTATATGTGAAGTACCGCATATATGGTAAAATTTTTCTGTTATTCCATTCTTTATTATTAAGTTGGAATAACCTGTCTATGCGAAGTATCACATACATAGTGAAATTATGTTGTTATTCTGTTCTTTATTATTCTGTTGGAACATCTTGTCTGTGCGGTTTACGCATGACCTGGTTCCGTTCTTTATTATTCTGTTGGAACATCCTGTCTGTGCGGTTAACGCATGACCTGGTTCCATTCTTTATTATTCTGTTGGGACATCCTGTCTGTGCGGTTTACGCATGACCTGGTTCCATTCTTTATTATTCTGTTGGAATAACCTGTCTGTGCGGTCTATCGCATGCATGGTGATTTCTTCCGTTATTCCATTCTTTATTATTCTATTGGAATAACCTGTCGATGTGGATTATCACATGCATGGTGAATGATCCTTTGTATTTATTCCTTATTAAATTATGAAAATGATCTGTCTAAGTAGATTACCGCATGGCGGACGAAAATCCATTTGCATTTTCATATATTCTCTTATACTAAGTTGGTTAAAGCTTTGACGTCTATACTCCATGAATTTAGTGGAATATCCTTGATATTTGCGCTTCATCCAGTATCTTTTTATGGAAATATTCTTATGAGCATTCTTGAATTTTACTCTACAAAGTAGTATCATGTTGACAATTTGGACGTTATTGGTTCTTAGATAAATTAATTCTTGAACTTGTTTTATTGAATTCTTATATCATTGTCATCATCCTTATGTTTATATTATGTTGAAAGTCATCTGTGCCCTGTAGTGCATAGATGGACTTGGTATGATTATGACCAGGGATTATTCTGTATAATCATGACCGTAATGTTATAAATGATGTGGAAAAAGTCCTCATTGGCCCGTAGTGCATTGATGGACAGTTTTTGGTATGATTATGGCTATGGATTCTCTTCGGCCAAGGGTTAAAAGATGAACTGTTTTATGGCATGATCATGACCATTGATGAATACACGAATCTCATTGGCCCGTAGTGCATGGATAATTTGTGGTTGTGATACTAATGAATATCATTGGCCGTAGTGCAGGGATGATGTGAATTATTTATTAAGATGAGCCTTAGCGATAAAAGTGACGACAAACCTTTTTAAATCATAAAAGATTGCAGATTTTATTCCCTACTTGACTCTTTTAATGGATAGCTTGTTCCGCTACAGTTAAACTTGATGATTATTATATTTTATCAGTTTAACACTGTTGAAGGCTAACGATAATTTATTCTGCATTATCTTAGTCATAATATTTCTTACTAGGCTAGTTGAGCTCACCCTTTTACTTTCATTATTCTCTTCAGGAAATGAGAACGTAGCAGGGACTAGTCGGGGAACGGAGTGACGGTCCAGATGATAGTATTAGTAGTCCTCACTATTCTATGAAATAGTGTGATAATATATGTATTGAGGACTTATTTTGAGTTTGAATACTGTCTAGAAGACAATATTTGGATTAAAACTCACAGCTCATGTTGATTGTATTTGTATTCTATACCATGTATTTGGTGACTCAGAATAGGTGATGTATACCTATTTTGGGGGCGTCACAGTTGGTATCAAAGCTTAGGGATATGATCCCTGGCTGAGATGTGAGATAAGAACTAGGAGGGGAGAGACGGGAAATTCCTTCGCTAGTATGACCTACCTAAGTTTATTTGGTAATGAATTGGTCGGTCATAATATATTGATAATATGTGATATGTCAATTAACCCTTATTTTGTGGCAGTATTTGAAAATAACATCCGAGAATGTTGAGAACATCAATGGAGCACAGGAGACTGTTGAGTCTCCATAGATCAATAATCAGGACAATGTGCATCAAGAAGGCGATAATCCTCAGGCAAATAACAACACTGACCAAATGATGAACGATGGAATATTCAGAGGCTTTATGCAATTCATACAACATCAGGCAAGAGCGGCTCCTGCCCAAAATGAAGGTAGAAACACTGACAATTCTTGGACAGTCACTGCTAAGCAGTTCAAGGAGCTGAGACCACCAGAGTTTTTTGGAGAGCCAAAATAACTTAGGGCGGAGACGCGGATAAAGTAGATCAATAAGATATTTAATGTCTTGGGATGCTCTGAGGCGCAAAAGGTTCCCTTTTCCACCTTCATGTTGCGGGCAGAGACAGATTATTGGTGGGAATCTGTAAAGCATTCCAAGAATTGTTCAACGACAAGTACTTTATCGAAAGTATTCGTCACATGAAAGAGGTAGAGTTCATCAAGCTGGAGCAAAACAATATGACCGTGTCGCAATACGAGGCTAAATTTGCGGAGTTATATCGATTTGCATCCCATTTGGTCGATAATAAAGAGCGAATGACGCGAATGTTTCAAAGAGGTTTGAAACCCGATATACGTCAATACCTCATTTCTCATAAACTTTGTTTATATTCAGATGTTGTGAATAGGGCTCAGTTATTGGAGCGCGATAATGAGTCAGCACAACCAAAAGGTAATGACCAACAACACGATAATAATCATATCGGTGACAACGGCCATCGGAACAATGATAACCATCGTGGGAAAAATTATCATGCCCAGAATGGTAACCACTTCGGTGATAATCATGGCTAAGATAATAGGAGAGGAAATTTCAAGAAGAGAAGGTTCAATAATGATGGAAAGATGTCAGCACCAACACCCGTTGTTAAAGAAGGAGAACGACCACCTATCATATGCTTCAAATGCGGAGGGGAGGGACACGTCAGTCCAAACTACACGATGTCGTCCAAAGCATGTTATAATTGTGGAAGAGAAGGTCACCTAGCCCGATTTTATCTTTCACCGAAGATAAGTTCAGCTGGGATGGAGGCACCAAATGATGTCTCAGACAAGTTAAAGCCGGTAGTTTAAGTGAGAGCGTTTGTCGAGGAACTCGAACGAAGTTGTCACGGGTAAGTTAATCATAAACACTTACAAAGTCTATACCTTATTCAATATCGGTTTTACCCATTCTTTTATCTATCTTGCTCGCGCTCAATATTTAAATTTGATCCCAGAGAAGTTAGACTTTGACTTATTGAAACTTCGTTAGTAGAAACCTTCGTTACCTCTACTGTTTATAAGTCTTGTTTGATTCAAATCGGTAACTGCACATTACCTGTCGATCTTATTTCTTTGAAAATACTTCCATTTTATGTGATTTTAGAGATTGATTGGTTAACTACTCATCATGCAAAAATTGATTATTTTCGTAAGGTTGTTAGCTTTCATATTCCCAACCAACCTATTATGCGAATTCAAGCAACCAAACCATTAAAATCAATCACTGTCATCTCAAGCCATAAAGCTATTCATTTATTGAAAAACGGGTGTCAAGCTTTCTTAGCCCATGTCACGGATTTAAATAAAAATACATCAGATTTGAAAGATATTTCTATTATTAATAAATTTCCTGACGTATTCTTGAAGACTTCCTAGCCTACCCCTAGAGCGTGAAATCAAATTTTGTATTGACCCCAATACAAAACCCATTTCTAAGACCCTTAAATATTTCTTCAACCAAAACGAACGTATCATGCGCCAAGGACGTTGGCTCGAGCTGTTGAAGATTACGACTATACTATTCAATACCATCGTGGAAGAGCGAACGTAGTAGCTGACGCGTTAAGTAGAAGATCGTATGCATTTACGAGTGTGATATTGTCAATACAAAGATCCATTTTATATGAATTACAAAGGATGGAGATAGAGTTAACGACTCCAGGGACCCATGTGATGATAACGAATATACGAGTAGAATCGACTTTAATCGATAAAGTTAAAGTCGCTCAAGCTACAGACCCGAATCTGATGAATGTGAAGAAGAAGGTTTAAGAGGGCATTATTCTAGAAGCAAGAATTGATGACGAGAGGAAATCTCAACCCTCGATTTTATTGACCCATTTAAAATCCTTGATCGAGTAGGAACTGTGGCCTGTAGACTCGTTTTACTGCCAAGTTTGTCGCGTGTTCATAACGTTCTTTTTCACGTATCAATGTTACGTAAATATATGGATGACCCGAACAATATTATTGAATTAGAATTGGACGAGATAGCAGAAGATTTAATGTATGAGGAGATACGTGTTAAAATCTTGGATAAGAAAGATTATATTCGACACTCAAAGGTTATACCTCAAGAGTTAGAATCTGAAATGAAGTCTAGGTATCCTCATCTCTTCGACATACCTGGTACGTACATAAATTTCGAGGGCAAAATTTCATAAGGAGGGGAGATTGTGAGATCCCAAATTTTATGAATAAAGATTTAAATTTCTCGAAATATTTTTTTAATATTATGGTGTGAATTTGATATAATATTATAGTTGTGGGTAATATTTATAAATTTTGAAAAGTATGCAAGTTGTTGTATAATATTCGATTGGTCTGAGAATATTCTTTTTGTCGGGGAATATCCGTACGACGGTATAATAATTGGTGGACCCCATAACGAAATTATTGTCCAATTGAGAAAACGACAAAAATATTTTTATGAAAATAACGGTGGAAGTTTCACCGTTAAAACTGTTGAACTACTCGGTAGTAAAAATACAGTAAACGTGTGATTGCATAGTAGTATACAGTATTGGTTATTGATGCTTACGTGAGAATTCACTCAGTTTTGTTCAATTATTGCTACAGTAATGTTGCATAGTATCTCATGTTATTTGATTCAATTATGCCGATACTTTATATATTATTAAATCAATAATTGAGATGACAGAGTTATTAATATTATTATTTGCAATATTAAAGATGTCTACAAGTTCTGCCAATGAGAGGTTTGGCTACCTAATTGGGCGTCAATAGGAAAAAATCCTTATTGGAAAGCCCCCTCTTTCCTGAGAATGACCTGGTCGATTAATATTTTGAATTATAATAAAGGTGATAAGTTTTGTTTTATTATTATTATAAATATAATAAAACAGAAAACTTTTTATATAAAACAGAATACTTTTATAAAAGTTATTTGTTTTATTAGACTATAAATAGAATATATGATATTCTATTATGCATAGTATTTGCATAGTGTCTGTATAGTATTTGTATAGTAAAATCTTTTTATATAAAACAGAATACTTTTATAAAGTTATTCATTTTATTAGATTATACATAGAATATATTATGTTTTATTTAAAAGATTTGGTTTTATTAAAATATTTTATTAATACTGCATAGTAAATCTATATGGACCGTCCGTTTAAAAGTAAATCAATCTGGACCGTTCATGAATTAGTTACTATTCCATCCATTCTCCTATAAATAGAAGCTCAATCCTTCATTATTTCTTACGAATTCACTGAAACTCTCGAGAGAGAAACTATAGAGAGAAAGAAGAAAAATATTATGCTACTTCACTACTCCTATATCCAGTTTCTTCTAAGGTAAGGGATATTATTTGTTGTACTTGTAAGGGGTATTATTTCTTTCGTATTCATGATGAGAACTTCTGTTATTCCATTCTTTATTATTACGTTGGAATAACCTTTATATTCGAAGTACCGCATACATGGTAAGATTCTTCTGTTATTCTATTATTTATTATTATGTTGGAATAACCTGTCTATGCGAAGTACCGCATACATGGTGAAATTCAGTTGTTATTCTATTCTTTATTATTTTGTTGGAACATCCTGTCTGTGCGATTTACGCATGACCTGGTTCCGTTCTTTATTATTCTGTTGGAACATCTTGTTTGTGCGGTTTACACATGACCTGGTTCCGTTCTTTATTATTCTGTTGGAACATCCTGTCTGTGCGGTTTACGCATGACCTAGTTTCATTCTTTATTATTCTGTTAGAATAACCTGTCTGTGCGGTCTATCGTATGTATGGTGATTTCTTTTGCTATTCCATTCTTTATTATTCTGTTGGAATAACCTGTCTATGTGGATTATCACATGCATGGTGAATGATCCTTTGTATTCATTTCTTATTAAATTGTGAAAATGATCTGTCTAAGTGGATTACCGCATGGCGGACGAAAATCCATTTGTAGTTTCATACATTCTCTTATACTCAGTTGGTTAAAGCTTTGACGTCTATACTCCATAAAATTAGTGGAATATCCTTGATATTTGCGCTTCATCCAATATCTTTTCATGAAAATATTCTTATGAGCATTCTTGAATTTTACTCTATAAAGTAGTATCATGTTGACAATTTGGACGTTATTAGTTCTTGGATAAATTAATTCTTGAACATGTTTTATTAAATTCTTATATCATTGTCATCATCCTCATGTTTATATTATGTTGAAAGTCATCTGTGGCCTGTAGTGCATAGATGGACTTGGTATGATTATGACTAGTGATTATTTGGTATAATCATGACCGTAATGTTTACAAATGATGTGAAAAAAGTCCTCATTGGCCCGTAGTGCATTGATGAACAGTTTTTGGTATGATTATGGCTATGGATTCTCTTCGGCCAAGGGTTCAAAGATGAATTGTTTTATGGCATGATCATGACCATTGATGAATACACGAATATCATTGGCCCGTAATGCATGGATAATTTGTGGTTGTGATACTAATGAATATCATTGGCCGTAGTGCAGGGATGATGTGGATTATTTATTAAGCTATGTCTCAGAGATAAAAGTAATGAAAAACCTTTTTAAATCATAAAAGATAGTAGATTTTATTCTCTACTTGACTCTTTCAATGGAGAGCTTGTTCAGCTGCAGTTAAACTTGATGTTTATTATATTTTATCAGTTTAACATTGTTGAAGGCTAACGATAATTTATTCTGCATTATCTTAGTCATAATATTTCTTACTGGGCTAGTTGAGCTCACCCTTTTACTTTTATTATTCTCTTCAAGAAATGAGAACGTAGCAGGGACTAGTCGGGGAACGGAGTGACGGTCTAAATGATAGCATTAGTAGTCCTCACTATTCTATGAAATAGTGTGATAATAAATGTATTGAGGACTTATTTTGAGTTTGAATATGGTCTAGAAGACAATATTTGTATTAAAACTCACAGCTCATGTTGATTGTATTTATATTCTGTACCATGTATTTGGCGACTCAGAATAGGTGATGTATACCTATTTTGGGGGCGTCACATTTTACATCGTTCAGAATGGATTCATTCCATCATTCTAACATCCTAACCAAACATATTTCATTAAATCATTTACACGACAAATTTTTACATGTTCTTCAATTGTCCATAAGTTAAATAAGTATGAATCACTTGTACATGGCTTATTAAGGTTTAAGTCTATTGATTAGCTATTTTTACCATTTATTATCATATATGCTCTACTAATCAACACTTCTCTATCAAACTACAATTGAAGAGATGGAAGATTAATAATCTAGAGGTTCTTACCCTTGGTAATCAAGCTTGGTTCCTCTTCTTTCTTTCTTCTTGAATTATGAAAGCTCTAGCTTTTCACACTTTTCTCTCTGTAATCTAGGATTTTGGTGAATTTGAACAAAGCAAATGACAAGCTAAGCTCTTCTATTTATAGGAATGACCAAGTTAGGTCAATTTGGTAATTTAGGCCATTCCATCTCCTTTCATAACCTCCTTACTATTCATTACTTGGGCAACACAAAACATATCCTTTGCTTGGCCACCACACATGGCCAGCCATGACTCACCTATGGGGTCCACATGGGTTGCCCCATGGGTTTTCTTACCCGTTGACCCATCGGTTCGATCTACGGATCCGGTTCTTAGTTTGGGCTTTAGTTTTAATTACTTTGGGCCTAACGTTGGACTTGAATTTCATATCATTGGGCCTTAACATAATACCAATTGGGCTTGCAAAAATTCCTACACAAATCCTACAAATCCAATGAAGTGGGATTTAAGCGTTTAACGTAAAATCTTCGTATCCCTTACGTATACTAGTTCGCATAATCTATTGTCATACACATTATACTAACATCCATATATACTTGCATAATAGTTCGTATTATACTTGTATTCATTGCCTCGTATAATACTTGCTATTATACGATCATCAATTATTCAAATCTTTATGTTCCTTAACATTCTCAAACTTAGTACGCAGGCAAAAAATTGCGTTTGTCATAACTGAAATATTATTACATATTCCATCCTTCCTTATTATTCTATCGTTACGTATTTCTCGAAAGTTCAAAAATAATTCCCGAGCAGAAATCAGTGAATAGTGTTTTTCAAAAAATTTCTCGGAAAGCTTTTATTTTCGTCTTGGAAATTCCTTCATGTAGCCAGAATACTACGACATTCTGATATATTTAGATTATAGAACAACCTTCATCTTATTATCACATAATAATAACATATAATATAATTTTATTCATTATATAATCAAATAAAATTATTTTACAATTAATTTGAATTTCTCTGTCGTTACAATTATATTATCTGATGGAATTATTTATGTAAACCTTTTGTAATGTTAAATGTGTGTTTTAGTTAAGGTAAATAAGACCTGGGGATTATGTTATAAAACTTTATTATAATAAACAGTGTATGTTTATTATTCCGCAATAGTTTATAGAATGCTTATGATGATGATAAATCGTGAGCACTGAATCCGAGGTTAGAGAACCCAGATTTGGGGGTGTCACAACGTTAGCCACCCAAACGTTTGGTCTCTAGAGGTGATCCACCAAGGAAGAAAAATTTTCAAGAAAAAGAGTGGTTTGGCTAAAACCCTAGTTTTCTTTCTCTGTAGAAAAAAGGGTGTACTCTCCAACAATCGGAAAAACGTATATTTAATATCTGATATAAGACTCCTCTTATAAAGATATTAGTTAACCCTTTTAGGGTATTATTTAATTAATTAAACTCCTTTAATTAATTAGGCGCCCTAATCTTATTAAGGATAATTAATTAAACTCTTTTAATTAATCTGTCTCCTAATCCTATTAGAAATAAATGAGAGTACTTATATTAAAATTAATTCCTAAACTCCTTTATAATTTAAAATTATAATAATTTTAATAATATTAATAAGACTCCTCTTATTAATTTATATTTAATATTTTTCAAAATATTTAATAATAAATATTAAGTTGTTTAATTTACTCTATCACCATAGATTAAATTAAATACAATTAACATATTGTTACGACTATGACATTAACTTCTTAAATAATTATTCTTCCTTTTATGGTCTGACATTTTAGGTTCTCCATATTAAACCGGTTGTGAATAAATCAATTAGAACAATTCTAATCTCATTTAAATAAATCAAGTAAACTAATAATTTTTTTTAATAAATAATATTTATTCTACAATAAGGATAAGCCTCTTTAGCGATCAATGACTTTCCATATAATATAGATTTCAATATTAAGCATAAAAGAACCTTTGAGTAAATAGTTACCGTACAATTAAATCCTTCCACCATACAATGTCCCAATTAAATATAAGACATGGAATTACTGTCAAGTCTTATTTCATTTAATTATATGTAATTCGATTCCTAAATGCATAACTCCAAGTAAATGCAAATTAGAAATTACTTTCTAATTTCATTTCACCTTGACCAATGATTCCTGGGTTGTCATTTATCGAATCATATAGAACATTTCCCTACTTTTACTAGAAGTGTTCTTTATTGAGCATTCATTACCTTCATATATAACTTATTACACCCAAGCATACCATTTGATATACCCTAAGGGTCTTAAGGAATAAGTCAAAATATAATTCATTATACATAAGATACTATGATGATCTCAAGTCTAAGGATCATTTGTACTACTATCACTACAGAAATTCCTATTTACTGGCAAGTAAAACTCCAGTAGGTATTCCTTAACGAGTCACGTTTAGTAAACTTAAGCACATACATATTTTCTTTAGTGTCTCCACACAAATGATCATGAGATCAATTATTCCTATCCAATGAGTAAGCAACGTATATACCAATCTATCCGAATTTACTAATCCCCTTTTTAGTAATCCATTGATTGAGAACATTTTGTTTTAAGTTATCTAAGAGTTTAGATTTCATTAGCATGATCTCATCATGATTCTAAAAGCATTGCTTAAAACTATAGATTTGTCGCATATCATTAAAATAGCACTATGTAGATAATATATGCCTTTAATAAATAATTCTTTTATTAATAAATAAATAAGATCGATTACAAAGTATATGCTTTATCATCATACATGATTGGATTGTATGCATACTACTTTCAATCTCCCACTTGCACTAAAGTCAATCGTTATTGTATCTTATACCCATCTTCTTTAAGGGACGATCGAACTACTGTTGTGTTAATACTTTAGTAAATAAATTTGCAATATTATCTTGAGAGTCCACACACTCCAGGTTGACATCTCTTCTTTCAATGATCTCTTTGATGAAATGAAACCGCTGCAACACGTGTTTGGATTTCTGATGAGACTTGAGTTCCTTAGCCTGCGTAGCAGCTCTGGTGTTATCAGAGAATAAAGGTACTGGTCCTTTAATGTTAGGAACGACACTAATTTTGGTTATAAACTTCTTCATCCAAACAACCTCCTCTGCAGCTTCACTTGCAGCTATGATGTAACGCCCGAGAATTTTGGATTTTTAATGGATTAAATTTTTATTTGATTATGTGAACTAAATGAATTTAATTGATGAATGATGTGAGTAAGATGTTTGAAGGTCATTCTATGACCTAGAATATGCGGATGTGATTAGTATTCTGGTTATGTGCTAAGATTAATTGTTTTGAATTATCAAGACGGAAATGAAGGATTTCCGAGAATTTTCCCGTAAAAACACTATTCATCTGATTTCGTTCGAAGCTTAGGTTTGGAATTCCAAGAAATGCATAATGATAGAATAGGAAGACGAGATGGAATATGTGATAATATTTCAGTTATGGCAAAAACAAAGTTTTCCCCCTGCAGACTTAAAACCTAAGGGTTAGAGAAAGTGATTTTCGAAAGGGAAATATAATGCATATAATCATTTAGGTTATTATATGTATGAGATATGAGTATTATACTAGTTTGAATATGAGTATGATATGAAGAATAGTATGACATATAATACAAAAATTAAATACGAATATCATATGAGTACTAGACGAAGAGAATACGGAAGTTATATTCGTAGAATACGAGAAGTTTTAATGGATTATGAGTTAAGGATTTTGTGTAAACTAATTGGACTTAGACTAATAGCAAGACCAATGAATTAAGTGAGCAAGCCCAATATTAATGCAAGTCAAGGCCCAATAGTAATTAAAGACAAGCCCAATCCAAAAAGTTAAACTGCGGGTCGAACCGGTGGGTCACGAGATGGGTAAAACCCATGGGGCAACCCATGGGATGATCCATAAAGAGGTGCGCCGGCCACTTGATGGCCAACTAAAGTGCCACACTTGATCACCAAGTACTTTACTCGGTGATAAAGTGATGAATAGTAAGGAGGTGGGGTTTGGACCATTTTGCCCTCCAATTAATTTCCTATAAATACAAGGCTTGTGTTGGACTTTTGGTGATTTATAAAAATTGTCCAATACACATTGAGAGAGAGAAAGAGCTAGAAACACCTAATCACTTTACTTCCAAGAAAAACATAAGATGGTTATCAAGAACGTGAAGAACGACAAAGGTAAATTATCACAAACCATAGTCTTCATCTTTTTCTATTTCTTTCTAGTAGAGAATCGTAGATTGGTGGAGCATGTTTAGTGAGGAGGAATAAGGATGTCTATTAATGATCAAATCATTGATAAGTCATAACCAAATAGAAATCATAAGATTTACGTAAGTAAAAACCGTAGAAAGTCATGAACGTGAACTTAGTTATGAGCAGACAATTTGAAAACCATTATAGCTATGGTATGTGCATATTGATTGGTTAGGATGTAGATGATGAATCAATGGAGTGTTTCATTTGATTTAGCTTATAGAACACGAGTAACGAAGTTATGGCGAATTTTGCGAAAATAGACGTTAAACATCGAAATCGTAGAAATCTCGGGTTAAGGGTCAAAAGTTGTTGTGTGATTTGAAAATGTTGGTTTCTAATGTCAACACATGAGATAAGGTAATTAAGAGTCGTGGACGCAAGAATCATCGAATTTCGACTTATAACGAAGAAAACGAGTATTGAATGGTCGAAAACGTTAAACGAACGCTCAAAAATGAAGCAAAATGAGAATTTCGTGTTAACGGATTCAAAAATATGAAATTCTTATATGAACACATAGCATGTATAATTTGTGAGTTGTAGGCTTTCGAATGGGTCAATTCGGATGTAAAACGAAGAAGTTATGAAGCCGAAAAGTTCGTAGAAAAAGTTAACTGTCAAAACCAACTGAGGCACAGGGGTGGCACTGCAGCGCCAAACCCAGTAGTAATGGCTGCACCGCAGCGCCGACTTTGGGCTCTGGCTACTGTTAGTTGGCACCGCATCACCAATAATATACTAGAGTCTGGCGCCGCAGCGCCAGCAGTAGAAAAATGTTGACCAAGTTAGGTTTTTGTTCTATTTGAATGTAGACCTAAGGTAAGACAATGAAGGTACTTAAGGTACATAATTAGACTGACCTTAAATCACTAATGAAGTGATAACGTTAGAAGATTGATATGGTTTAATAAGAATTAAACGAAGAATGAGAGAACATAATAAGCGCACCGTGAATGATGTTCTACATTGGTAGTTCACCAATGATGATTGAATGTTGGTTAATAACGTAAGAAGGTTAATAAGCCGTAATGAAGTATAAAAAGACAAATTGACTTTATTAAACGAAATAAATTAAAGTAAGACATAGAAGAGAAAGAAGTTGGTTAAAGATATAAAGTTAGTTTGTTTGATAACTAATTACAGTGTGCTATGCGAATATATCATATAGATCCTATAAGGACTAAGAATTGATTGAATTATATATTCGAAGACGCTTGAAGGTAAGTCTTTCTTGACACTTATTTAACCTTTGTGTCAGCCAAGTTTTCTATGATGCATGTGTTGAAATGCATGAATGTTTTTAAAGAAAGAGTCGATGCCTGTTTTAACTCGGCTATACTAGTATTGAAGAATTGATTGATTGGTTTACAAGTTTTTTAATATAGAACTGTTAACGCTATCCTATGCCAAGCATTTGGTACGGATGAGAAGATAAGTTTGTCTATTAACAAACAAAAGTATTTTCATCGATCATTCGATGGGCACACGAGGTTGCCAAATGTTAAATGTAAATACGTTTAACGAAAGATTGTTGATCAACATAGAGTACAATAGGTTGATCACCTAGAAGTGCTCGTAAGTAAAGACGGATGGATGGCCTTAATGCCGGATATCCTTTTCAAGTATGAAAACGAAAAGAGTATGTTCATGGTCTATTAACCGGTTCAGAATTCTTAAGCTATTCTATATACTTTGGAATTGTTGTCATTAAATGAGAAGTACTAGCCAAATGTTTTATAGTGCTTCGTAGTTAATTGTCCAGTTATGAAAGTGAAACATGTAATTTCCAATGTGATATTCATATGATTCTGTGTTAAGACTTGTTGAGCTAGAAATGCTCACTCTTGCTTGAACCATATGTTTGCAGCTAAAGCCAAACGAACTGAAAGTTCTAAGAGAGATAAAGGCAAGGCTAAGATGGATAGTTAAACATCCTGTAATAGAAGAGTGTATTTGTATGTAATATACGTATGAAGAACAAAGAATGTATTCAGTTATGTACCTGGGAAATATTTTACTATTATTGCAATACAAAGATAGCTAATAAAATCATTTGGTTGTTGTCTCAATGGAATGAATGTATGAATTGTAGTATCGTGAAGCACCATTTGTCGGGTTGGAAGATACCCAGATTTTGGGGTGTCACAGGTTGGTATCAAAGCATTATGGTATAAAACTTAAGGGGGGAATAACCTTAGGCTAATAACCTCGTTAGGAAAGGAAAGGTCCAAAGAAAGTTAACTCGAGTCAAATGAGTTAATAAGGTATTGAGGAAACTCATTACCAAAAGATTTAAAAGATGGAAAGTAACACTAAATGGATTAAATGTGATTTGTTCTTATATTATTGTGTATTTTGTACTAATCAATTTGTTATGTGTTATTGTAGATGTCAATCGATAGTTTGATGTATAGGGATATACATGTGGTAAGCGAGGAGTCCGTGAATAGAGTAGAACCAGTACCTATGCCTGTCGTGGAGATACCTGTAGTGATTCTAGAAGAATCAAAACCCGAGGAGTATTTTTCAGAGGAGGATTATTCTAAGGAGACGATGGGATTAGCATCATACTTGAATATGATGATAGCTGTGAAAGATGATATGGAGGTAACATTAGTTAATACGGTAATGCCTGCCTTAGAGTCAACACCTACCGAGACGATGAGGGCAATGTACCTCTCAGTGCTCGACCGTAACATGCAATTGCATAATATGGTACAGCACCAGAAGGAAGAGATCAAGGATCTCTATAGGGCTAAGGAGTCTGCTGAATCAGACTATGAGATAGAGCATGATGAGAAGGTGCTAATACTGATAAGGCTAGGGACTATAAGAACGAGGTTGTTGAACTTCATAAGAAACTGGTTGAGAAAGACCAGAAGATAGCACGAATGTCATATACCAATGACAGTGCGCACGAAGATTTCAAGCTTAAAATAGCTTGTTATTCTTTTGAGTCGGGATAGACTCGACATACTATAAGTCGAGATATTGTGTCGATTCTAGCGAACGAGAAGCATGAGAATGCTGTTAGGCAGTATTAGAAGTTAGAGTAGTAAATATTTTGTGTAGTGACGTAAAACCCTCTTTTGTATAATTAAAGGGTAGTCTTTTTGTAAATCCCAATTTTTGTGAAAGTCAATCGCGGGATATAAATGTAATAGCTTTTGGCTATGGAAAGCAAGTTGTAAATAGTCTTGAACTATGAAGAAGCATATTAATATAAATGAAGTTTTTATTTAATGTGCTTTGTTATGTATTAGTTATTGTTCAATGGTACGATGAATAATAACTAAGTAAGCAAATAAGTAATAACAAAACTTTATTTATTTAATCAAAAATGTCGCCAAGAAGAAGAAAACGTAATCAAGAGGTGGAATCGCATAACGATAACCAGGGGGTTCCTAATAACCCAATGCAAGAGTTCGTTAATTTATTAACGGCTGCATTTAACCAAGCCGAGGGTAGAGCACCCGTGGGACCTAGGGTGGCCCAAACAACTACCTTTAAGGAATTTAAAAGTGTAGGTCCACCTGAGTTCAAGGGAACGACGGACCCAATTGAGGCCCAGACATGGGTAAAAGAAATAGAAAAGGAGTTTGTTATTACAAACGTAGCTGAGGCGCAAAAGACTTCTTTTGCGACTTATATGATGAAGGGGGAAGCCAACTACTGGTGGGAGGCTCACCAGGGTGGGGCTAGAGCTGATACTATTACATGGGAACAGTTCAAGAAGGTACTCTTCTAGAACTACTTCCCTAGTAGTATGCAAGGGTGGATGGAGATTATGTTCCTAGAACTTAAACAAGGGGACATGACTGTTCCCTAATATGCAGCCAAATTCAATGAATTGGTAAAGTTTGTTCCACATCAAGTGGACACGGAGGAGAGGAAGGCTCGTAGGTTTGAGCAGGGCCTAAAACCTTGGCTATATAGTAGAATTTTGGTTTTTTAGAGTGCTTCCTACGAGACCATTCTAGAAAAGGCGATAATAGCAGAGGGTGGTAGTGAGGCATTGACCCAATACCATAAGGAAAGAAAGAATAAGAGTAAGGGAGAGGGAGGAAATAAGGCAGAGGTTGCCAATGGTAGTGAAAATATGCCTAAACGAAAGAATTTTAACTATGGGAATACTGGGTAAAACAAGGAGATCCTAAACGTAGGATGGAGGCATGCAAGACATGTGGCAAGACTCATCTGGGAGTCTGTCTAAAAAGGAAAACGAGTTGTTTTAAATGTGGGCAGGAGGGTCATATATCTCCCAACTGTCCTAATCCTAAGAAAAGTAGGGGCTGTTTTGTGTGTGGGTCGATGGACCACATGGAAAGAAATTTCCCGAATAAGGGGACGGAGGTCAGTAAGGGTTCTGGTAGTGGTAAGTTAGTCATTTCTGGACCAACACCATCATTGGGTAGACCCTCAGCTCGAACAATTAATATGACTGTCCACGCTACGGTTGCATCGACGGATGTAGTAGCAGGTATCATTCTAGTCAATAAAATAAATGCTTATGTGTTATTTGACTCGGGTGCTACTTATTCTTTTATAGCATGTGGATTTGCTAAACAATTGGGATTAAATTCTGAAAAGTTAGAAATACCTTTAGACGTTAAGGTAGCAAACGAGGAAATAATTCCCATTGAACACATTCATAGGAATTATTTCGTAGATATTAAGGGTAACATATTGTCGGTAGATCATTTACCAATAAGGTTAAGAGAATTCGATGTGATTCTCAGTATGGATTGGTTAATTAACCATATAGAAATAATAGATTGTCATAGAAAGAGTGTAAACCTAAGGCTTTCTAAGAAACCTGAGGTGGTGTTTTATGGTAATAAATCACCGGGACGTTATTATTGTCTAACCATGACACAAGCTAGAAAGATGTTGAAGAAGGGGTGTAAGGGTTATTTGTGCCATGTTGTGGATACCCAAAGAGTGGGAACATCATTGGAACAGATAGCAGTAGTTCAAGAGTTTGCGGATGTGTTTCCGGAGGAGTTGCACGGTATTCCGCCGGATAGAGATGTAGAATTTGTGATTGATTTGTTGCCGGGTACGGCACCAGTGTCAAAGTTACCATATAGGATGGGGCCAGTTGAGATGAAGGAGTTAATGGTTCAATTACAGGAACTATTAGATAGAAAATACATTCAACCGAGTATGTCTCCATGGGGAGCACCGGTATTATTTGTAAAGAAAAAGGATGGGTCGTTACGACTTTGTATCGACTATCGAGAGTTGAACAAGTTAACGATTAAAAATAAATACACGTTGCCTACGATCGATGATCTATTTGATCAGTTGAAATGGGCAAAGTATTTTTTTTAAATAGATTTATGTACGGGGTATCATCGGCTGAAAGTGAGGAAGGAGGATGTACCTAAGACGGCTTTCAGAACTCGTTATGGGCATTACGAGTTTCTGGTTATGTCGTTTGGGTTGACCAATGCGCCAGTCGCATTTATGGATATGTTGAACATAGTGTTCAAACAGTATTTGGATAAGTCCGATGTAGTGTTCATTGATGATATTCTAGTCTATTCTAAGATGCAAGAGGATCATGTTGAACATTTTAAGGATGGTGTTGGAAACACTGTGGAGGGAGAAGTTGTATGTGAAATTCACTAAGTGTGAATTTTGGCTTGAACGAGTGCAGTTTCTAGGACATGTTATAGACAAAGATGGCATATCCGTAGATCTAGCGAAGGTGGAAGCGGTGAATGAGTGTGAGCAACCGAAAACGCCAACCGAGGTTCGGAGTTTTCTAGGGTTAGCGGGATACTATAGAAGGTTCATTCAAGACTTTTCTAAAATAGCTACTCCGTTGACAAATCTGACAAGGAAGTCGGTGAAGTATGTGTGGACAGAAAAGTGTGAAAATAGTTTTCAAGAGCTAAAAAGGAGGTTAAGTGAGGCACCTGAATTATCCTTACCTAATGATACGGGGAATTTTGTAATTTATAGAGATGCTTCGCATAGAGGACTGGGTTGCGTGCTCATGTAGCATGGCAAGGTCATTGCATACACGTCACGTCAGTTAAAAGATTATGAGAAGGTTTATCCTACTCATGACCTAGAATTAGCAGCTGTAGTGTTTGCTTTAAAAATATGGAGACATTATTTATACGGGAAAAAATGTGAGATATACACGGACCATAAAAGTCTGAAATATATCTTCACACAGAAGGAGTTGAATATGAGGTAGAGAAGGTGGTAAGAGTTAATAAAAGATTATGATTGTGATATTTTGTATCATCCGCGAAAAGCAAATGTTATAGCCGACGCGTTAAGTAGGAAGGGTAGAGAAAAACTGTCAATATTAATAACAGAGATGGCAAGGATAGAGTTAGAAGTTAAGTTACCAAGTGAAATGGTGGAGATGTTATTCTCAATAGAGACTCGACCAATGATAGTGGAACGGGTTAAGGAAGTACAGATAAGTACTGAAGAATATGAATGAATGAAAAAGATAATAAAGGATAACGTGAAGACTAAGTATAACCTTAATAAAGAAGGTTTAGTTTATTTTGAGGGAAGAATTTGGGTTCCAAATAATTCTGAGTTGAAAGAAGTGATTATGTATGAGGCCCATAGTTCGAGGTACTCGATACATCCTGGTAGTACTAAGATATATCAAGACCTTCGACAGAACTTTTGGTGGCCGAACATGAAGAGGGAGATCGCGAAATACGTTAGTAAGTGCTTAACTTGTCAAAAAGTTAAGGCTGAACACCAACGACCGAGTGGGTTATTGCAGTCACTAGAAATTCCAGAGTGGAAATGGGAGCATATCACAATGGACTTTGTGGTGGGACTTCCAATAACGACGAAAGGATACGATGCTATTTGGGTAATAGTGGATCGGTTGATAAAATCGGCTCATTTTCTACCAATAGCAGTTAGGTATAACCTAGAGTAGGTAGCTGAGCTTTATGTCAAGGAAATCATTTCTAGACATGGAGTACCTATTTCGATTGTGTCTGATCGTGATCCACGATTTACGTCAACTTTTGGAGGAGTTTGCAAGAGCAAATGGTAACGCATTTGAGATTGAGTATGGCGTATCATCCACAGACGGATGGACAAAGTGAACGAACAATTCAAATGCTGGAAGATATGTTAAGATCTTGCGTTATGGATTTAAGGGAAGTTGGGACGAACATTTACCTTTAGTGGAGTTCGCGTACAACAATATTTTTCACGCTAGTATAGGCATGCCACCTTACGAAGCATTGTATGGGAGGAAGTGCAGAACACCACCTTACTGGGATGAAGTAGCTGAACGTCGAATGTTGGGACCTGAGATGGTACAACAAATGACAAACATGGTTAAGCTGATAAGAACCCGATTGGTAGTGGCTCAAGATAGACAAAGAAAGTATGCAGATCCTCATCGAGAGAAGAGGGAGTTTGAAGTAGGATCGTATGTCTTTCTAAAAGTGTCGCCTTGGAAAGGGAAGATACGTTTTGGGAAGAAAGGTTAGTTAAGTCCAATGTTTATAGGACCTTTTGAAATTTTAAGAAGGGTAGGGGAGGTAGCTTATGAAGTAGCTTTACCTCCAGAAATGAAAAGAATACACAATGTGTTTCATGTGTCAGTGTTACATCCTTATAAACCGGACTACAAGCACATAATAGAATATGAATCTATTCAAGTAGAAAAAGACTTAACGTATGAAGAACTTTTGATTCAGATTGTTGATAGGAAGGAACAAGTCTTGAGAAATAAATTAATACCTTCAGTAAAGGTAATTTGGAGTAACCACGATGCTGAAGAAGCAACGTGGGAACTCGAAAGTAAAATAAAGGAAAGGTTTCCTCATTTGTTTATGTAATTAGAGTGAGATTCTGGGGACAGAATCCTTTTAAGGAGGGAAGAATGTAACGCCCGAGAATTTTAGATTTTTAATGGATTAAATTTTTATTTGATTATGTGAATTAAATGAATTTAATTGATGAATGATGTGAGTAAGATGTTTGAAGGTCATTCTATGACCTAGAATATGCGGATGTGGTTAGTATTATGGCTATATGCTACGATTAATTATTTTGAATTATCAAGACGAGAATGAAGGATTTCTGAGAATTTTCCTGTAAAAACACTATTCATCCAATTTTGTTCGGAGCTTAGGTTAGGAATTCCAAGAAATGTGTAATGATAGAATAAGAAGATGAGATTGAATATGTGATAATATTTCAATTATGGCAAAAACGAAGTTTTCACCTACGGACTTGAAACCTAAGGGTAAGAGAAAGTAATTTCCGAAAGGGAAATGTAATGCATATAATCATTTAGGCTATTATATGTATGAGATATGAGTATTACACTAGTTTGAATATGTGTATGATATGAAGAATAGTACGACGTATAATACAAAGATTTAATACGAATATCGTATGAGTACTAGACGAAGAGAATACGGAAGTTATATGCGTAGAATACGAGAAGTTTTAATGGATTATGAGTTAAGGATTTTGTGTAAACTAATTGGACTTGGACTAATGGCAAGACCAATGAATTAAGTGAGCAAGCCCAATATTAATGCAAGTCAAGGCCCAATAGTAATTAAAGACAAGCCCAATCCAATAAGTTAAACCGCGGGTCGAACCGGTAGGTCACGAGATGGGTAAAACCCATGGGGCAACCCATGGGATGATCCATGAAGAGGTGGGCTGGCCACTTGATGTCCAAGTAAAGTGCAACACTTGATCACCAAGTACTTTGCTTGGTGATAAAGTGATGAATAGTAAGGAGGTGGGGTTTGGACCATTTTGCTCTCCAATTGATTTCCTATAAATACAAGGCTTGTGTTGGACTTTTGGTGATTTACAAACATTGTCCAATACACATTGAGAGAGAGAAAGAGCTAGAAACACCTAATCACTTTACTTCCAAGTAAAACATAAGACAGTGATCAAGAACGTGAAGAACAATAAAGGTAAATTCTCATTAACCGTAGTCTTCATCTTTTTCAATTTCTTTCTAGTAGAGAATCGTAGATTGGTGGAGCATGTTTAGTGAGGATGAATAAGGATGTCTATTAATGATCAAATCATTGATAAGTCATGACCAAATAGAAATCATAAGATTTACGTAAGTAAAATGTGACGCCCCCAAAACAGGTATACAACACCTATTCTGAGTCGTCAATAACATGGTACAGAAACAACTACAACTTTATTTATACAACATAAAAATTGTGAGTGTAAATACAAATATTGTCATCTAGACAATAACCACACTCAAATAAGTCCTCATTACAATTATTGGAACAATATTTTACAAAAAAAATGGTGAGGACTACTAAAACAACTTCCTAGAACCTTCATTCCATACCCCGACTAGTACCTGCTACATTCTCGGCTCCTGAGAAGAAAATAGAACAAGGAAAAGGGTGAGCTCAACTAGCCCAGTAAAGAATATTATGACTAAGATAATATACAACAAATTATCGTTAGTCTTCAACAGGGAAAAAATTTAATAGAATACAATAGACAACAAGTTTTAATTCAATATTCGCAGCGGAAAATAATAATTCATAGAGAAGTTACGTAGAGAATGAAATCTACGATTATCTATGAATTTAAAAGCCCATCATCAACATTTTATCCCTGTAACATCAATCAATAAATATCTTGAATCAAATAGTTATCTTTGCACTACAGGCCAAAGATATCCATCAGTTGGTCATGTTCACCTCAACACCTGTTCATCTTTGCACTACGGGCCAAAGATATTCATCAGAAATTATTCATCTTTGCACTACAGGCCAAAGATATTCAGTTATATCATCATTTAAGACTGAGGATGATGAAAAATATTTTAAAGAAAACGAATCCAGTGAAACAAAATAACAAATATTAAGGATTCGTATTTCGATTTATCCATGTCCAAAAATACCTTATCATAGTGAAGTAAAATTCAAGAATGATCAACACATGGATACAATCAAAGCTAGTATCCAGAATAGATATTTGGACGAAAAGAAGGAAATTTCATTTTTCGGTGAATAGTAACTCGTGAATAGTAACTCGTGAATAGTAACTCATGAATAGTAACCCCGACATGAAAAGTTCCAAATTTGATAAAAAGTTCAGATCAATACTTCGGCATAATGATATTGAAAAAAATAATATCATTTAAGAAGAAATAACATCCCTTACCTCGGAAAGACGGTACTTCTGACTGGAATACTAGATATAGTGCTGAAGGAAACTTGCACCGTATAGCAACACTCAAAGTATCAAATACTCACAAGAATACGCTCGATATAGATAGAGAAATAGAGAGAAACTTGTGTTTCTGGTGTGTTTTTCAATTATAACCTAAGCACCCTATTTATAGGAAAATGCTTAGAACACCAAAGCAGAAAATTGGATATAATAATATTATTTATAAACAAAATTCCTAAGCACACCACCAGCTGATTTCAACCATTTAACACATGCCCCTCAATTGAAAAAAATGTTTTTCTTAAAAATAATAATTAAAACTTCCAAAAATCAATTATTTCGGAACTTCAGAACTTCAATAATTCATAATAAATAGCCCTTTTGTCAGAAAATTTGAATCACGCGAGTTTTTATACGAAATTCAATTCTCTACAACTTTGCAGAAGAAAGTTTTTCCAAATTCTAAACAGAAATTGACCGAAATTCACAAACGGGCGATTTTACAATCAATAATAATTTTTCGGTGAAGAATTATGTCCACCAACACACAAAACATGTGTTAATCATTTAATGCCACAAAAATACTCTTTCTCCTCATATACTCATATATCCCACATTCATTATAAAAATACCATCATCAATATATTATTAAAATAATATATTTAAATGAATTTTTTTATCAGAAAAAGATAAAATATTAATTTTCAACAATTGTCACATTAAAATTTTTTTCTATCTATATCCACATAAAATCACTATTTTTCTCATCATATAAATCAATAATTAATTATACACAAATAATATTGCAGAACCACAGTACTGGCAACCAGGCAGTTCCCAGGAAAGAGGGGGCTTTCGAATAAGGATTTCTCCTTACTGGCGCGCAATTAGATGACCAAACCTCTCCTTAGACAGAACTTTCTAGACATTGCCAATAATGTTATCTAATAATATTATTCAGATAATATGAATTATTGCTCCGATAATGAAAAATACTACGTAGTGACAATTATTGAAACAACAGTAATATAAAATATCAACGCACCAATTATTGAATCAATAAAATACAATATTGAACAGTAATTACTGTAACAATTATTGAGTAGTAACTTCTTACGTAAGAATCAATAATTGGTGCAATACCGTGTGCTACGCGTATTACCGTGTTTTAACCACCGGGTATTCCAACAGTATTAACGGTAACAACTACGCCGTTATTTATAAACAACTTATTTTTGTCGTTTTCTTCATCCAATCGTTTTCGGTTATGGGGCCCACACAAGGCTGCGCCGTCGTACGAATATTCCCCGACAACAAGAATATTCCACGACCAAATAAATATTCTCCGACAACAATGAATATTTTATAACCACTAAAATATTTGCGCATTTTACCCATAACTAACCACATTAATCAAATCAACTCTTACTATTTCAGAATAATAAATAGAGAAAATTAAATTTCATTTATTAATAATTTGGGGTCTTACAACCTCCCCTCCTTATAAAATTTCGTCCTCGAAATTGACATACGTACCTGGTGTTTCGAAAAGATGAGGATACCTCGCTTTCATTTCCGTTTCCAACTCCCATGTCATTTTCTCAATAGCATGGTTTCTCCACAAAACTTTAACTTGTGGTATGACCTTCGTGCGTAGGACATGCTCCTTCTTATCCATGATCTTGACAGGTATCTCCTCGTACGTTAAGTCTTCGGCTATCTCGTCCGGTTCTAACTCAATAACGTGGTTGGGGTCTTTCACATATTTACGAAGCACAGATATATGAAAAACATTATGAACACGAGACATACTTGGAGGTAACGTAAGTCTATAGGCCACATTTCCTACTCGGTCAAGAATCTGAAATGGACCAATAAATTGTGGATTGAGCTTTCCACTCTTCCCAAATCTTGTAACTCCTTTCCATGGAGCTACACGTAATAATACATGATCCCCAATGTCAAATTCCACGTCCTTTCGATGAAGATCCACATAACTCTTTTGTCGATCTTGTGCCGTTTGTATACGTTGTCGAATCGTTTGGATCTTCTCTGTAGTCATTCGTACCAACTCTGGTCCCAACAACGTTGCTTCTCCCACCTCATCCCAACATACTGGAGAGCGACACTTTCGTTCATACAATGCTTCAAAGGGAGCCACACCTATACTTGCCTGATAACTGTTGTTGTAGGAGAATTCCACCAATGGTAGGTACTTATCCCAACTTCCTTTGAAATCTAGGACATAAAGTCTTAATAAATCTTCAAGAGTTTGAATAGTCCTCTCTGATTGCCCGTCCGTTTGAGGATGGTATGCCGAACTGAACCGTAAATCCGTGCCCATAGCTTTTTGCAAGCTAACCCAAAATCTTGAAGTGAATCTTGGATCACGATCGGAAACTATGGATACTAGCATGCCATGCAACCTTACAATCTCATTCACGTACATACTAGCAAGACGTTCAAGGGAATAAGTCTCCCGTATCGGCAAGAAATGAGCAGACTTGGTTAATCTATCAACTATAACCCAAATAGCATTTATGCCTTGAGAAACCGTGGGAAGACCCGTAACAAAATCCATGGTAATGTGTTCCCACTTCCATTTCAGAATCTCAAGTGGTTGCAATGGACCCTTTGGTACTTGATGCTCCGCCTTTACACGTTGACAAGTTAAACACCTCGAGATAAACTTTGCAATCTCTCTCTCTTCATATTGTTCCACCAAAATGTATGTTGAAGATCACGATACATTTTAGTACTTCCAAGATGGATTGCAAATGGTGTATTGTGTGCCTCCATCATGATCTTGTACTTTAAATCAGAATCGTTAGGAACACAAAGTCTGGAGTGGACTCGAAGTATTCCTTCTTCATCGATTCTTGCTTCTGGAATAGCACCTTCTTGCACTTTCTTCTTCATACGCATCAGCTCCGGGTCTGTAGCTTGAGCAACTTTAACTTTATCGATTAAAGTTGGTTCTACGCGTATACTTGACATCATCGCACTCGTTCCTGCATATGATCTTCTACTCAACGCGTCAGCTACCACGTTTGCTTTTCCAGGATGGTATTGAATAGTGTGGTCGTAATCTTTTAACAGCTCGAGCCAACGTCGTTGCCGCATGTTGAGTTCTTTCTGAGTGAAGAAATATTTGAGGCTTTTATGGTCTGAATATATCTCCACTTTCTCCCCATATAGATAGTGCCTCCAGATCTTTAGCGCAAAAACGACTGCTGCCAACTCTAGATCATGAGTAGGATAATTCCTCTCATATTCTTTAAGTTGTCGCGAGGCATAGGCTATGACTTTCCCACGTTGCATGAGAACACATCCTAACCCTTTGCCTGAAGCATTACTGTAGATAACAAATCCATCTGAACCAGATGGTATTGTCAGAACAGGTGCCGAAATGAGTCTCCTCTTAAGCTCTTGGAAACTCTTCTCGCATTCTTCGTTCCATACGAATTTGATATCCTTCCGAGTCAGCTGAGTTAACGGGGTAGCGATTCGAGAAAACCCTTCTACGAATCTCCGATAATAACCAGCTAAGCCCAGAAAATTACGTACATCGGTCACCGTCTTCGGTTGCTCCCAGCTTTGTATTGCTTCAATCTTCGCTGGGTCCACAGATACTCCATGTTTCGACATCACGTGCCCTAAGAATGCTACTTCCTCAAGCCAGAACTCTCATTTCTTCAACTTAGCATATAGCTTATTTTCACGTAGCCTTTGGAGTACCAGCTTCAAATGGTGCTCATGATCTTCACGGCTTTTGGAATATATGAGGATGTCATCAATAAAGACAACAACGAACTGATCCAAATAATCCTTGAATACTCGGTTCATCATATCCATGAAAGCCGCAGGAGCATTAGTCAATCCAAAAGACATGACTAAGAATTCATAATGCCCGTACCAAGTTCTAAAGGCAGTCTTCGGAATATCCTCAGTTTTAACCTTCAGCTGATGATATCCAGAACGAAGATCGATTTTTGAAAATAATTGTGCTCCTTGTAACTGGTCAAACAGGTCATCAATACGAGGTAGCGGATACCTATTCTTGATAGTGACATGGTTTAATTCTTGGTAATCGATACAAAGTTGCATACTCCCGTCTTTCTTCTTTACAAATAAAACAGGAGCACCCCAAGGAGATGTACTAGGACGAATAAAACCGATGTCCAACAACTCTTGTAGTTAGACTTTTAACTCCTGAAGTTCAATAGGAGCCATTCGATATGGGGTTTTAGAAATGGGCTTTGTACCAGGTTCAAGATCAATAAAGAATTCAACTTCACGTTCTGGGGGTAGACCGAGAAGTTCTTCAGGAAATACGTCAGGAAAGTTACTAACAACAGGAATATTATTTAAATTTGACGTGTCTTTATTCAAATCCATAACATGGGCTAGGAAAGCTTGACATCCGTTTTTCAATAAACGAATGGCTTTATGACTTGATATGACAGTGATTGATTTTAATGGCTTTGTTGCTTGAATTCGAACAACAGGTTGATTAGGAATATGAAAGCTAACCACCTTACGAAAACAATCAATTTTGGCATGATGAGTAGTTAACCAATCAATTCCTAAAATCACGTCAAATGCAAGTATCTTTAAAGAGATAAGGTCAACAGGTAAGGTGATGGTGCCAACTTGGATCAAACAAGATTTATAAACAGTGGATGTGATGAAAGTTTCCCCTAACGGAGTCTCCACAGATAAATCAAAGTCTAATTTCTCCGGAGTCAAGTTTAAACGTTGAGCACAAGCAGGAGAAATAAATGAATGGGTACCACCGGTATCTAGTAAGGTATAAACTTCACATGAATTTATGATTAGCTTACCCGTGATCACCTCGTTTGGGTTCCTCGCATGTTGACCAGTCACGACAAACGCTCTTCCAGGAACCGTTGACTTTGACTTTTCTGGGGCAGCCTTTTGAGTCACCGTCCCCGCTGAACTTTGTTTCGCTATCATACAATCTCGAGCGATATGTCCTTCCTTTCCACAATTATAGCATACCTTGAACTGTTGTGGACAGTTTGGGCTGATATGTCCCTCTTTTCCACATTTATAGCATATGACTGGTGGTCGTTCTCCTCCCTTGGAACCAGTTGCTGCTGGTGCTGACGTCTTCGTATTATCATTGTTGAATCTCCTCTTTTTAAAATCTCCTCCCGACTCGCTTCTTCTATTTTCATAGCCACGATTACCACCAGAGTGGTTGTCGTTCTTGTCTGTACTTTTCTTTCTCCGCTGGTTATCATTGTTCTGATGACTGTTGTCACCGATATGATCCTGGTTGTGGTCCCTCGGTTGACCGTACTCGTTATCTCGCTCTAATAATTAAGCCATGTTGACAACATCTGAATAGAGAGAAAATTTATGAGAAATGAGATATTGACGTATGCCGGGTTTCAAACCTCTCAGAAACATCCGCGTCATACGTTCCTCATTCTCCACCAAATGAGGTGCAAACCTGGACAACTCCGCAAACTTCGCCTCGTACTGGGACACCGTCATGTTATTCTGCTCCAGTCTAATAAACTCTACCTCCTTCATATGACGAATACTTTCAGGAAAGTACTTGTCATTGAATAGTTTCTGAAATGTCTCCCAAGACATGCTGAGTGCGGCTGGATGGGTACGCTTCACAGATTCCCACCAGTAGTCTGCCTCGCCACGGAACATAAAGGTGCCGAATGGAACCTTCTGTTCCTCCGTGCATCCCAAGACATCAAATATCTTGGTAATTTGCTTGACCCATGTCTCCGCCTTAATCGGATCCGGCTTTCCCCAGAATTCTGGTGGTCCCAACTCTTTGAACTGCTTGGCTGTGACCAGCTGTGCGTTGCCATTGTTTCTTCCTATATTTTGAACAGGAATCTCCTTCGTCTGGTTTTGCATGAGTCGCAAAAAGCTTCTAAACATCTCATCGTTCACCGTCTGCTCAGCGGTGTTGTTCACAGGAGGAACATTGCCAGCCTGTTGCACGTTCTCCTCGTTGGTGAGTACAGGTGTCTCCACGGTTTCATTTACTCCACTGTTAACATTCTCAGTCGACATTCTCAAATACTGCCATAAAACAAGAGTTAATTTAACAAATTAACAAATCACATAATATCCCTATATTATGACCGACCAACAAATAAGTTTAGGTAGGACACACTAGCGAAGGATTTACTCGTCTCTCCCCTCCTAGTTCTATTCCCCGATCTCCGCCAGAGATCATATCCCTAAGCTCTGATACCAACTGTGACGCTCCCAAAACAGGTATACAACACCTATTCTGAGTCGTCAATAACATGGTACAGAAACAACTACAACTTTATTTATACAACATAAAAATTTTGAGTGTAAATACAAATATTGTCATCTAGACAATATCCACACTCAAATAAGTCCTCATTACAATTATTGAAACAATATTTTACAAAAAAAATGGTGAGGACTACTAAAACAACTTCCTAGAACCTTCATTCCATACCCCGACTAGTACCTGCTACATTCTCGCCTCCTGAGAAGAAAATGGAACAACAAGGAAAAGGGTGAGCTCAACTAGCCCAGTAAAGAATATTATGACTAAGATAATATACAACAAATTATCGTTAGTCTTCAACAGGAAAAAAATTTAATAGAATACAATAGACAACAAGTTTTAATTCAATATTCGCAGCGGAAAATAATAATTCATAGAGAAGTTACGTAGAGAATGAAATCTACGATTATCTATGAATTTAAAAGCCTATCATCAACATTTTATCCCTGTAACATCAATCAATAAATATCTTGAATCAAATAGTTATCTTTGCACTACAGGCCAAAGATATCCATCAGTTGGTCATGTTCACCTCAACACATGTTCATCTTTGCACTACGGGCCAAAGATATTCATCAGAAATTATTCATCTTTACAGTATAGGCCAAAGATATTCAGTTATATCATCATTTAAGACTGAGGATGATGAAAAATATTTTAAAGAAAACGAATCCAGTGAAACAAAATAACAAATATTAAGGATTCGTATTTCGATTTATCCATGTCCAAAAATACCTTATCATAGTGAAGTAAAATTCAAGAATGATCAACACATGGATACAATCAAAGCTAGTATCCAGAATAGATATTTGGACGAAAAGAAGGAAATTTCATTTTTTGGTGAATAGTAACTCGTGAATAGTAACTCGTGAATAGTAACCCCGACATGAAAAGTTCCAAATTTGATAAAAAGTTCATATCAATACTTCGGCATAATGATATTGAAGAAAATAATATCATTTAAGAAGAAATAACATCTCTTACCTCGGAAAGACGGTACTTCTGACTAGAATACTAGATATAGTGCTGAAGGAAACTTGCACCGCATAGCAACACTCAAAGTATCAAATACTCACAAGAATACGCTCGATATAGATAGAGAAATAGAGAGAAACTTGTGTTTCTGGTGTATTTTTCAATTCTAACCTAAGCACCCTATTTATAGGAAAATGCTTAGAACACCAAAGCAAAAAATTGAATATAATAATATTATTTATAAACAAAATTCCTAAGCACACCACCAGCTGATTTCAACCATTTAACACATGCCCCTCAATTGAAAAAAACGTTTTTCTTAAAAATAATAATTAAAACTTCCACAAATCAATTATTTCGGAACTTCAGAACTTCAATAATTCATAATAAATAGCCCTTTTGTCAGAAAATTTGAATCACGCGAGTTTTTATACGAAATTCAATTCTCTACAACTTTGCAGAAAAAAGTTTTTCCAAATTCTAAACAGAAATTGACCGAAATTCATAAACGGGCGATTTTACAATTAATAATAAATTTTCGGTCAAGAATTATGTCCACCAACACACAAAACATGTGTTAATCATTTAATGCCACAAAAATACTCTTCCTCCTCATATACTCATATATCCCACATTCTTTGTAAAAATACCATCATCAATATATTATTAAAATAATATATTTAAATAAATTATTTTATCAGAAAAAGATAAAATATTAATTTTCAACAATTGTCACATTAAAAAATTTTTCTATCTATATCCACATAAAATCACTATTTTTCTCATCATATAAATCAATAATTAATTATACACAAATAATATTACAGAACCACAGTACTGGCAACCAGGCAGTTCCCAGGAAAGAGGGGCTCCAATAAGGATTTCTCCTTACTGGCGCGCAATTAGATGACCAAACCTCTCCCTAGACAGAACTTTCTAGACATTGCCAATAATGTTATCTAATAATATTATTCAGATAATATGAATTATTGCTCCGATAATGAAAAATACTGCGTAGTGACAATTATTGAAACAACAGTAATATAAAATATCAACGCAGCAATTATTGAATCAATAAAATACAATATTGAACAGTAATTACTGTAACAATTATTGAGTAGTGCCTTCTTAGGTAAGAATCAATAATTGGTGCAATACCGTGTGCTACGCGTATTACCGTGTTTTAACCACCGGGTATTCCAACAGTATTAACGGTAACAACTACGCCGTTATTTATAAACAACATATTTTTGTCGTTTTCTTCATCCAATCGTTTTCTGTTATGGGGCCCACACAAGGCTGCGCCGTCGTACGAATATTCCCCGACAACAAGAATATTCCACGACCAAACAAATATTCTCCGACAACAATGAATATTTTATAACCACTAAAATATTTGCGCATTTTACCCATAACTAACCACATTAATCAAATCAACTCTTACTATTTCAGAATAATAAATAGAGGAAATTAAATTTCATTTATTAATAATTTGGGGTCTTACATAAAAACTGTAGAAAGTCATGAACGTGAACTTAGTTATGAGCGGACAATTTGAAAACCATTATAGCTAAGGTATGTGCATATTGATTGGTTAGGATGTAGATGATGAATCAATGGAGTGTTCCATTTGATTTGGCTTATAAAACACGAGTAACGAAGTTATGACGAATTTTGTGAAAATAGACGTTAAACGTCGAAATCGTAGAAATCTTGAGTTAAGGGTCAAAAGTTGTCGTGTGACTTGAAAATGTTGGTTTCCAATGTCAGCACATGAGATAAGGTAATTAAGAGTCGTGGACGCAAGTATCATCGAATTCCGACTTATAACGAAGAGAATGAGTATTGAATGGTCGAAAACATTAAACGAACGCTCAAAAATTAACCAAAAGGCGAATTTTGTGTTAACGTATTCAAAAATGTGTATATTTGATAGTTAGAAACTATTAAGATTAGTCAGATATTATTAGGATTAGGCGCGGTTCTTAAAACTAATGCATATGGTATGTTCGTGACTCATAATAACATGGTATGTTTTGAACCCCTCAGCGAATGGACGCCGATGGTCTGACTAGGATAAGTTCTTAAACTCATATTATTGTGGAAAATCCTGAACTTCCAATGTGCGGTAAATTTGATGAACTGGGGTATAGTTAAGTGTGAATGGAGTATTGAGGATGATAGGAATAGATAGACCTATTAAGCAATGGATCAGTATAGAAAGTGGAGGCATAGGTTTTTCCAAATCTTCTAGCTTTGCTAGATTTTTGAAATTTATTGACTTCGTGCTGGTGGTTGTACTTTTAATTTTTGAACAATATTGGATCAGACTAGTGAACAAAAGAATTTTTAAAACAGTGCTATTATTCGTGTATCTATGTTGTTTGTTCCAGCTAGAAAAAAAATGATTTTTAAATTTTCAAAATATATTTTAATTATATATATCAGGTGATATGATAAACGATGGAGTCATCAATGCAATGGAACCTGGTGTTAGATGTTATCATATGATCGTCAGCCCACTATGGTGAGATGTAGTATGACAACGTCATAATCATGACGCCATAAAAAGATTTTTGAGGCTTCTTTAAAATATAAGAATATATATATATATATATATATATATATATGTATATTTCGATTGATGTTCGAATTGTTGTAGAAGTCTATTCTATTTGATTCAACTAGACGATTATTGAAAGATGTTCATAAAATTCAAGCGTTTATTGAAAAATTATGCCAAACCAAATTGTTTTGGTGCGGATTCAGATGTTGAAAAGCTGAGGTGAACAACCCTATATGGGGACATGTTTTTTGGGGACAATGGTTCTGAGCGTAACACATATAGTCGTTACAAAACACTACGTTACGGCCCAACGTAGTGGTACAATAGGCTGGCCACCTAATGTACGTAAAGAGGGTGTTTTCAGTCTTTGTGATTGATAAACACTCTGGTTTGCAGTGTGAAGGATTGAGTTGAAGCACTAGTAAATCGAGAATAGAGTTCATGGTCTTGTGACCCCTCAACATGATTTGGAATCTTTTAAATTCCTGAGTTATTCATACTTCTTCCCAAACTTTTAACAATTGTTGAAGATTCTTGCTATTCTAAAAGGCGAAATGTGGTAAGGATGATATTCCTTAGAAAGAAGTAAGTCGTAAAATGTGACACTGAATGATGAATTTATTGAATAAGTGAGAAAAGAAATTTTGAAATGAGAAGTGGATGAGATATCAAAGAATAATGTAAAAATTTTATTAGAAGAGTTTAATAATTATAGAAAGATCTTTGTGGGAAGAAGTGGTTATAGAAATCAATGAATGAATAAAGTATTAACGTAAAATTTATTTTGATAGATTGAATGAATGAGGATTAATAAATAAAATTCGAGGACGAAATTCATAGAAGAATGGGTGAATGTAATATCCCGAGTGTTTGTGTATCGATCCTTAGAAAAGGAAATTAATGGGTTAAAGAATATATAATACTCAAAATAAAATTGAGTCTAAGTAAAAGGTTATGAAATAAAAATCACTAGAATTTTTATCAAGAATGGTGGAGGTAGGAAATATAAAACTTATATTAAGGTAAAGTGTTGATGTTATTCAACGAAGAGATTTGATGAAAACCTAAGTAAGGTAGGGTTTCGGTAAATCCGAGGACGAAATCCTTATAAGGAAGGAAGGATGTGACAACCCGAATTTTTATAAGTTATTAAAATAGGAATTTAATAATTAAAATTCTTATTATGTGATGTTTTGAATTTGAGTATGTACATGTATGTGCTGTATATTTTAAAATATGTGATTTGGGGTGAAGAGAAATATATATTCATATATTAAAAAAGTGAGGTTTAATAGTACCCTGAGTTATTTGTTTAATCTGTATTTTCGATTATGGGAACAGAATCTTTGTAAGGAGGGAATAATGTGACAATCCAAGATTTTAGTAATTATAATTTAAAATTCTTATTAAATGAAATAAATGTTTTATTGTTGTGGTTATTATTAGTAAATATTTATTACTAGATAGTATTATAAATTAAATTAATTTATAATTTAGGGAGTTGTAATATAACATGAGATGTTATATTGTTATTTTAATTTAATAATTCAAGATGGTATGATAAGTTATTAAATATAAAATTTATAATGAGATTATAATTTTGTGATATTTGTTTAAGTGAAATATTTATTTTAAATATAATATGTGTAATTAATTTATTTGATTAATGTTGGATATGAAAATCCAAATAAATAATCTTTGATTATAAATTATAAACTAAATTGTTTATTAAAATAAATTAATAGAGTTTAATTTAGTTTTGCCAAACAAGGCTTAAAGATATTAAGTCTTTAAATTTTAAAGGGTTTTGCCAAACAAAGCCTTATTACTTTTGGATTTTTAATTTTTTAATTTAATAATCTAAATAAAATAAATTAAAATAATAAATATAATATATTTATATTATATACGTTAGTTTGTAACTGATATTACAATTAGTAGAGTTATTAGAGGTTTATCAGTTTTTATCTTTGCGCTTAAGTGTTAGTTAGTCTACGTGACTTGGTATTTGGCTTAAGCTAAGCAGAGTCTGAGAAGAAGGTTTACAGAGAATTGAGAGAGAATTCTTGACTTTTCCAAAGCAAAATCCTGTGTTTAGCAAGGTTGTGCAAGCTAATTGAAGGTAATTCTCCATATTATATATATATATATATATATATATATATATATATATATATATATATATATATATATGAGTTTATGACATGAAGCTTCAAACTCTGTGAATTCCATATTTTTTGAATTATTGCTATATGACTGTATTATCGCATTTGTATAGAATTGTAATGCTAGAGTTGTATGTAACAAGGATTTTGTATGTTCATTACAGTTAAAAGTAGAAAAGTAATGACAGCGTATGTTTTATGAATATTTTCTCAAATAGTTTATGTAAGTACCAATTTTGATTGTCAATTAGCATGATAAACTGTAAATTAAGTCTTGTTTATGCTAGTTCGTTAAGAAACGAAGAGAACGTAGTTTGAACGAAGAGATTTGGTATAAAACTGATATTACAGTGATGATTTTCGTAAAGGATGTCAAAAATGGTGTTTTTGTATGAAAACATGAAATTTAAGAAATTAAACTAGCTTAAGTTGTTGCTAAATTGTTCTAATTGGTTGAATATGTTGGCAAACATGTTTGTAATAGTTTTATACCAATTGTACGTGTTAATATCACTGTTTGGTGGGTGAAATTCGTGTTAATTGGGCTAAAGTCGGCTACTGTTCACACCCTTTTTGGTTCTGTCAGTGCACTGGCGCAGCTGCGCCGGTGCCAAGGCCAGAAACGGTGCAGCTGCGCCGGTCCCAGGCTTAAGTATGGCGCAGCTGCGCGATACCCTGGTTTAGACAGTAAAGTCTACGTATTTGTAGGACATAACTAACGGAATTAATCTAGTTTGGCAAGGATGTTAACGATGTTCAAGACATAGTGTGGACTATAATAATAGATTGTAGTATGATATAATATCAAAATATGGAGATTTTAGTTGTCACTTGAGTAAGTTATGTAATGAAACCAAATGTGATGTTTTCAAAAGTTAAAGATTAATGATAAGGTTTATATTGGTTTATAGAGAGATAAGTTGAAAGAAAGATTTGAATGATAACTTGATTAGTTAATCTAATATATGATAGAAGACTTAATTGTCAATGGTAAGAGAAGTGTAACGAGATATAAGGCGGAGGTTAAATAACCTAGTTGTTGTTAACAAGTGTAATACATCTAATATGTGGTAATGGCATTTATGACGACTTTAATGAACGTTAAAGTGTCGGTTTCGAAAGAAGTATAAAGAAACTCAAAATGGGATAATGTAATGATAAGTGTCATACGAAGAGGAGTAAATACCTAAAAATATGTGTTAAGTTTTAAGAAGACGCAAGTTATAAAAGATTAAGACTAAGAGTTATTGTGGTGTCGTTATATGTATAACTAATGCATGTGAATATGAACCTTTGAACTGTTATAGGGTGTACGCAAAGCATTTAAGCTGTTTTCGGTAATTGGTAATCTACGATCAAGGCAAGTCTTTCAGTTCCTATTTGCTATATGAATTTGATTGTTTTAAGTATTTATTGCAAATAATATGATGTGTTATATTTATGTTGAAAGCATGAAACATTAAAGTCAACTTATGATTACGTTGATTGAGTAAAGCATGTTGATTGAGTAAGGAACTCAATCTTTATACTTGTTATGTGAACTGTAGCCTGTATGTTATGATAGTCCAATATTTAAGAGATATACGTTGAGTATGTTATTATATGCTACGTGTTGCATGAAAACTGTTAGATTTTGCTGGGCTGTCGAGCTCAACCTTGTAAATAACCATTTTTGCAGGTCAAGATTTCAAGGTAAAGTTATGTGTTACTTAAAAGTCCTTAATCAGATGTGATACTTGAAGATTTATACACTTTGGTTGTGTTAGTATTATTTGAGCCATGTTTAAGGTTCCGAATGATGTATTAATGTTGAATTGTAATATCGTTTCGCGATGTAAACTATTGTAGTATTAAATTTATTCTGAGATATTTAGATGTAAAGGTTGAAGGTTTTGGGAACAATGATAGTTTGTAATAGAAAATTTTAATTATTCTTCAAAATTCAATGGTTGTATTATCAATTAATGATGTAAAATTAGAAGTTGAATGTATTGTTAACGACCTAAGTCGAGAATTAAATGGTTTGAATTTTAGGGTCGTTACAGGTTAATCAGAAAGCTCTAAGAGCCCATCTTTATGCAACTTGGATAATCTTGTTTCATTAATATGACCGAGTCTACAGTGCCACATAAATGTATAATTTACATCAACTTTTTTTCTTTTCTTAGTTTGTTCAATTTGAAGTATATTTTCAGGTAAGTCAAGTATATAAAGTCCATTTCGTAAATTTCCAACACCATATAAAATATTATTATTAAAAATAGAACAACTATTATTCTTTATTATAATGTCAAAACCATCCATATCCAATAAAGAAATTTAAATAATGTTTTTAGTAAGTGACGGAACAAAATAATAATTATTTAATCTAATGGACTTACCTGTAGGCAGTGCTAAAAATATAAGTCCCTATAGATAATGCATCAACCTTTGGACCATTTTCCACTCGTAGGACAACCTCATCCTTGCTCAACTTTCTACTTTTGACCAGTCCCTACGTATTATTACATATGTGAGAACTACAGCCGGTATCGAATACCTAAGTATAAGATTAACTGTTAGAAAAATTAATTTCAATCATAAACAAACCTTGATTAGGATTCGAAGCTTCCCCAAGCTTCTTCTGCTTTTGTTTTACAAGGAACTCCTTGCAGTTCATCTTCCAGCGACCTGGCTTGTTGCAATGGAAGCATATTCCTTTGCTTTCTGGATCATGTTTCTTATTATCCTTTCCTTCCCCCTTTATCTTAGCTTTCTTTGATTTCTTCTTTTCAGAAGATACCTTGGGCCTCTTCCTTTTCTTGGAAGAATTATCCACTAGTAAGACTTGGTTCTTCTTGGATGGGAAGTGACCTTTAGCAGTTTGCAACATGTTAAGTAACTTAGGCAAGCTAACTTCCAACTTATTCATGTTAAAATTCACAACAAATTTTGAGAAGGTGTCGGGGAGTGACTACAAGATCAATTCGTGACTCAACTCCCCATCCATGATGAACCCTAGCTGTCAAAGACATTCAATCAAATTGATCATCATCAAGACATGAGTCTCACCAGTAGTGCCCTCGGTCATCCGAGATCGGAAGATCTACTTAGATATCTTATATCTAGCAGTCCTACTTTGCTCACCATACAACTCCTAGAGGTGTAACAATATAGCAGTAGCATCCATAGTTTCATGCTGACGCTGGAGTTCGTTACTCATAGATGGTAGAATGATGCATTGAGCCAAAGATGCATCATCTTGTCACTTCTTAAAAGTAGCAATCTCTTCTTCAGATATTGTTTCAACAAGTTTTTGAGGGACGGGCGAATTTAGGGCATAAGACATCTTTTTAGCAGTGAGAACAATTCTCAAATTCCATAACTAGTCTGTTAAATTCGGTCCGGTCAGTTTGTTGGCATCCAATATGCTACACAATGATATTAGTGAGTGTGACATTTTCAAAATTTTGCATGTAAAAATATAATATTTTAGCAAACATTCATTTAATTAATTACCAAAATAAATTAGGTCTTATTTTAAATCGGTATCTCCTACTATTTTCTTCAAACTATATTACCCTTATTATATAGTTTGGCAATATCTAATTAAAAATTTGATAGTGAGAATAAGGATCTCATTTGAAATGTATATAGCTGAAATACCTGAATATATATATATATATATATATATATATATATATATATATATATATATATATATATATTAAATAATAAAAATTATTTTGTTTTAAAACATATTAATTAGACTTTGTCATTTATTTCGGTCAAACTAGTCATTTAATTTGCGTGGGCTAATAAATATTAATAAGAGATGGGTAAATTAATTTAGTACAATTTGGGTCTTATTATTAATTGAACCTAATTAGAAGTTTATAAAAAAAAAAGAGACCTCTTAGTTAATAAACAGCTCGACCTAATTTTTTTTCATTATACGAATTGAGGGAAGAGAGGAGGAAGAATTGTGCGGCTGTACGGAAGAAAAGAAATTTCAGGTATACTTTTATTGTATTGGGATACTTTTGATTGTTATGTCAGGGGCTATATATAGAGAGAGAAGTATAATTGTAATGATCCATGTGCAACTTTTCTTGTTGGAATGAAAAGTACTAATTTATATATATAAATAGCAATGGTTCATGAAATGAAACCTGATCATGAAAATATATATATATATATATATATATATATATATATATATATATATATATATATATATATATATATATTAACATATCTTGTTGGTTGCCTGCAGCGGTGCAGGAAACATTTCATTATATATATAGTATATTTCATTAATTTAAATTATATATATTATATGTTAATAAACTTTTTGCCATGAAACTTATAAACGGAATTAGTAAACTAAATTGAAGTTATGTACATTTATTTAAATAAATTATTTTTGTCGGCATAGTTATAAAAAAATTTAATAATAAAATTTATTTGTATTATGTCATTAAAGATTGGATTGTAATAAAATCTTTTTAAATTATTTAGATTGAATGGAGAGTCTAAACGAGTTTTTAGAATAAACTTTGGGTATTACATTACTTAATCTAGGTATGGATTCCGTACTCTTTTAGCGAGACTCTTTTATTTTTAATTTGTTCGTTTCGTTATTCGTTTTGAAATTTAGTATTGTTTCTCATAATTATTCTTTGTCAATTTATTGTGATAGTTTTGTTTTGGCTTTATATTAGAACTCATATTTGTACTCTTTAGACTAGTGTATCATGTCTAAATTTTATTTTGATATTTATAGTGATGTACATGTTAGTATATTTTTGGAGACTTATATTGATGATTCGTTCGATCAAACATGTACACATTAGAACTCATTTGTGTTGATATTATGTCGCATGTGTTGTGACATGAAATTTGTTAGAATACCATAGGGTATACCTGAGCTATAACCACATGTGGGGGTACCATAGGCATGTCCTTTTGGCACCGAGGCAGGACACTTTCCGTGGCGGTGTGATCAGTCCACAACGTCTCCATTTTGTGCTCCGGTGGGAGTTTGCTATTTGGTGTTTTGTTCTGGGAGGCGTATGGGTCGACCTAGTGTTTCTATTCTGTTCTGTTCTGCGAATTGGTGATGTTTGTGCCAAACACACCTTCCAATTTTTGCATGCATCTGGATTGCACAATCCGATGTGTGATTGCCTGTGTGACATTATTTGACTTGCTTGTGTGGTAAGGTATATTACTATTTATTTTGGGCTCGGTATGAAATAACACCTAGCCATTTGATTCAGCCTATTATTTCATTGTGTTAGTTTTGTTAGTTTCAGTCTAGTTCATTAAATTGAGTTAGCTATTTCGGTTCATTATTTGTATTCTATATCCATACTGGGTATTTGGCTCATGCTGTATTTTTCTTCTGGCAGGTAAATAGGGGGATCAAGGGCAAGTGTGATGAGAGCTCCCTTCATTCCAATAGTTTAGAGATATTTTGTTTAGGCTTGATATGTTAGTTTATTTGGAATTATAATAATTATTTTAGATCGTGGTTTGAGTCAGTGTGGAATTTATTATGGTTTGTCTTATGACATTTAATTATTATGAGATTATTATTTTGTGGTTTAGAGCCTTGTGATATTCCTTAGTTCTGTTGTGTTTTGAGTAACCTCTCTTTCTATTTCAGAAAGGGATGTTACAGAGTTGGTATCAGAGCCAGGTTCTTTCTTGTAAAAAAACCTATTTAGGTTTGACCTATGAGTTATGGGTAGACTTCTGGGTTAGGTTTTTATTCTGATTGATTTTCTGTTTAGCTATCATATCAGCTATATTCGAATCTGTCTCTAATCTACTTTGTTATCTATCGTTGATCTCTTTGTTAGATGGCTCGTAGATCCGTCAAAATTAGTAGGAGGTGAGGCAACAATAGGGGAAGAGGTGAGCCCAATGAGCAACCTAATGATCAAGTTAATGCTCAATTGGCTACCTTGGTGAATCAGGCGGTGAATCAGGCTTTACCTTAGTTGGTAGCACATGTTGTATAGGTAATGCAGCAGTAGCCGTCGCCAAAAATTCCTGAGCAAGAGAACCCGAGAAATAATGGTCCGTATGAAAATGTTAAGGAAGGGAATGCGGATGGCAATGATCCGCAGGGGGTGACAATGTATGTATGGTTGGAAAGGTTTCAGAAGCAGAAACCACAATCATTCAGTTCAACACCGACTCCAATTGAGGTAGAGAATTGGATTGCCTCCCTGGAGAAGATTTTTGATGTGTTATGTTGCTCAGATAATCAAAGAATGTTACTTGCTGCTTACAAGCTGGAAGGGGATGCACAGAGGTGGTGGAAGGTGATGAAAGTAACCAAGGGTGATGGTTATGCTGAAGCACTTAGTTGGGCGGATTTTTGCGAGGTCTTTTATCAGCAATACTTCCCAACTGCTGATAAAGAGGCATATGCCAGAGAATATCTGTCTATTCGACAAAAAGAAGATGAGTCCATCATGGATTTCATGACGAGGTTCACCAGGTTGGCAGGCTTTAAGGGAACTACTGCAGGGACTGCAGCAGAACAGGCAAAGAAGTTTAAGTGGCAGATTCATTATAGGTATCGGTAGCATCTCATTAACACCAAGATTACAGATGTGTTAGCAGTGGTCAATGCAGCCAAGAATATTGAGATGGAGCGACAGGACTTTCGGTCTTCTAAACCAGACGGGAGTAGAAAGAGGGACACAGATGACCAATAGGATCAAACTTCGGGTCAGCGTGGGAAGAATTAGGGTGGTCAGTGGAACAGGAACCGTGGTAGCCAATAAGGGCAGTGGCATGGTCAGAATCAAAATAGGGGTTATCAGCAGGCGCCTCAGCAAGGGCAGAATTGTCAGCTTCAGCTACCTTGGCATGGTCAAAATTGTCAGCAGTGGCAGAATCGTCAACAGGGACAAAATTAGGGTCGTTATCTAGGACCAGCTGGTGGGGGTAACCCAAATCTCATTCTGATAGCTCCTTGTGCTACTTATGGGGTTAATCATCCTGGGAGGTAGTGCCATAGACTCACTGGTGCATGCTTCTTATGTGGACATAGTGGTCATATTGCTAGGGATTGTACCGGTCCACGTGGTAATGGTGGAGGTGGTGAGAATGGTGGCAATGGAGGTCAACATCAAGGTGGTCGAGTTTTTGCTTTGACGTATAACCAGGTGGCAGGTGCACCAAGTACTATTTCTGGCACTCTTTTAGTTGGCAATCGTGAGGCGTCTATTTTGTTTGATACGGGTTCTACTCATTTTGTTGTTGCTCAGTCTTTCGTTCTGCACCTGGGTGTGCCATCTCAGTTAATAGATTCTGCTATGTCTATTGCTACCCCAATGGGGACTTCTATTGTTATTTCTAATTTATATCGAGGGTGTGCGATCAGTTTTATGGATAAGATTCGCAAGGCTAATATTCTTCCGATGTGTATGCATGATTTTGATGTTATTCTGGGGATGGACTGGTTGGATAAACACCATACCACTATCGATTATCAGGCGAAGAAGGTTATATTTGGAGATGTGAAGTCTCCACAATTCGTATTTCAGGGTTCACAGCCGAGTAGAGTGGTGAAGTTAATTTCAGCTTTGAAGGCAAGAAAGTTGGTGGCAAAGGGTTATGAGGGGTATTTGGCGTTTGTGAACGATACCTCTAAGAGTTAGTCCCGCATTGAGGATGTTCTAATTGTTCATGACTTTTCTAATGTGTTTCCTGAGGAGTTGTCAGGGTTGCCACCCCAGTGAGAAGTAAAGTTTGCTATTGAGCTTGTTCCTAGTGCGGAGCCTATTTCTAAGGCACCGTATCGAATGGCACCATTGGAGTTACAAGAATTGAAGGAGCAGTTGTAGGAATTGTTAGATCGTGGTGTGATTCGGTCGAGTGTTTTGTCGTGGGGTGCTCCAGTCCTGTTTGTAAAGAAGAAGGATGGGTCTATGAGGTTGTGTATAGACTGCAGGGAGTTGAACAAGATTACCATCAGGAATCGGTATCCATTGCCGAGGATTGATGACTTGTTTGACCAACTTCAGGGGGTAAAGTATTTTTTGAAGATATACTTGAGGTCGGGCTATCATCAGTTGAGGGTAAGGGATGAGGATATCCCTAAGACAGCTTTTTGTACTCGATATGGGCATTACTAGTTTCTGGTGATGCCATTCGGGTTGACTAACGCTCTGGCGGTGTTTATGGATTTGATGAATCGGGTGTTCAGGAAGTACTTAGACCAATTTGTCATTGTCTTTATTAATGACATTTTGGTTTACTCCAAGTCTAAGGAAGAGCATGAAGAACATTCTTCGCACAGTGTTGGTTATTTTGCAGAAAGAGAAGTTGTATGCTAAATTCTCTAAATACGAGTTTTGGTTGGAGCAGGTTGCATTTTTGGGCCACGTTTGTTTCTGCTAAAGGGATTAAGGTGGATCTTGCGAAGGTTGAGGCTATCACTAAATGGTCGAGACCTACTATAGTGATGGAGATTAGGAGTTTCTTGGGTTTGGCAGGGTATTATAGGTGGTTTGTGGAAGGGTTTTCTCTACTTGCCTTACCGTTGACCCAGTTGTTAAGAAAGGGCATGAAGTGTGTATGGAATGAAGATTGTGAGATGAGTTTTGAGGAGTTGAAAAAAAGGCTTGTGACTGCTCCTATACTTACATTGCCGTCGGGGACTGGAGGTTACCAGATTTATAATGATGCTTCTAAGAAGGGCTTGGGGTGTATTTTGATGCAGCACGGTAAGGTGATTGCTTATGCTTCTAGGCAACTTAAACCTTACGAGGTGAATTACCCTGCACATGATTTGGAGTTGACAGCGGTGATCTTTGCCCTAAAGATTTGGAGGCATTATGTGTATGGGGAGACTTGTGATATCTTCACCTATCACAAAAGTCTTAAACATATCTTCACTCAGAAGGAGCTCACATAAGGTAGAGGCGTTGGTTAGAGCTTCTAAAAGATTATGATGCTAAAATTCAGTATCATCCGGGGAAGGCAAATGTGGTTACAAATGCTCTTAGCCGAAAGAGTTTAGGGAGTGTAACAGCCCTTATTACATAACCTCAACTTATTTCGGATATGGAGCGACTCGAGTTGGAGTTGTATGTACGAGGTTTAGATGGACATTTGGCTGGTATAAGAGTGGATCCATGTCTTATATTGCGGGTCAAAGAAGCTCAAAAAGAAGATGGGTAGTTATGGAGTATGACGCTGAATCTAGAGGAGGACAAGTGTGAGAACCCAGAATTTCACATAATTCAAATTTTTCGAATAGATTTTTTTTTGAAAAAGAATAAAGAGAAAGTACTTGAATCATATAAATGTATATGATAATGAAGCTAAATAGTTAATTTATTAACTAAGAAGTATACTTAATCATTTTCAAGGAAGAGTAATAAAAGTTATGTAAGAAATTAACATGGCTTGAATGTTAGCCTTGATTATTAAATTAAAAGGATTTACAATCCTTAAGTAATTGTGTTGATGATTATGTGAGTGTTTATAACTTATTAAGTCGATTAGGGCTATCAAGTTAATACACTAGAGGGATATGTTATGACATATGTGAGTTATGTACGTGATTAAGTAAATATGTATTATATAATGTGTTTACATTTATTTTGTAAAGAGATGAAGAATAAAGTTATGTAACCTAATACATTTATTAGGTATGATAATTAAATAACCTAATGTGTTATAATTTAAGAGAATGATAGTATTTAAAAATATATACTAATCCGAAGAAATTTATTTGATGCATCTCAATTAATTAATCTTATAACCTAAATAATAGCAAGTCTAATTGGGTTATGAAATTAAAAATATATGAGTAAGAAATTAACTTGCTAATGGGTGTAATGGAACCCTATTTAAAAAGTAGGGAATTGATAAAAACTAATAAGTATAGAACTATGTTGATTTGCAAGTCCATAGAATTAAAATTTCTAGCCCAAAGAATTAAAGGAGTGGCCCAACCTTTAGCCCAAGTGGGAGGGGACATGTTGAACATTAAGTAAGTTAATTAAAGCATAAAAAGAAAGTCAAATTGGGACAATCTAAGGCCATGTGGCCGGATATTAGAGAGGCAAAAAGGAGGGGGATGAATGTGATGATTAGTTACTTTAGTAGGTGAACAACTTATAACAAGTGTCCAAGTTCTATTCAACCAACACATTAAGAATTAAGTGCAAGTAACCACATAGTCAATGAGAGAGACAAAGAGCAAGAGTGTGGGGGAGTTATCTAGATATACAAAATATATCTATACAATTTTACTAACATCTAATTCCTTTCTCTTTTATTTTTTATTTCATTTTCATCTTTTATATCTCTCACTTCCTAAGTTAGCAAAAGCAACTAAGAGAGAGAGAAAGCCTAAGGAATTTCGGCTATAGAGAGAGAGAGGAGAGAGGGAGAGTTTTTGAAAGCTTCATAGTTCCTAATCAAGGTTTAGGAAGAAAGAGAAGAAGGAAAGGCTAAGGTATAACAAAATTTCTACTTATGTAGTCTAATTTCCTTTTTAGTTTGATTTAATTTTTTTTTTATAATTTGAAGTTTTGATCTTGAGGTTTAAAATCTTAGATCTAGGTGTATATAAGTGTTTTATGTTTAGATCTAACCTTTTTGAGGATCAAAAGTTAAATCTAAAGTATGAGATAGAAACTAGATTTTTCAAAATGTAGAGAACCTAATTTTTTTTATTAGCCTTGATGGTGCTTAACTTTGTGTTTGATGCTTGATTGATGAAATAGATCATGTATTATGGTAGATTCATGGGTATATGAAGTATGAGTAGGTAGTATGATGAGGTATGTTAGTTATTATGTGAGAACATAGAAGTTTTCTTAGAAACCACAAAGGATGGAAAGTCAGATTTTTGTATAAACGAAATATGAAATTCAAATGACCATATCTCCTATTATATTTAGAATTTTTGAGTGTGGTCAAGTCCTAGAGTTAGATCTGTAAGTTTTCTAATATCTCCAATTGGAATCACTAAAAAAGGAGTTGTAGATTTCTGTATGTACTAGTTTTAGCAAAGGACTCCAAAGCTGCAAAATGACGAAAATAAGCTGCGAAAGAAATTGTAAGGGCTGTTTCGGCAACTTAAGTTGTGAAATAAATTCAGGCCTTTTGGGGAATGAAAATATATGGGATAAAGTAGGTTATGTCAAAAAATGAGCTCATTCCGACTTAAAATGACCAAGTTATGACCAATTCAATATTTGGGTTTTTTGGACAAAAATCGCTATAACCGAAGTTCTATAACTCCAATGGCCACGAAATTTAAACTGGAGGCTCACGTTAACACGTATAAGATTATGTCAAGAGATGGGAATTTCTGAAGTTAAGCACGAGGTAGCTAATTTCTTAAGGAATTAACTAAAAATATTTTTTGAAAAATACTAAAGGAAGTTGAAAAATTATGGAAAAATACTTTTTGTGTATGAAATATATGTATATGTGTTTGGACAAAGGATAGAAAAATAATAAGTTGATTTGGTATTTTCGTGAAAAGGATATGGAATCCAGCTTGCTGGATTGAAAATTCTGGTGAATCCAGCTTGCTGGATTGAAAAGAAGTTTACTGAATTGAAAATATATTGAATCCAGCTTGCTGGATTGTAATCTAGTTGATGAATTTGGAATCCAGGTTGCTGGATTTGGAATCCAGTCTGCTGAATTGGTAATTTGATTGTTAGATTTAGCATCCAAGTTGCTGGATTAGTATGTAACTTATTAGATGTTAAAGAATAACTTGTGAAATAAAAAAGTAAGTGTTAAATCATAATATATATGATATATAGATTAAAGAATTAGCAAAGGATGATAATAATACTAATATTGTAAGGTGTTATCTAATATTTCATTATGTGATTAAGTGTTAGATAATTGATTGATAAAGTAATTGTACTATGATACAAAGTATGATATGCTGATTAAAAGATCAATCTTATTAATTATAGGTATTTCAAAAGAAGTTAACTTAAATTGTGTAGCAGTAGTCAACGAATCAGGCAAGTTTCCTAACTCAACTTGAGTTACTATTTTTCAAGCATGGTAGTGGATAATTATTGATAGTTATTCACATTAATAATGATTGTTGTAATTCGCACGTAGTGCAATTGATTCTTGTTTTATTATTTGAACTATTTATAAATCATGTCTCAGCTAATTGTTTTAGCAAGACTAATATTTGTTAAAGCTTGAAATGTTCTATTTATTATGAACTGAATTGTTATTGGAAGATCTATGACATTGGTTTCGGCTAGATTAGTATTGTTATTAATTATTGAAATCACAGTATTTCTTTGAAAGTAATCCAAACCATATTGTTGTGGTACGGATTCGTGATGTAAGACTGAGATGAACAAATTTTAATGTCGTAAATCGACCTATGCGCTATTACTGAGTATTATGCATAATATAGGGTACAAAGGAGTTGGCCGCTCCAGGTACTTGCAGAAGAGTATAGTTTAGTTTTTATAACTAATTTATATTATTGTGGTAGTTTAGTTTTAATAACTAAATGATTCCTCTAGTAGTTCATGATCCTTTTGTGATCACTCAGCATGAAATCTGGGTATATCCAACTTTTATTGAATATTGTTGCAGTATTGTTAATTCTTATTATTCAATTGAATATTATTGAATCTTTGAAAGAATTTTACTCTTTCATCTCTGATATGTTATTCAGTATGAAATGGGAGAATGTTTTATTATTGAGATTGAATTATTATTCAGCTACTTCGAAATCTTTTGATTATTGTTGAAGTTCTAAAGAAGCTAGACCCTTCTATTCATGATATATATATATATATATATATATATATATATATATATATATATATATATATATATATCATTTATTGTATATTTTAACTTGCTAGGCAAACTTATTGCTCACCCTTGCTTAAATAAAATATTTCAGCTAATGCCGAAGTAGCAGAAGGTTCTAACAGGGACAAAGGCAAAGGCAAGGTTCAGGAGTAGTTAGTGTCAACTTTTAATGGTTATGTTTTATTATGTAATTATTTATGTAAACCTTTTGGTTATATAAGGGTATGTAAATTATGTTAATGTTAGTTAACCTGAGATATTGTTATAAGTTGTGTTAAGGAATATTATGAATGATGTTTTTCATTAATGAATGAGTAGTTAGATGTGATATATTTGATGGATCGTGAGCACCAAACCCGTGGTTAGGGAACCCAGATTTGGGGGCGTCACAGCAAGCAGCCCGAGTTTCGTATTGATGACCATGGTGTGATTTGGTTGGGTGTGCGTTTGTAGGTACCGTAAGATCCAATCATTTGGGAGGCTATGTTGGCTGAGGCTCATAGTTCACCATTTTCTATTCATCCAGGTTCTATGAATATGTATAGGGACTTGAAGAAATTTTTTTGGTGGAATGGGATGAAACGAGATGTGGCTGAATATGTTGGGAAGTGCCTCACTTGTCAACAAGTGAAGATAGAACATCAACGAGCTAGTGGTTTACTACAACAGTTAGACATTCCAGTTTGGAAGTGGGATGATATCACAATGAATTTTGTGACTGGTTTGCCGATGACTTTTAGGAAGAATGATGCCATTTGGGTAGTGGTGGATCGGTTGACTAGATCGACACACTTCTTGGCTATCCATGAGGGTTACTCGGTGGATAGGTTGGCACAAATCTTTCAGCAGGAGATAGTTAGGCTTTATGGTACTCCGGTGTCTATTGTTTTAGATCAGGACCCACGGTTCACTTCTTTTCATCCGCAAACTGATGGGCAATCCGAACGGACTATTTAGACGTTGGAACACATGTTGAGGTCTTGTGCACTTGAGTGGTCGAGTAATTGGGATGATTACTTGAGCCTATTTGAGTTTGCTTATAACAACAACTGGCATGCAAGTATTGGAATGGCTCCGTTTGAGGCATTGTATGGTAGGAAGTGTCTGTAACAATCTAGATTTTTATTATAATATTTAAATATTTATTGAATTATATAAATATTTAATGGATGTGTTTATTGTTGAATAAGTATTTGTTTAATTGATTTGATGTGATTTGATTATTTATTTGTTTAATAAATAATTAATGAGTTAAGGAAAGTAATTATTTTGAAATAGTAATCTAACTTAATTTAATAATTAAGTTAGAGAATTTATAATGATTAAATAAATTATTATATTATGCAATGAATTGTTATTAGAATTTGTGACGCCCCCAAAATTAGGTATACATCACCCATCTTGGGTCGTCAGATACATAGTACAGAATACAAATACAACTTTCTAATACAACTGTCGTGTACAATACGACAAAACATAAACTGTGAGTTTGAATACAAATATTATCTTCTAGAGAGTATTCATACTCAAAAGGAGTCCTCATTACATTTATTAACACACCATTACATAGAATAGTGAGGACTACTAACTAATACTATCATTCGGACCATCACTTCGTTCCCCGACTTGCCCCAGCTACGTTCTCATTTCCTGAAGAGAAAAGTGAAAGAAAGGGTGAGCTCAACTAGCACAGTAAGAAATATTATGACTAAGATAATGCAGAATAAATTATCATTAGCCTTCAACAATGTTAAACTGATAAAATATAATAGACATCAAGTTTAACTGCAGCGGAACAAGCAATCCATTAAAAGAGTCAAGTAGAAAATAAACTCTACTATCTTTTATGATTTAAAAAGTTTTTCAACACTGTTTTCGCTGGGACTTAGCTTAATAAAATAATCCACATCATCGAATCACCCCTGCACTACGGCCAAGGATATTAGTGTATTCATTAATGGTCATGATCATGCCAACAACTGTCCATCAATGCACTACGGGCTAATGAGGACTTTTACCACATTATTTGTAACATTACTGTGACGCCCCAAAATAGGTCCATTCCACCCAACCCATTCTGAGTCGTTAAATACATGGTACAGAAAATAACTACAACTTTATTACAACAATTGTCGTACAAAATACAACAACACATATGCTGTGAGTTTGGATACAAATATATACCAAATGTGACATTTGACACCATCATGTATCAGCACCTCACAAAGGTACCTTACATAAAGGTACAGTCAAAAACTGTTTTAGAAACTAGAATATTTGGAAAGTGCTCAAGGAAACCTTCGTACATGGGAGGCCACACGTCTAGGTTATGATAGATATCATATGACCATAGAATTATCCTTGGTTGACCCAATAGACCCCAAAGAAAAACGAGAAGATTACTATCATATTCTTCCCAATGGTGAGTCTTCTCTTGACTTATCATTATCTCCACTGTCTCTAATTGAGAATTATACTTCAAACAAACACCAAGATTATATAGGTAGTGCTCGTAGATATACTCAGCAAGTGGATGAGCATAACCCTGTCTTACGATGACACGAGGTTGTATGTCATTAGACATCTTGTATGATAGTGACAAAACACCCTTCCAACGTTGGGTTCGCCTCACCAAATTTTCTTCACCAAATATAACAACTAAATGATGACCACCGTTCTATTCCCTTGTTACCTCCGCTCGACCCAGCTACACTCTTATTACCTGAAAGGAATTATGAAACAGAAGGGTGAGCACAACTAGCCCAGTAAAGAATATCATGACTAAAGATAAATAAATTATCAATAGTCTTCATCAGTAATAAATCAAAGATTTAGAACATATGGTAGATGATAAAAATTTCAACCATAGTTGTAGCGGAACGAGAAATCCATTAGAAGAGTCAAATAGACTATAAAGTCTATTATCTTCTCCATGTTAAAAATCCACCAACAATGTTTTATCCCTGTAACATCAATCAACAATTCTGGTCCACAATCATATGAATAACTCATAATCATATCTGTAGTTCTAAATTCCTCTTCTCATCCAGGACGAAGATAATTTTCATCACATATCTTTACCTGAAACATCAAAGATCATGGTTACACCAAATCACATTTTCTATTCATAATCATACTAATAACTTCATCTTTGCACCACGGCCACAAATGCATCTATGCACTACAGGCCACAGATGACTTTCAATATTTTATAAACATGAGGATGATGACAATGATATAAGAATTCAATAAAACAAGTTCAAGAATTAATTTATCCAAGAATTAACAACGTCCAAATTGTCAACATGATACTGCTTTGTGGAGTAAAATTCAAGAATGCTTAGAAGAATATTTTCATGAAAAGATACTGGATGAACCGCAATTATCAAAGATATTCCACTAATTTCATGGAGTATAGAAGTTAAAACTTAACCAACTGAGTATAATAAATAATGGAATAACAAAAGAAATCATCTGGCATGCGATAGACCGCACAGACAAGTTATTCCAACATAATAATAAATAATAGAACCAGGTCCGGCGTAAATGCACAGACAGGATATTCCGACAGAATAATAAATAATGGAACCAGGTCCGGCGTAAACGCACAGACAGGATATTACGATAGAATAATAAATAATGGAACCGGGTCCGGTGTAAAACACACAGACAGGATGTTCCAACAGAATAATAACAAGATAGAACCAGGTCTGGTGTAAAACACACAGCCACGATGTTCCAATAGAATAATAATAAAAACGAAACTCGGTCCGGTGTAAAACACACAGACAGGATGCTCCAACAGAATAATAGAAGAATGTCACCAAGTATAGGGTAGACCGCGTATATAGGTTATTCCAACAGAATAATATGAAATGGAATAACAACAGTTCTCTCTATAGTTTCTCTCTATAGTTTCTCGCTCTAGAGTTCAGTGAATTCGTAAGAAATAATAAAGGAATGAGCTTCTATTTATAGGAGAATTGAAGGATACTATTGGACTGTATAGTAGGAATTCAGACGAAATCAGTTGCTGATTCACAGCTCCACTGATCCAACGCATCAGTAATCTTTGTCAAAGAGTTAGCCAATGAAAAAAATGAACACATGCAACATTAAAAGCCTTGACCAATTAAAATGCTCCATAATGTACGAGTTGCCAAATCTGCTGCATGATTGAACAAATTTTGGCCAATAATATTCAAACTTGGAAAAATAAATCTGAATCCTGCCAATTCTTTCTTCTTCTTTTCTTTCCAATCAACATCCCACTATCATATAAATATATATAAAATAATAATGCTTCTCTCCACCACAACCCACTAACATAAATATATATATAACAATCACACACCTGCCAATAATATACTCCTCAACCCACAACACACCACTACATAATAATTCTCCCACCAAAACCCACTACCACACACACACTCCTACACACACGAAAACACATACACACACACACACAAAAGTCAAATATATATATATACTTTATAACTTTCGTCCGATAATTTTGAAAAGCGGGTAAATAGGGATCCAAATAATAAGCAAAACTGAGTGACTTCTCACGTAAGCATCAATAATCAATACCGCGTGTTACTATACAACCACGCGTATTACTGTACTTTTAACACCGGGTGTTTCAACAGTTAACGGTAAAACTTCCACCGTTATTTTCATAAAGTATTTTTATCGTTTTTTCAATTCGACAATAATTCCATTGTGTGGTCCACCAATGATTGTACTGTCGTACGGATATTCCCCGACAAAACGAATATTCCCCGACCAATCGAATATAATATAACAACTTGCATACTATGCAAAATTTATAAATATTACCCACAACTATAACATTATATCAATTTCACTCTATAATATTTAAAAATAATATTTATATAAAATTAATCTTTATTCAAAAAGTTGGGATTTTACAATCTCCCCTTCTTAAGAAATTTTTCCCTCGAAATTAGGGTGCGTACCTGGTATGTCGAAGAGGTAAGGATACCATGATTTTATTTCAAATTCTAATTCCCAAGTCATTTCCTCAACATCGTGGTTTCTCTACAAAACTTTGACTTGAGGTATAACCTTGGAGCGTAGAATATGTTCTTTCTTATCCAATATTTGAACAGGAACTTCTTCATATGTCAAATCCTCCGCTATTTCGTCCGGTTCTAACTCAATAATGTGGTTCGGGTCTTCCACATATTTGCGTAACATGGATATGTGAAAAACGTTATGAACACGAGACATACTTGGCGGTAAAGCGAGTCTGTAAGCCACAGTTCCTACTCGATCGAGGATTAAAAATGGACCGATGAATCGAGGATTGAGCTTTCCTCTCTTTCCAAATCTCGTAACTCCTTTCCATGGAGCAACACGTAAGAACACATGATCTCCTACATCAAATTTCACGTCCTTTCGATGAAGATCAACATAACTCTTTTGTCGATCTTGTGAGGTTTTTATACGTTGTCGGATCGTTTGAATCTTTTCTGTAGTCATACGTACCAACTCCGGTCCCAACAACGTTGCTTCACCCACCTCATCCCAACATACTAGAGAACGACATTTTCTTCCATACAATGCTTCGAATGGAGCCATGCCAATACTTGCTTGATAACTGTTGTTGTAGGAAAACTTCACCAATGGTAAGAACTTGTCCCAACTTCCCTTGAAGTCAAGGACACAGAGTCTTAATAAATCTTCTAGAGTTTGAATAGTCCTCTCTGATTGTCCGTCCGTCTGAGGATGATATACCGAACTAAATCGTAAATCTGTGCCCATAGGTTTTTGTAAACTAACCCAAAATCGCGAAGTGAATCTTGGGTCTCGATCAGAAACTATGGATACTGGCATACCATGCAGTCTTACAATCTCGTTTATGTACATACGAGCAAGACGTTCAAGTGTATAAGTTTCTCGTATTGGTAAGAAATGAGTAGACTTGGTCAATCTATCAACAATGACCCAAATCGCATCTATACCTTGAGAAACCTTAGGAAGACTGGTAACGAAATCCATGGTAATGTGCTCCCACTTCCATTCTGGAATTTCAAGTGGTTGCAATGGACCTTTTGGTACTTGATGCTCCGCTTTGACTCATTGACAAGTTAGACACCTTGAGATAAACAGCGCTATCTCTCTCTTCATATTGCTCCACCAAAATATATGACGAAGATCATGATACATTTTGGTACTTCCAGATTGGATTGCAAACGGTGTGTTGTGCGCCTCCATTATGATGTCATACTTTAAATCAGGGTTGTTAGGAACACAAAGTCTGGAGTTGAATCGAAGTATTCTTTCATCATCGATTCTTGCTTATAGAATAACGCCCTCTTGAACCTTCTTCATTCATCTGCTCTGAGTATGTAGCTTGAGCGACTTTAACTTTATCAATTAAAGTCGATTCTACTCGTATATTCGTTATCTTCACGTGGGTTCGTATATTCACACTTATAAACGCATACGATCTTCTACCCAACGCGTCAGCTACCACGTTCGCTTTTCCACGATGATATTAAATGGTACGATCGTAATCTTTAACAGCTCGAGCCAACGTCTTTGGCGCATGATACATTCGTTTTAAGTAAAGAAATATTTGAGGGTTTAAGAAATGGGTTTTGTACTGGGGTCAATACAAAATTCGATTTCACGCTCTAGGGGTAGGCTAGGAAGTCTTCAAGAATACGTCAGGAAATTTATTAATAATAAAAATATCATTCAAAACTGTGACTCTTATCCCAGACTTGGATAACACGTCATATTGATACCTATCAACTTGTCATCGTCATTTGCAACGTCTCCTACGAAAAGTCTGGCTTCGGTGTATTCCACACCAGGAAGTCAACAACGAAAGGAACGGAGATCTTTACTTATGGCTTGATATGACAATTATTGACTTTAGTGGTTTGGTTGCTTGAATTCGCATAACAGGTTGGTTAGGAATATGAAAGTTAACAATCTTACGAAAAACATGATGGGTAGTTAACTAATCGTTTTCAAAAATCACATATCGATAGGTAACGTGAAAGTGTTGATTTGAATCAAACAAGATTTATAAATATTGGAGTTAACGAAGGTTTCTCCTAACAGAGTTTTAACAGATAAGTCAAAGTCTAATAAAAAATTTTTATTATTATTATTTTTTTTAAGAGCCAAGTTTAAACGTTGAACACAACTAGGTGAAATACAAGAGTGGATAGAACCAGTATCGAATAAGGTACAAACTTCGCAAGGGTTTATGATTAGATTACCCGCGATAACTTCATTTGGGTTCCTCACTTGTTGGGAAGTCATGACAACCGCTCTCCCTTGAACTACCCGGCTTTGACTTGTCTCGGGTAGCATTTGGTGTCATCACTATCGTTGGAATTGACTTTAATATAGGGCATATTCCACCCTCAACTACTTCATCGTACTCCTGCTTCATGATCTGAATCATCAATCTTCGATCCATATCGAGTTCAGATTGACCGCTCTGTACAGGGTAATTCAAAACTCGATGTTGGGTTCTCCCAATTGCTGTCCAAAAAGAAAAATGTATATCATCTATTTTAGCCTTTTTGGATCGGACGTCTCTTTCTACAATATCAACAAGTCGTGCGGCTTTTACCCACGCATCCTTCATTCTCACTCGTTCAGTTGTTTCTTCTTTCAGCTGATCCTTGATATTTGAATTCTCAGATTCTAACTTTAATATCTTACACTCTGCCAAAGAGTGATTTTGTTCTAGCATCACATATCGGGTAACACAATTTTGAATCGTTACATCTCTTTGCTCCACGACCGCCTGCCGTTCTTCAGCCTGCTCTTCTAACTCATGAACACGATTTTGTAATTCTAAGTTTTGATCATAAATTTCTTCTAACCAATTCTCCTCAGGTTCCTCTTCTTCCTCTTTTTCCTCACTCTCAGCTGCTACCTCTGCCACTAGCTCGGGTGCAACTATTAGTTCTTCACTTACCACGTAGATATCTCTAATTTCTTATTCGCCTGATATTACATTATCATGGTTGGTGATTAGAGGTGCCACGGTCTCATTCACTCCATTGTTGACATTTTTAGCTGCCATTTTCAAATACTGCCACAAAACAAGGGTTAATTAACATGTCACATATTATCAATATACTCTGACCAACTAATTAAATAACAAATAAACTTAGGTAGGTTATACTAGTGAAAGAATTCCTAGTCTCTTCCCTCCTAGTTCTTGTCTCACACCTTAGCCAGGGATCATATCCCTAAGCTCTGATACCAACTGTGACACCCCCAAAATTAGGTATACATCACCCATCTTGGGTCGTCAGATACATAGTACAGAATACAAATATAACTTACTAATACAACTGTCGTGTACAATACGACAAAACATAAACTGTGAGTTTGAATACAAATATTATCTTCTAGAGAGTATTCATACTCAAAAGGAGTCCTCATTACATTTATTAACACACCATTACATAGAATAGTGAGGACTACTAACTAATACTATCATTCGGACCATCACTTCGTTCCCCGACTTGCCCCAGCTACGTTCTCATTTCCTGAAGAGAAAAGTGAAAGAAAGGGTGAGCTCAACTAGCCCAGTAAGAAATATTATGACTAAGATAATGCAGAATAAATTATCATTAGCTTTCAACAATGTTAAACTGATAAAATATAATAGACATCAAGTTTAACTGCAGCGAAACAAGCAATCCATTAAAAGAGTCAAGTAAAAAATAAACTCTACTATCTTTTATGATTTAAAAGGTTTTTCAACACTGTTATCGCTGGGACTCAGCTTAATAAAATAATCCACATCATCGAATCACCCCTGCACTACGGCCAAGGATATTCGCGTATTCATTAATGGTCATGATCATGCCAACAACTGTCCATCAATGCACTACGGGCCAATGAGGACTTTTACCACATCATTTGTAACATTACGGTCATGATTATACAGAATAATCCCTGGTCATAATCATACCAAGTCCATCTATGCACTACAGGCCATAGATGACTTTCAACATTTTATAAACATGAGGATGATGACAATGATATAAGAATTTAATAAAACAAGTTCAAGAATTAATTTATCCAAGAATTAACAACGTCCAAATTGTCAACATGATACTGCTTTGTGGAGTAAAATTCAAGAATACTTAGAAGAATATTTTCATGAAAAGATACTGGATGAACCGCAATTATCAAAGATATTCCACTAATTTCATGGAGTATAGAAGTTAAAACTTAACCAACTGAGTATAATAAATAATAGAATAACAAAAGAAATCATCTGGCATGCGATAGACCGCACAGACAGGTTATTTCAACAGAATAATAAATAATGGAACCAGGTCCGGCGCAAATGCACAGACAGGATATTCCGACAGAATAATAAATAATGGAACCAGGTCCGGCGTAAACGCACAGACAGGATATTCTGATAGAATAATAAATAATGGAACCAGGTCCGTTGTAAAACACACAGACAGGATGTTCTAACAGAATAATAACAAGACGGAACTAGGTCTGGTGTAAAACACACAGCCAGGATGTTCCAACAGAATAATAATAAAAACGGAACCAGGTCCGGTGTAAAACACACAGAGAAGATGTTCCAACAGAATAATAGAAGAATGTCACCAAGTATAGGGTAGACCGCGTATACAGGTTATTCCAACAGAATAATAAGAAATAGAATAACAACAGTTCTCTTCATGAATAAGAAAAAATAACACCCCTTACCGTTTTAAAGAAGAGCTGAAATAAGGAAGTAGTTAAGTAGCAGAATACTCTTCCTCTCTCTCTCTAGTTTCTCTCTCTAGAGTTTAGTGAATTCGTAAAAAATAATGAAGGAATGAGCTTCTATTTATAGGAGAATTGAAGGATACTATTGGACTGTACAATAAGAATTCAGACGAAATCAGTTGCTGATTCACAGCTCCACTGATCCAACGCATCAGTAATCTTTGTCAAAGAGTTAGCCAATGAAAAAAATGAACAGATGCAACATTAAAAGCCTTGACCAATTAAAATGCTCCATAATGTACGAGTTGCCAAATCTGCTGCATGATTGAAAAAAATTTGGCCAATAATATTCAAGCTTGGAAAAATCAATCCGAATCCTGCCAATTCTTTCTTCTTCTTTTCTTTCCAATCAACATACCACTATCATATAAATATATATAAAATAATAATGCTTCTCTCCACCACAACCCACTAACATAAATATATATATAACAATCACACACCTGCCAATAATATACTCCTCCACCCACAACACACCACTACATAATAATTCTCCCACCAAAACCCACTACCACACACACACTCCTACACACACGAAAACACACACACACACACACACACACAAAAGTCAAATATATATATATATATATATATATATATATACTTTATAACTTTCGTCCGATAATTTTGAAAAGCGGGTACATAGGGATCCAAATAATAAGCAAAACTGAGTGACTTCTCACGTAAGCATCAATAATCAATACCGTGTGCTACTATGCAACCACGCGTATTACTGTACTTTTAACACCGGGTGTTTCAACAGTTAACGGTAAAACTTCCACCGTTATTTTCATAAAGTATTTTTATCGTTTTTTCAATTCGACAATAATTCCGTTGTGGGGTCCACCAATGATTGTACCGTCGTACGGATATTCCCCGACAAAACGAATATTTCCCGACCAATCGAATATAATATAACTACTTGCATACTATGCAAAATTTATAAATATTACCCACAACTATAACATTATATCAATTTGACTCTATAATATTTATAGAAAATTCATCTTTATTCAAAAAATTGGGATTTTACAGGATTAATTAAATTAAGTATGAAAACTTAGTTAATTAGAAGTGTGACAAATAACTATATTATAATTAGTTATTAAAATAAATTAAAGTAATTTTGATTTGGTTTTACCCAAACAATGCTTAAGGATATAAATTCCTTAATTTTAACTAGTTTGCCAAATAAAGCCCTATGGCTTTTGGATTTTTGAAATTTAAATTATTTACAAAATAAAATAAATAACTAAAATATATTTAATCTATACGTTATCTTCTGTAACTGATATAATAAGTAGACTTATTATTGCCATATCAATTTTTATTTTGGCGTATACTTTTGTCAGTTATTAGTTTACGTTAGCCTAGTCTAAGACTGAACCTAAGAAAGAAAATAAATTTGAGACAGAAAAGGCTGTGATTTTCAAAGCAAGTTCTGACTTCTTCTAGCTATTATCAGTGATTAACAAATAGTTTCAAAGCAACAGAAGGTATGTTTTATAATCTTAACATATATGTGTTATACTATAATTCCTTAGTCTCAGTGTTCTTAAAATTCACTACATTGGTGGTATAATTTTAGTAATTGCTATTATACAATTGAATTATAGTGATGGTATGTGATTATGAGGATTATAACTAGTGTTAGATGAAGAATTGTATGATAAATTACGTTTGCAAGAAGGAAATAGTTTTTATAGTGAATATATATGTATAAACGTATGTTTTGCATGATAACAAAAATTAGTAGGTGATTGTATGCTATTTATGAAATTAAAAGTCATGTATATTAATTGGGTATGAATTTCAGAGAATCGTACTTTAAAGTAATAAAGTTTGGGTTATTATTTATATTACAGTGTTAAACAAACGTTAACAATGGAGTTTTCTTAAAACAGTGTTTTCAAAGAATTATGTTTTCTAAGGTAGTTATTTAATTATTAGTAATTGTTATATGGATGATTATTAACGTTTATATGTAGTTTACAATGAAGTTATGCATGTTAATTGGGGTTAATTGTTGTTAAAAATAAAGACAGTAGCTTTGTTATGTTCTTCGTGATTGGGTTCTGCAAGTTTCGACGCCCCAGCGCCAAAATTTGAGCCCCAACGCCAAAAAGCGCGCCCCGGTGCCAAAATTCGCGCCCCAGCGCTGAAATTCGCGCCCCAGCGCCAATTTCGCGCCCCAGCGTCACTGTATAGCCTAGTCCTCCCGCCCCAACGCCGGATTTGTAGTCTGACATGGATAATTTTTTCCTCCTGTAGTAAAATAGCCATAACTTCCTCATACAAAATCCGATTGAGGTGATTCAAGATGATCCTGAATGAGGACGAGTAGACCTACAACTTTTGTTCTTTAGGTTTTTCAATTTGAGGTAATTAGGATGGGTCAAAATGGTCATCTTTAGGACTGTTGTGTTTTCGGAGGCAATCGGAGGGTGTCGGGCATGCACATATGCATGTGTAGTGCTCCGGACCATAAAAGATGATGTCCTAAGTTACAAAATATGAATAATAGTAAATATAATGATGCTTAACATTAATAAATAATGTATTAGATGATTTATAGAAGGATAGTAAGCATACACAAGAGAGGCAAATCGGGCGTGTGACGAATGAACGTCGAAACGCCGTGCCAAGTGTTAATAAATTTAAAAAGTGTTTCAATTCAATTGAAATGGATATTATAATATATGGAATGGGTTTAATATAAAACCAATAAGTAGTCCTAGCAAGACTTAAGCACTTAAACTTTGAGTTTGACTAAAAAGAAATATAGTGAGTCATAAGTCGAAAAGTTAACACAATCTAATTGACCATTGTGTGCTAATTAATAGGAAAGATTATGAGATGTGGAGTAGAGTTTACATTACAATTGCTATGTATTGTTATGTGACTAATAGTTGATGTGTATGATTATATAATTTGTGTAGGGCACGTGAAGTGCAGATAACTGTAAGCTGTTAAGCTATTATTGGTAAACAACGATCAAGACAAGTCTTTCGATTCCTATGTTCTACGTGGACTTGATAAACTGTTTTAAATTGCATGATATGTTATGCATGTTGAAATCATGAAATGTTAAAGTCAATATATGGTTGCATTATTTTGATTGAGAAAGGAACTCAATCTTTATATTTTTTATATGAATTCAAAGCATGTATGCCATGTTACTTTAATGAGATGTATGTCGAGCATGTTATTATGTGCTATGTGATTCATGAAAACTATTAGACTTTGCTGGGCTGTCTAGCTCACTCTTTCAAATAACCACTTTTACAGGTCAAGATTTTAAGGTAAAGATACGTGCTATGTGAGTTGTAGAGATCTATATTCACGAAGATTACTTATGTTTTATGAGAAATGTATTTCATATTTTAAACGTAACATGTTGTTGAATTGTAAGTTGAGCTATCCAATGTATATGGATATGTAGTTATGATGTAAGGCTTTGTATAGTCATTTTGTTGTAACGATTCATGATATAAGATTGAAGCAAAGAGATGTAATGTAAAGGTTGCGATTCAGGGCAAGAAAGAAGGAAATGTATAAAAGTTTTAATTATTCCGTAATTTTATTAAGTTTAACATCGAATAAATGATGTATTATTTAGAGGTTGAATGTATGGTTAACGACCGAAGTCGATATTTAAATTGTATAGATTTTGGGGTCTTTATAGTGTCGGACACCAACTTGTTGGGATGAGGTTGGAGAAAGAGCCATAGACGGGCCTGAGTTAGTTCAAATCACTACGGAGAAGGTAGCGGTGGCTAAGGATAAATTGAAGTCAGCTCGATCACAGCAGAAGTGTTATGCTGATAAGCATAGGAGGACTTTAGAGTTTAAACCTAGTAAGCATGTGTTTCTAAAAGTTTTTCCTTGAAAGGGCATTCGCCGATTTGGGTTGAAAGGGAAGCTTAGTTCACGTTATATTGGCCCATTTGAGATTTTAGAGAGGGTTGGTGCAGTTGCATATCGGTTAGCTTTGCCTCCACAGCTTGCTCATGTGCACAATGTGTTTCATGTGTCGGTGTTAAGAAGTTATCATTATCATCTGATGCACGTGGGGCAATATCCATTCGATAAGATTTAGGAGAATCTTACTTGTGAGGAACAAGCCGAGGCAATTTTGGATCGTCAAGAGCGGATTATTAGAAGGAAGACAATTCCGTTTGTTAAGGTTTTATGGAGAAATCATTAAGAGCGGGAGGCTACTTGGGAGATGGAGGAGTCTATTCGAGCGGAGTATACACATCTCTTTGAAAATTAGGTGTGTTCTATTCTTTTGATTTCGGGGACGGAATCTTTTTTAAGGGGTAGGTGATGTAATACCCAATATATATATATATATATATATATATATATATATATATATATATATATATATGTATTAAATAATAAAAATTATTTTTTTAAAAACATATTAATTGGACTTTATCATTTATTTGGGTCAAACTAATTATTTAATTTGTGTGGGCTAATAAATATTAATAATAGATGGGTAAATTAATTTAGTACAATTTGGGCCTTATTATTAATTGAACCTAATTAGAAGTTTATAAAAAAAAAGAGACCTCTTAGTTAATAAACAGCTCGACCTAATTTTTTTTCATTATACGAATTGAGGGAAGAGATGAGGAAGACTTGTGCAGCTGTACGAAAGAAAAGAAATCTCAGGTATACTTTTATTGTATTGTGATACTTTTGATTGCTATGTCAGGGGCTATATATAGAGAGAGAAGTATAATTGTAATGATCCATGTTCAACTTTTCTTGTTGGAATGAAAAGTACTAATTTATATATATAAATAGTAATGATTCATGGAATGAAACCTGATCATGAATATATATATATATATATATATATATATATATATATATATATATATATATATATATATATATATATAAACCTTGGTTGTAGGCTAATTATATATGTTATCATTATATGACAATTTTATTTTATATATATGTTATATTTATAAACATATCTTGTTGGTTGCCTGCAGCGGTGCAAACAAAATTTCGTTATATATATAGTATACATCGTTAATTAAAATTATATATATTATATGTTAATAAACTTTTGGCTATGAAACTTATAAACGGAATTAGTAAATTAAATTGAAGTTATGTATATTAATTTAAATAAATTAATTTTGTCGACATAGTTATAAAAAAAATTTAATAATAAAATTTAATTGTATTATGTCATTAATGATTGGATTGTAATAAAATCTTATTAAATTATTTAGATTGAACGGAGAGTCTAAACGAGTTTTTGGAATAAACTTTGGGTATTACATTACTTAATCCACGTACGGATTCGTACTCTTTCAGCGAGACTCTTTTGTTTTTAATTTGTTCGTTTCGTTATTCGTTTCGAAATTTAGTATTGCTTCTCATAATTATTCTTTGTCAATTTATTGTGATAGTTTTGTTTTGACGTTATATTAGAACTCATATTTCTACTCTTTAGACTAGTGTATCATGTCTAAATTTTATTTTGATATTTATAGTGATGTATATGTTAGTATATTTTTGAAGACTTGTGTTAATGATTCGTTCGATCTAACATATACACATTAGAACTCATTTGTGTTGATATTGTATCGCATGTGTTGTGACATGATATTTGTTAGACTAACATAGGGTATACCTGAGCTATAACCACCTGTGAGTGTACCACAGGCATGTCCTCTTGGCACCGAGGCATGACACCTTTCGTGGCGGTGTGATCAATCCACGGCGTCTCCGTTTTGTGCTCCGGTGGCAGTTGTGTGACGCCCCCAAATCCGGGTCTCTTTCAACCTGACATATGGTGCTACACGGTGCTTCAGTTCACACAAACATTCAATTGAAATGCCTTAAAAGAATGTAAATGTCTTATATATATTCCTAAACAATACTACCATTCCCCAGGTTCTTTATAACCGTTACATTTGTTCTTGTCATAATATCCAATATTATCATTACAAACCTATACTATTACATAGGTAATCTACAAGTTCGCTTTACCCTTTCCTTTATCCTTGTCGAATCCTCCGGTCCGTTTGGTCTAAGCTGCATTCATATGGTTCAAGCAAGTGTGAGCATAACAAGCTCAGCAAGTACAATAATTTCAATTAAAAAGCATGCTTGAAACATATGAATCGTATATCTTCAGTAACTGGATAATAGTTACGAAGTACTATCGATAATTCGAAATTGCACTTCTTTTCCTTCAAAACGTTTTACAATGACCATATTCAGTAAAACAATAATTATGGTCCAAGACCATGAGTGTTTCATAATTTCTTTGAAAAGGACAACTCGGCTCTAAGTCCGTAAGTCCTGCATAGCTTACGATCACTTCTAGGTGATCAGCCTATAGTACTCTATGTTGATCAACACTACATCTATTAAACGTATATACGTTTAAGTTTTGGCAACCTCGCGTGCCCATCGAATAATCGATGTAAAATACATTTGTTTATTCATACTTAGGCTTACCTTGAATCCGTACCAAATAATTGGCGTAGGATAGTGTTATCAATTCTATATTGAAAGACTTGTAAAGAAATCAATCAACCTTTTAAGAATAGTCTAGCCGAGTTAAAACTGATATCGACTCTTTCTTTAAAACCATTTATGCATTTCATAACATGAATCATTTGAAAACCTGGCTAACACGAAGGTTAGACAAGCATTTAAGAAAAACTTGCCTTCAGCGTCTGCTACAGTAAAATTATGTTTTCTTTGAGTCTTTACGGTCTCTACAACACATAACCATATAACATACCACATTAGGTCATGAATGAACATACATAGTTCCTAAAGAATCTTACCCTTCTTCTCAATCTAATTCCGTATTAGATTTGTTATTATCGGTTCCGGCTTTCCGTTACGTCGTTCTTACGTTCATATGCAATTGACTTACTTCAACCCTAAGTGATCATACTTAAGGTTTGATCATGACTTAACAACGTTACTTCATGTTTATTAAGTTTGTACTACCTCGTTGCCTTTCTTTTTATCTTCATAACCAATTCTATCTATGCAAAGCCTAGGGCTGGCGCTGCGGCGCCAGCTTTTCTTCTTTGTGCCGCACTGCGACGCCATGCTTTAGGACCAAAAGACCGGACTCGGCACTGTGGCGCGAGTCTTAGTGTTATCTGCCCCGCTGCGGCGCCAACTAATAGTGTGCTATGGTTCGACCTCACACTGCGGCGTGACTTACTTTGCCTTGACTGGCGCCGCGGTGCCAGTACTCAGCACCAGAAAAATTTGACAGTTAAATTTTTATGTGAGATTCTCGGGCTCATAACTTCTTCGTTATAAGTCCGAATTGGCTCGTTTAAGAGCCTACGATTCATAAATTACATACTCTACATGTTCATACAAGAATTTTATCTATTTGACTTTGTTAACTAAAAATTCACTTATTAATCCATTTTTAACGAAAAAGATAAACGTTCGTGAACGTTCAACACTCATTTCTTCGTTCTACGTCGGAATACGGTCATTTTTGAGTCTGGAACTCTATAATGCCAAATAAGACTTGTCTCCATTGAAAACCAATGTTTCCAAGCTCAATATCAAAAATTTACTTCCATTCCGAGAATTTCACGAATTCGACGATTATCGTCTAATCGTGTGAATTCCGGCAAAGCTTCGTTACTTAGGATTTGTTCTTTGTTTCAAATGGATTCATTCCATCATACTAACTTCTTAATATACATACTTCATTAACTTATAATCATGATAAGTTATTACTTGTTGTTTATGAATTTATAACTTTTAAAAGTACAAACTACTTATGTTTCCATTTCTCATGACTTGTGATTTCTTTATATATGACTTATCAAGGTTCAAGATTTCTAACCATCATCATTGCTTCTTCTTATCATATCAACTTCATTAATGTAAACATGTTACAAGTTCTTACCAATTCTCCTTAAGTTCATAGCTTTTATGATTACGAATAGCTTATTCATGACTTATACGGCTTATTAAGACTTAAGCCCTTTGAGTACTCATTCTTATCATTCCTTAGCATACAAGTTCTACCACTACCCACTTCTCTATCAATGGAAGAGAAAGAGAATCATGGTTCAATATTACTTACTCTTGAATAACACTTGGTTAATCTTTAATCTCCTTCTTGATTCTTGGACTTCAAAGGCTAACTTTCTAGCTTTTTCTCTCAAGAAAATAAGCTCTCAACTTATAAGTTATTGGATGAAAATCTAACAACTAACAAATGAATACAAAGCTTGCTATTTATAGGCATCTCAAAGTTAGGGCATAATGGTCATTAGGACCTTCCACCTCCTTACTATTCCTATCTTAGCCATCAAGTAAACTTGATCCCCACATATACTTTGGAACATCCAGGGTTTGCCCTATGGATTTAAACATTCCCATACATTTAATTAATTTAACTTATACATTGGGCTTGTAATTAACAAACACTTGGGCTTGTTCATAAATTTACATTGGACTTAACCATTCCTACATTTGGGTCTTATCAAATTCCATTAGACTTTAATATTTCCTACACAATCCTATAAATTCAATACATTTGGCTTAAAGCCTCATAACATATTCTATACATATTTATTATCGTATTCTAACTCGTATATTAATTCAACATATACAACCTACCATTATTCATACACACCCGTATAATACCTCATATCGTACTTGTATTCATTACTTTGTATAATACCTATGTATTATATGATCATTGATTAATTCATTAATCGCGTTACATTTCCTTCTCATAAATCACTTTCTCCTAACCATTAGGTTTTAAGTTCGCAGGCGAAAAACTGCATTTTTTCATAACTGAAATATTATTGGATATTCTATCTCATCTCGATATTCTATCGTTACGTATTTCTCAGAAGTTCAAAAATAATTCCCGAGCAGAAATGTGTGAATAATATTTTTTAGAAAATTTTTCGGAAAGCTTTTATTTTCGTCTTGGAAATTCAAACACTTTAATTCTATCACGTAGCCAAAATACTACGACATTCCAATATGTCTAGGTCATAGAATGACCTTCAATTAGCTTACTCCATATTTAATCAATTAAATTCATTTAATCCATACAATTAAATAAAAATTTAATTCTCCTAAAAATTCAATTTTCTCGGGTGTTACAAGTTGGCCATTTGGTGTTTTGTTGTAGGAGGCATATGGGTCGACCCTAGTTTTTCTCTTCTGTTCTGTTCTACGGATTGGTGATGTTTGTGCCAAACACACCTTCTGATTTTTGCATGCATCTGGATTGCGTAGTCCAATATGTGATTGCCTGTGTGGCATTATTTTTATTACATGTGTGGCATTATTTGACTTACCTGTGTGGCAATGTATATTATTATTTATTTTGAGCTCGGTATGAAATAACACCTAGCCATTTTATTCAACCTATTATTTCGTTGGGTTAGTTTTGTTCGTTTCAGTTCAGTTCATTAAATTGAGTTAGATATTTCAATTCATTATTTGTATTCTATATCCATACTAGGCATTTGGCTCATGGTGTGTGTTTTTTTCGTCAGGTAATCAGGGGGATCAAGGGTAAGTGTGATGAGAGCTCCCTTTATTTCAATGGTTTAGAGATATTCTGTTTAGGCTTGATAATTCAGTTTATTTGGAATTGTAATAACTATTTTAGATTGTGGTTTGAGCAAGTGTGGAATTTATTATGGTTTGTCTTATGACATTTAATTATTATGAGATTATTATTTTGTGGTTTAGAGCCTTGTGATATTCCTTAGTTCCGTTGTGTTTTGAGTAATCTCTCTTTCTATTTCGGAAAGGGGTGTTACAATAGCCTTTTGTGTGTACAACAAATTATATATAAATAAATAGGTAGACAACTCTTGTTAATTACATCATCATGTAACTCCTTATATTTTGCCTCTTAAATAATAATGGTCAACTGTGTGCAAATTCGAACTAAAATGATTTAAGTAAAGTCATACCAAGCATTTCCATATAAGTGAAGAGAAAATTACAGTCCTTGTGTGTGCACAACAAAGCGGTAATGTTCAATTCCTTATAAACATCATATGTAATAAAAAAAACATCTCAAATATTCAATACTTACCATGTGTGTGCACAACAAACTCATATTAAATGTTCAATACTCTATTATTTTTATCATGCTAGAAGGTGACGTTCGATTTTCCAAATATATTTGAACGTTACAACTTAATATAATTTCATTGAGGGGTTTGTTATTATTAGTCTCATCTTGTTTAGCGTGCATGCACATATTATTAAACATGCCAAGCATGTTTGCATAATATATATATATATATATATATATAATACTAGCATGAACATATAGAATACTATATTTTACCTAGATTGATTATAGACTTTTATTCTAGTTTGGTTCACTAGAGCCACCAAGTAAACCAAAAAGATTAAACCTTAGGATGAAAGAATTAACATTTAAATATAATTATTACATTTAAACTCGGGCTCCGTTATAAACGGATTTTCAAGTGCTCCTTGTTTCTTGCTCCTTGATCTCCGGTTCTTCGAAAAATTCTAACTAATACTATTACATAAACTATATAATTTAAATAGAAACCTTGATCAGCAGTTAAGGGAAAGTACATAGGATAGAGATAGAATTTATATCAAGAAGAAAACCGTAAAAGACGAGGTATGCAGACCTCATTTAATCTAACGCATTCATTCAAGCATCCAACCAAAATAAATTCAATCACATTGGTCAATAGTCCAAAATCAATTTCATTTATTATCTTTCATATCACCATATGTATCAATAAATAAAACATTCATCTTATGAATAATAAACATTTAATACATATATTGATATCAATTTAATCGACAAATTTTAATTAGCATCAATTTTAATTTTGATTTAAAATAAACTCCTTTACTTAATCAACATGAAATTTTATTCTAAATACAAAATAAACAACTATATTTTAATTTAGAATTTTTGGAAAAACATAAAATCTAATTTTTAATTTAAATAAACCTTTCATTTTAATTAGAAATCAGATTCTATAAATAAAATAATTTTTTATTCCTTTCTGGGTACTGGCGCTGCGGCGCCCCAAATGAACTAGGTATGGGAACTGCAGTGCTGGATCAACCTGTTTTCAAAAACCCGGTATTGGCACTGTCGTGCGCTGTTTACTGAGTAAACCGGCGCTGCTGTTCCAGTTCGCAGAAACAGTTTTTCAGTTCGCGAATTATGCAGTTTTCTCCAAAAACTCAATTCTATTTTAACAATTATGCCCATAAAATTTGTATAAAACACATATCAATCATGTATATCAAATCTAAGCAATTAATAACAGCATAAAGGTTTGGCTCTGATACCACTGTTAGGTTTTTTAAAAATCATAGACGTACTCAAATTGCAAAATTAACGGAAGCATGGTAAAATCAGATTTTTAAATTTTCATAAACCAATTACCCGGATCATTCTTTATGCATGTTATTAATTAGAACGAAGAATAAGAAGATATATAATCATACCCTTGTAGATACGAGCTTCCACATGTACGAGTTTAACTCCTACTTCCCCGCGATCTCCTTGAATCCCTGGGTAGATTCCTTCCTTTGATCAACGTTAGCCACCCAAACATTTGGCCTCTAGAGGCGATCCACCAACGAAGAAGAATTTTCAAAAAGAAGGGCGATTTGGCTAAAACCCTAGTTTTCTTTTTCTTTAGAAAAATGGGCGTACTCTCCAACAATTTGAATCACTTATATTTAATATCTGATATAAGAATCATCTTATAAATATATCAGTTATATGACGCCTCCAAAATAGGTATACACAACTCATTCTGAGTCGCTAAATATATGGTACAGAATTTAAATACAAACTTCATTTATACAACACAACAAAACGTAGCTAAGATGTAAGACCCCAACTTTTATAAATAAAGATGAATTTTCTATAAATATCTTTTTTGAATATTATGGAGTTAATTTGATATAATGTTGTAGTTGTGGAAAATATTTATAAATTTTGCAAAGTACGTAAGTTGTTATACAATATTCGATTGGTCGGAGAATATTCGTTTTAACAGGGAATATTCATACAATGGCACAATCATTGGTAGACCCCACAACGGAATTATTGTCGGATTGAGAAAACGACAAAAATATTTTATTAAAAATAACGACGGAAGTTTTACCATTGATACTGTTGAACTACTCGGTAGTAAAAGTACAGTAATACGTGTGGTTGCATAGTAGCACACAGTATTGATTATTAATGCCTATGTGAGAAGTCACTCAGTTTGATTCAATTATTGTCAGCAAATAATATGAATTATTTAGCGATAATGAAGTTTTATTTTATTCGTATTATTAACGTAATAAAACAGAAACATCTTTTTATATAAAATAGAATACTTTATTAAAGTTATTCTATAAATATAATATATTATTATTATTTAAAAGATTTTTCTTTAAATATGGACCGTCAGATTAAAGTAATCAATCTGGACCGTTCATGGATTAGTTACTATGCATTCCATTTTTCTATAAATAGCAGCTCATTCCTTCATTATTTCTTACGATTTCACTGAACTCTAGAGAGAGAAACTATAGAGAGAAACTATATAGAGAGAGAGAAGAAAAGTATTCTGCTACTTAACTACTTCCTTATTTCAGTTCTTCTTTAAAACGGTAAGGGGTGTTATTCTTTCTTATTCATGAAGAGAACTGTTGTTATTCCATTTCTTATTATTCTGTTGGAATAACCTGTATACGCGGTCTACTCTATACTTGGTGACATTCTTTTGTTATTCTGTTGGAACATCCTGTCTGTGTGTTTTACATCGGACCTGGTTCCGTCTTGTTATTATTCTGTTGGAACATCATGTCTGTGTGTTTTACACTGGACCTGGTTCCATTATTTATTATTCTGTTAGAATAACCTGTCTGTACGGTCTATCGAATGTCGGGTGATTTCTTTTATTATTCCATTCTTTATTATACTCAGTTGGTTAAGTTTTAACTTCTATACTCCAGGAAATTAAGCTTTCTTAGCTATTCGTTTATAAATAAAGATTAATTTTTTATAAATATCATTTTTGAATATTATGGAGTTAATTTGATATAATGTTATAGTTGTGGGTAATATTTATAAATTTTGCAAAGTACGCAAGTTGTTATATAATATTCGATTGGTCGGGAAATATTCGTTTTAACAGGGAATATTCGTACAACGATACAATCATTGGTGGACCCCACAACGGAATTATTGTTGGATTGAGAAAACGACAAAAATATTTTATTAAAAATAACGGCAGAAGTTTTACCATTGATACTGTTGAACTACTTGGTAGTAAAAGTACAGTAATACGTGTGGTTACATAGTAGCACACGGTATTGATTATTAATGCTTATGTGAGAAGTCACTAAGCTTGATTCAATTATTGTCAGTTAATAATATGAATTATTTAGCGATAATGAAGTTTTGTTTTATTCATATTATTAACGTAATAAAACAGAAACATCTTTTTATATAAAACATAATACTTTATTAAAGTTATTCTATAAATAGAATATATTATATTTTATTTAAAAAAAATTCTTTAAATATGGACCGTCAGATTAAAGTAATCAATCTGGACCGTTCATGGATTAGTTAATATGCATTCCATTTTTCTATAAGTAGCAGCTCATTCCTTCATTATTTCTTACGAATTCACTGAACTCTAGAGAGAGAAACTATAGAAAGAGGGAAGAAAAGTATTCTGCTACTTAAATACTTCCTTATTTCAGTTCTTCTTTAAAACGGTAAGGGGTGTTATTCTTTCTTATTCATGAAGAGATCTGTTGTTATTTCATTTCTTATTATTCTGTTGGAATAACCTGTATACGCGGTCTACCCTATACTTGGTGACATTCTTCTGTTATTCTGTTGGAACATCCTGTCTGTGTGTTTTACACCGGACCTGGTTCCGTCTTGTTATTATTTTGTTGGAACATCCTGGCTGTGTGTTTTACACTGGACCTGGTTCCATTATTTATTATTCTGTTAGAATAACATGTCTGTGCAGTCTATCGCATGCCGGGTGATTTCTTTTGTTATTCAATTCTTTATTATACTCAGTTGGTTAAGTTTTAACTTTTATACTCCATGAAATTAGTGGAATATCCTTGATAATTGCGGTTCATCCAGTATCTTTTCATGAAAATATTCTTCAAAGCATTCTTGAATTTTACTCCACAAAGCAGTATCATGTTGACAATTTGGACGTTGTTAATTCTTGGATAAATTAATTCTTGAACTTGTTTTATTTAATTCTTATATCATTGTCATCATCCTCATGTTTATAAAATGTTGAAAGTCATCTATGGCATGTAATGCATAGATGGACTTGGTATGATTATAACCAGAGATTATTCGGTGTAATCATGACCGTAATGTTACAAATGAAGTGGTAAAAGTCCTCATTGGCCCGTAGTGCATTGATGGACAGTTGTTGGCATGATCATGACCATTAATGAATACACGAATATCCTTGGCCGTAGTGTAGGGGTGATTCGATGATGTGTATTATTTTATTAAGCTGAGTCCCAGCGATAACAGTGTTGAAAAACCTTTTTAAATCATAGAAGATAGTAGACTTTATTATCTACTTGACTCTTTTAATGGATTGCTTGTCCCGCTGCAGTTAAACTTGATGTTCGTTATATTTTATCAGTTTAACACTATTGAAGGCTAATGATAATTTATTCTGCATTATCTTAGTCATAATATCTCTTACTGGGCTAGTTGAGCTCACCCTTTCTTTCACTGTTCTCTTCAGGAAGTGAGAATATAGCTGGGACGAGTCGGGGAATGGAGTGATGGACTAGATGATAGTATTAGTAGTCCTCACTATTCTATTAAATAGTGTGACAATAATTGTAATGAGGACTTCTTTTGAGTTTGTATAGTCTCTAGTAGACAATAATTATATTCAAACTCACAGTTATGTTTTGTTGTATTGTACACGACAGTTGTATTAGTAAGTTGTATTTGTATTCTGTACCATATATCTGACGACCCAAGATGGGTGATGTATACCTAATTTTGGGGGCGTCACAGTTGGTATCAGAGCTTAGGGATATGATCCCTAGCTAAGATGTGAGAATAGAACTAGGAGGGGAGAGACGGGGAATTCCTTCGCTAGTATGACCTACCTAAGTTTATTTGCATGGTATTTAATTGGTCAGTCATAATATAAGGATAATATATGACATATCATTTAACTTTTGTTTTGTGGCAGTATCTGAAAATGGCATCTGAGAATGTTGAGAATAGCAATGGAGCACAGGCGATTGTTGATTCACCACATATCAATAATCAGGATAATGTGCATCAGGAAGGTGACAATCCGCATGTAAACAACAACACTGACCAGATGAAGAATGATGGAATGTTCAGAAGCTTTATGCAGTTCATGCAACAGCAGGCGAGAGCGGCTCCTGTCCAAAATATAGGTGGAAATACTGAAAACTCTCGGACGGCCACCGCTAAATAGTTCAAGGAGCTGGGACCACCGGAGTTTAAGGGAGAGCCAAAACCACTTATAGCGGAAACATGGATAAAGCAGATCACCAAGATATTTGATATCTTGGGATGCTCCGAGGAGCAAAAGGTTCCCTTTGCCGCCTTTATGTTGCGAGGAGAGGCAGATTACTGGTGGGAATCGATTAAGCGTACTCAACGTGCCGCACTGAAGATGTCTTTGGAGAAGTTCCAAGAGCTGTTCAATGACAAATACTTTCCCGAAAGTGTTCGTCACCTGAAGGAGGTGGAGTTCATCAAATTGGAGCAGAATAATATGACCGTGTCACAGTATGAGGCTAAATTTGTTGAGTTGTCCCGGTTTGCGTCCCACTTGGTGGATAATGAAGAGCGAATGACGCGAATGTTTTTGCGAGGTTTGAAACCTGAGATACGTCAACATCTTATTTCTTATAAACTGTGTTTGTATTTAGATGTTGTGAATAGGGCTTAGTTAGTGGAGCGCGATAACGAGTCAACGCAACCAAAAGAGAGCAGTGGCAAAATGATAATACCAGTGAGAGCAGTCATCGAAGCGGTGACAACAAGTGTGGAGGGAATCAACATGCCAGAATTGGTAAGCACTTCGGTGGTAATCAGGGCCAAAATAATAAGAATGGTCATTTCAAGAAGAGGAGATTCAACAATGATGGAAAGACGTCAGCACCAGCACCCGTTGTTAAGGAAGGAGAACGACCACCTATCATATGTTTCAAATGCAGAGGGGAGGGGCACATCAGTCCAAACTGCGCGATGCCGTCTAAAGCATGTTATAATTGTGGAAGAGAATGTCATTTAGCTCGATTTTGTCGTTTACCAAAAACAAGTTCATCCAAGATGGAGACACCAAAGGCCGTCCCAGAAAAGTTAAAACCGGTAGTGCAAGGGAGAGAGTTTGTTGTGACCTCCCAGAAAGCAAGGAACCCGAATGAGGTCATCACGGGTAAGCTTATCATAAACTCTGACGAAGTCTATACTTTATTTGATACCGATTCTACCCATTCTTTTATTTCTCCTACTTGCGCTCATCGATTAAATTTGACTAGGGAGAAATTAGACTTTGACTTATCTGTTGAAACTCCATTGGGAGAAACCTTCATTACATCCACGGTTTATAAGTCTTGTTTGGTTCAAGTTGGTACCCATACATTACATGTCGATCTTATTTCATTAAAAATACTTGCATTTGACGTGATTCTAGGGATTGATTGGTTAACTACTCGTCATGCAAAAAGTAATTGTTTTCGTAAGGTTGTTAGCTTTCATATTCCTAATCGACCAATTATGCGAATTCAAGCAACCAAACCATTAAAATCAATCGCTGTCATTTCAAGCCATAAAGCTATTTGTTTATTGAAAAACGGATGTCAAGCTTTCTTAGCTCATGTCACGGATCTAAACAAAAATACGTCAGTTTTGAATGATATTTCTATTGTTAATAAATTTCCTGACGTATTCCCTGAAGAACTTCCTGGCCTACCCCTAGAGCGTGAAATTGAATTTTGTATCGATCTTGAACCCGATACAAAACCCATTTCCAAAGTCCCATATTGAATGGCTCCTATTGAACTTCAGGAGTTAAAGATCCAACTGCAGGAATTGGTAGACATTGGCTTTATTCGTCCTAGTGCTTCTCCTTGGGGTGCTCCTGTTCTATTCGTGAAAAAGAAAGATGGAAGTATGCGACTTTGTATTGATTATCGGGAGTTGAATCATGTCACCATCAAAAACAGGTACCCATTGCCACGTATTGATGACGTGTTTGACTAGTTGCAAGGAACACAATTCTTTTCAAAGATCGATCTTCATTCTGGATATCATCAGCTGAAGGTTAGAACTGAGGATATTCCAAAGACAGCTTTCAGAACTCGGTACGGGCATTATGAATTCCTAGTCATGTCCTTTGGATTGACTAATGCTCCTACTACCTTCATGGATATGATGAACCGGGTATTCAAGGAATATTTGGATCACTTTGTGGTTGTCTTTATTGATGACATCCTTATTTATTCCAAGAGCCGTGAAGATCATGAGCAACACTTGAGGCTGGTACTCCAAAAGCTTCGTGAATATAAGCTTTATGCCAAGTTGAAGAAATGCGAGTTCTGGCTGGAGGAGGTAGCATTCCTTGGGCACGTAGTATCAAGTCGTGGAATATCGATTGACCCGGTAAAGATTGAAGCTATTCAAAGCTGGGAGCAACCTAAATCAGTGACCGAAGTACGTAGCTTTCTTGGTTTAGCTGGTTATTATCGGAGATTCGTGGAAGGATTTTCTCAAATCGCTACTCCATTAACTCAGCTGACTCGGAAAGATACAAAGTTCGGTTGGAGCGAAGAATGTGAAAAGAGTTTTCAAGAACTCAAGAGGAGACTTATTTCAGCACATGTTCTAACAATACCATTTGGCTCGGAGGGATTTGTCATCTACAGTGATGCTTCGAGCAAAAGGTTGGGATGCGTTCTCATGCAACATAGAAAAGTCATAGCCTATTCATCAAGACAACTCAAGGAATATGAGAGGAATTATCCTACTCATAATCTAGAGTTGGCAGCTGTTGTCTATGCACTTAAAATTTGGAGACATTACTTGTATGGGGAGAAGGTGGAGATCTTTACGAATCATAAAAGCCTCAAATATTTTTTTCACTCAAAAGGAGCTCAACATGCGACAACGACGTTGGCTTGAACTGTTGAAAGATTATGATAATATCATTCAATACCATCCTGGAAAAGCGAACGTGGTAGCTGACGCATTGAGTAGAAGATCATATGCAAGTACGAGTGCAATATTGTCAACACAAAGGCCCATTTTGTGTGACTTGCAAAGGATGGAGATAGAGTTAAAGACTCCAGGGACCCATGTGATGATGGCGAATATACGAGTAGAACCAACTTTAATCGATAAAGTTAAAGTTGCTCAAGCTACAGACCTGGAGCTGATGCGTATAAGGAAGAAAGTGCAAGAAGGTGCTATGCCGGAAGCAAGAATCGATGAAGAAGGAATACTTCGAGTCAACTCTAAATTTTGTGTTCCTAACAACCCTGATTTAAAGTATGAAATAATGATGGAGGCGCACAACACACCATTTGCAATCCATCCTGGAAGTACCAAAATGTATCATGATCTTCGTCATACATTTTGGTGGAGCAATATGAAGAAAGAGATAGCGTTGTTTATCTCAAGGTGTCTAACTTGTCAACGAGTCAAAGCGAAGTATCAAGTACCAAAAGGTCCATTGCAACCACTTGAAATTCCAGAATGGAAGTGGGAGCACATTACCATGGATTTCGTTACCGATCTTCCTAAGGTTTCTCAAGGTATAGATGCGATTTGGGTCATTGTTGATAGATTGACCAAATCTGCTCATTTCTTACTGATACGAGAAACTTATACACTTGAACGTCTTGCTCGTATGTACATAAACGAGATTGTAAAACTGCATGGTATGCCAGTATCCATAGTTTCTGATCCAGACCCAAGATTCACTTCACGATTTTGGGTTAGTTTACAAAAAGCAATGGGCACGGATATACGATATAGTTCGACATATCATCCTCAGACGGACGGATAATCAGAGAGGACTATTCAAACTCTAGAAGATTTATTAAGACTTTGTGTCCTTGACTTCAAGGGAAGTTGGGACAAGTTCTTACCATTGGTGGAGTTTTCTTACAACAACAGTTATCAAGCAAGTATTGGCATGGCTCCATTCGAAGCATTGTATGGAAGAAAATGTCGTTCTCCAGTATGCTGGGATGAGGCGGGTGAAGCAACGTTGTTGGGACCGGAGTTGGTACGTATGACTACATAAAAGATTCAAACGATCCGACAACGTATTAAAATCTCACAAGATCGACAAAAGAGTTATGTTGATCTTCATCGAAAGGACGTGAAATTTGATATAGGAGATCATGTGTTCTTACGTGTTGCTCCATGGAAAGGAGTTACGAGATTTGGAAAGAGAGGAAAGCTCAATCCTCGATTCATCGGTCCATTTTTAATCCTCGATTGAGTAGGAACTGTGGCTTATAGACTCTCTTTACCGCCAAGTATGTCTCGTGTTCATAACGTTTTTCACATATCCATGTTACGTAAATATGTGGAAGACCCGAACCACATTATTGAGTTAGAACCGGACGAAATAGCAGAAGATTTAACGTATGAAGAAGTTCCTGTTCAAATCTTGGATAAGAAGGAACATATTCTACGCTCTAAGGTTATACCTCAAGTCAAAGTTTTGTGGAGAAACCACGATATTGAGGAGATGACTTGGGAGTTAGAATCTGAAATGAAATTAAGGTATCCTTACCTCTTCGACATACCAGGTACGTACCCTAATTTCGAGGGCGAAATTTCATAAGAAGGGGAGGTTGTAAGACCCCAACTTTTATAAATAAAGATGAATTTTCTATAAATATTATTTTTGAATATTATGGAGTTAATTTGATATAATGTTATAGTTGTGGGTAATATTTATAAATTTTGCAAAGTACGCAAGTTGTTATATAATATTCAATTGGTCGGGGAATATTAGTTTTAACAGGGAATATTCCTACACCGGCACAATCATTGGTGGACCCCACAACGGAATTATTGTCGGATTGAGAAAACGACAAAAATATTTTATTAAAAATAACGGCGGAAGTTTTACCATTGATACTGTTGAACTACTCGGTAGTAAAAGTACAGTAATACGTGTGGTTGCATAGTAGCACACATTATTGATTATTAATGCTTATGTGAGAAATCACTAAGTTTGATTCAATTATTGTCAGTTAATAATATGAATTATTTAGCGATAATGAAGTTTTGTTTTATTCGTATTATTAACGTAATAAAACAGAAACATCTTTTTATATAAAACAGAATACTTTATTAAAGTTATTCTATAAATATAATATATTATATTTTATTTAAAATATTTTTCTTTAAATATGGACCGTCAGATTAAAGTAATCAATCTGGACCGTTCATGGATTAGTTACTATGCATTCCATTTTTCTATAAATAGCAGCGCATTCCTTCATTATTTCTTACGAATTCACTGAACTCTAGAGAGAGAAACTATAGAGAAAAACTATAGAGAGAGAGAAGAAAAGTATTCTGCTACTTAACTACTTCCTTATTTCAGTTCTTCTTTAAAACGATAAGGGGTGTTATTCTTTCTTATTCATGAAGAGAACTGTTGTTATTCCATTTCTTATTATTCTGTTGGAATAACCTGTATACGCGGTCTACCCTATACTTGGTGACATTCTTCTGTTATTCTGTAGGAACATCCTGTCTGTGTGTTTTACACCGGACCTGGTTCCGTCTTGTTATTATTCTGTTGGAACATCTTGTCTGTGTGTTTTACACCGGACCTGGTTCTATTATTTATTATTCTGTTAGAATAACCTGTCTGTGCGGTCTATCGCATGCTGGGTGATTTCTTTTGTTATTCCATTCTTTATTATACTCAGTTGGTTAAGTTTTAACTTCTATACTCCATGAAATTAGTGGAATATCATTGATAATTGCGGTTCATCCAGTATCTTTTCATGAAAATATTCTTCAAAGTATTCTTGAATTTTACTCCACAAAGCAGTATCATGTTGACAATTTGGACGTTGTTAATTCTTGGATAAATTAATTCTTTAACTTGTTTTATTGAATTCTTATATCATTGTCATCATCCTCATGTTTATAAAATGTTGAAAGTCATCTATGGCATGTAATGCATAGATGGACTCGGTATAATTATAACCAGGGATTATTCGATGTAATCATGACCGTAATATTACAAATGAAGTGGTAAAAGTCCTCATTGGCCCGTAGTGCATTGATGGACAGTTGTTGGCATGATCATGACCATTAATGAATACACGAATATCCTTGGCCGTAGTGCAGGGGTGATTCGATGATGTGGATTATTTTATTAAGCTGAGTCCCAGCGATAACAGTGTTGAAAAACCTTTTAAATCCTAGAAGATAGTAGATTTTATTCTCTACTTGACTCTTTTAATGGATTGCTTGTCCCGCTGCAGTTAAACTTGATGTTCGTTATATTTTATCAATTTAACATTGTTAAAGGCTAATGATAATTTATTCTACATTATCTTAGTCATAATATTTCTTACTGGGCTAGTTGAGCTCACCCTTTCTTTCACTGTTCTCTTTAAGAAGTGAGAATATAGCAGGGACGAGTCAGGGAACGGAGTGATGGACCAGATGATAGCATTAGTAGTGCTCACTATTCTATTAAATAGTGTGACAATAATTGTAATGAGGACTCCTTTTGAGTTTGTATAGTCTCTAGTAGACAATAATTGTATTCAAACTCACAGTTATGTTTTGTCGTATTGTACACGACAGTTGTATTAGTAAGTTGTATTTGTATTCTGTACCATATATCTGACGACCCAAGATGGGTGATGTATACCTAATTTTGGGGGCGTCACATAAGAGTTTTAACACGAATATTGTCTCGTAGACAATATCCAAACTCAAATGGAGTCCTCATTGCATTTATTATCACACTATTTCGTAGAATAGTGAGGACTACTATAGCCACCATCTTGGAACATCACTCTGTTCCCCGACTAGTTCCAACTATATTTTCAATTCCTGAAGAGAACAATGAAAGAAAAGGGTGAGCTCAACTAGCCCAGTAATGAATATTATGACTAAGATAATGCAAAATAAATTATCATTAGCCTTCAACAGTATAAAAACTAATAGAATACAATAGACAACAAGTTTAACTGCAGTGGAACAAACAATCTATTATAAGAGTAAAGTAGAGCATGATATCTACTATCTTCTATGATTGAAAAGTTCATCATCAATATTTTATTGTTGTAACACAGCTCAATAAATAATTCACATCATCGAATTATCCATGCACTATGGGCCAAGGATATTCGTTAGTATCACATCCACAAATTATCCATGCACTACGGGCCAATGATATTTGTTATTATTTTTAATGGTCATGATCATGCCAACAACTGTTCATCAATGCACTACGGGCCAATGAAGACTTTTACCACATCATTGGTAACATTACAGGTCATGATTATACCGATACATAATTCTTGGTCATAATCACACCAATCAACAGTTCATCTATACACTACGGGTCAAAGATGACTTTCATCGCAATATAAGCATGTGGATGATGACAATGATATAATAATTCAATTAAATGAAAGAAATGATAATTTTAAAGATCTATAATTTAGATTATCTAGAGTTCAAGAATGTCCAAATTGTCAACATGATAACTGTTTTGTGGAGTAAAATTCAAGAATAATATTCATGTAAAAATAATCTAGACAGAAAAAAAAACAATTTTTGTCATGAATAGTACCCCAGGTGAATAGTACCCCGGGTGAATAGTATCCCGTGAATAGTATTCCGGTATGAAAAGATTAAAACTCAACAAGAATGTTCAAGAAAAATATTTCTGTGAAAAGATACTCTATAAAGTACAAATTTCATAGATATTCTACTAATTTCAAGGAGTATAGAAGCAATACTTATCAACATAAGTGTAAAATTAGGAATATAAAACGAAATAATATTACTTACATACTACAGAGTATGGAATAAAATATTATTTCTTACGAATATTGAACAAAAATAATATCCCTTACCTTAAAATGAGAGTATTTCTAACTGGTATGGAGGGGATATTTTTGAAGAAAACTTATACTATTTTCTACACTCAAAGCTTCCTTAAACTCAAAAGAAATACGCTCAATATTATAGAAGAAGAACTCTCTGATTCTGGGGTGATTTTCATTTCTAAACTAAGCATCCTATTTATAGGAGAATTGCAATATACTATTTAGGAAATAATCAAGGACGCACAATGGCAATCACGGACGAATTTTCAAAATTTCACATGATTTTTACTATGCAGTACTATACTGCACTATGTAAATACTATGCAGTAAAATAAAATATAATATATTCTATTTATAAATAGTATTCTGTTTTATATAAAAAGTTTTCTATTTTATTACTATAAAACAAAAACTGAGATAACTTTCTCCTGACGATTTTGAAAAATGAGAAAGTGGGGGTCCATGTAATAAGCCAAACTTAAAATAAATACTTCATAAAACCCCTTTATTTATCACAACTCACTTGGCTTCACTAAACACATTTTTAATAATATTTTTCATCATTAATATTATAACTCCTAATATTAACAACAAGATCATTCCCAGTAAAGAGAGGGTTTTCGATAAGGACTTCTCCTTATTGGCACGCAATTAAGTGACCAAACCCCTTTCCTCGATAGAACTTTCTAGACATTGTCAATAATACAAACAATAATAAGAATAACTTTGTCGTCTCAATTATTGATTTAATAATATAAAATATTATGCAGATGATACTGTGACAATAATTGAATCAATAATATGAGATACTATGCAACAATTAATGTGACAATAATTAAGTATAACTGAGTGACTTCTCACATAAGCATCAATAATCAAAGATATTGTACAATATTGTGTGCTACTATGTAACCATGCGTATTAATATACTATTATCATCAGATATTTCAACAGCTAACGGTAAAAGCCTTGTCGTTATCTTTATAAAAAGTTATTTCTGTCATTTTCTATCTTCGACAGTAATTCTATTGTGGGGTCCACCAATGATTATGTCGTCGTACGAATATTCCCTTATAAAACGAATATTTTTTGACAAAATAAATATTTTATGACAACTTGATTACTTTACAAAATTTGAAAATATTACCCACAACTATAACATTATATTAAATCAACACCTTATTACTCAAAATAATATTTTGAAAAAATTAAATGTTTATTCATAAAAGTTGGGGTCTTACAAGTTAACCCTTTTTAGGGTATTATTTAATTAATTAAATTTCTTTAATTAATTAGGCTCCCTAATCTTATTAGGGATAATTAATTAAATACTTTTAATTAATTTGCCTCCTAATCCTATTAGGAATAAATGAGAGTACTTATATTAAAATTAATTTCTAAACTCTTTTAGAAATTAATATAATAATAATTGTAATAATATTAATAAGACTCCTCTTATTAATTTATATTTAATATTTCTAAAATATTAAGCTATTTAATTTATTCTAAAGCCATAGATTAAATTAAATACACTTAACATATTATTATGATTACGCCATTAACTTCTTAAATAATTATTCTTCATTTTATGGTGTGACCCTTTAGGTTCTCCATATTAAATCGGTTGTGAATAAATCAATTAGAACAATTATAATCTCATTTAAATAAATAAATTAAACTAATAATTTTTTTAAATAAATAATATTTATTCTACAATAAGGATAAGTCTTCTTAGTGATCAACGACTTTTCAGATAATATAGATTTCAACATTAATCATAAAAGAACCTTTGAGTAAATAGTTACCGTACAATTTAATCCTTCCACCATACAATGTCCCAATTAAATATAAGACATGGAATTACTATCAAGTTTTATTTCATTTAATTATATGTGTTTCGATTCCCAAATGCACAACTCCGAATAAATACAAATTAAAAACTACTTTCTAATATCATTTTACCTTGGTCAATGATTCCTGGGTTGTCATTAATCGAATCACAAAGGACATTTCTCTTCTTTTACTAGAAGTGGTAGATTCTTTATTGATCATTCATTATCTCTATATATAACTTATTACACCCAAGCATACCCTTTGATACACCCTAAGGGTCTTAAAGAATAAGTCAAAATGTAATTCATTATACATAAGATACTATGATGATCTCAAGTCTAAAGATCATTTGTATTACTATCACTACAAGAATTCCTATTGACAGACAAGTAAAACTCCGTTAGGTATTCCTTAGCGAGTCACGTTCAGTGAACTTATTCTCCAATAAGCACCTACATACTTGCTTTAATGTCTCCACACAAATGATCATGAGATCAATCATTCTCATCCAATGAGTAAGCAACGTATGTACTAATCTATTTGGATTTACTAATATCCTTTTAAGTAATCCATTGATTCAGAACATTTTAGTTTTAAGCTATCTAAGAATTTAGATCTCATTAGCATGATCTCATCATGATTCTAAATGCATTGTTTAAAACTATGAATTTATCACATATCATTAAAATAATACCATGTAGATAATAAATGCCTTTAATAAATAATGTGACGCCCCTAAAATAGGTCCACACAACCCATCTTAGGTCGCAAGAAATAACACTATTGACACAAACTTTTCTATTATAATTATAGAACTATCGTGCAAAATACGATGACACATATACTATGAGTTTTAATACAAATATTGTTACATATATAATACAACAATATTCATACTCAAATTATTACAATGTCATATAACTACAGCCGCAAATATTCCAAGTCCCAAAAGGAACACGAGAAGATTTCGGTCATCCTCATTCTAATGGAATGCATTTTGACGCTTTCGAATTTGAGTTTGCATCCCCCTATTTGGTTCACCAAATATAACTATTAAATGATGTATAAAATATGTGACACACATTTTAAGTTCTCAGTGCAATTATTATGCCACACTGTTTCATAATTTGACTAGGATTGCGACTAATTTGTAACACCACTTTATACTCATGTTCTCTCTGCTAGTCCTAGCAATACTTTTATTACCTAAAAGGGGTTGTGAAACAAAAAGGTGAGCACAACTAGCCCAATAAAGAATATCATACCTTAAGATAATTACATTATCAATAGCCTTCATCAATAATAAATCAGATATTGAGAACATATATAGATGATAAAAGTTTTCAACCATAATAGCAACGAAATCAGGAATCCATTAGGAGAGTCATGTAGAACATAATATCTACTATCTTCTCCAAATTAAAATTACATCATCAATATTTTATTCATGTAACACTAATCAGCAGTTCTTCGTTATACCCAAAACAAAGAGAACTTTCACCACATATTTTTACTTGAAACCCAAAGCTCATGGTTATACCAATTTAGAGTTTATGTTTATAATTATGCCATTAAATTCATATTTGCACTATGACTAAAGACATACAACTGTAAAACCAATAATCAACAGTCCATCTTTGCACTACGGGCTAAATATATATAACTGTAAAACCAATAATTAATAGTCCATCTTTGCACTACGGGCCAAAGATATAAAACTATAAAAACCAATAATCAACAGTTCATCTTTACACTACGGCCAAAGATATACAACTATAAAACCAATAATCAACATTCCATCTTTGGACTGCGGGCCAGAGATATACTGTGACGCCCCTAAAATAGGTATACACAACTCATTCCGAGTCACCAAATACATGGCACAAAATTCAAATACAACTATCGTGTAAAAATACGACAAAACATAGCTGAGAGTCTTAACATGAATATTGTCTCGTAGACAATATCCAAATTCAAATGGAGTCCTCATTACAATTATTATCACACAATTTTATAAAATAGTGAGGACTACTACAGCCACAATCTGGGACTGTCACTCCATTCCCCGACTAGTCCGTCTATGTTCTCATTTTATGAAGAGAACAATGAAAGTAAATGATCAGCTCAACTAGCCCAGTAAGAAATATTATGACTAAAATAATACAAAATAAATTATCGTTAGCCTTCAACGGTGTTAAACTGATAGAATATAATTAACAACAAGTTTAACTGCAACGGAACAAGCAATCCATTAGAAGAGTCAAGTAGAGCATGATATCTACTATCTTCTATTATTTAAAAGTTCATCATCAGTATTTTATCGCTATAACACAGCTCAATAAATAATCCACATTATTGAATTATCCATGCACTACGGGCCAATGATATTCATTAGTATCACATACACGAATCATCCATGCACTACGGGCTAAGGATATTCATTATTATCACCAGTGATCATGATCATGGCAACAACTGTCCATCAATACACTACGGGCTAATGAGAACTTTTACTACATCATTTATAACATTATAAGTCATGATTATACTGATACATAGTCATAATCATACCAATCAACAGTCCATCTATGCACTACGGGCTAAAGATGACTTTCATCACAATATAAGCATGAGGATGACGACGATGATATAAATATCAATCAAACGAAATCAATGATAAATATTAAAGATTTTTAATTTATCAAGAGTTTAAAAATATGTCCAAATTGTCAACATGATAACTACTTTGTGGAGTAAAATTTAAGAATAATATTCATGTATGAAAAAAAATTTGGACAGAAACGAAATCAATTTTTGTCGTGAATAGTATCCCGTAAATAGTACTCCGGCATGAAAAGATTAAAATTAAATAATAACGCTCAGAAAAATATCCTTGTGAAACCATACTAGATGAAGCATAAATTTTAAGGATATTTTTCTAATTTCAAGAAGTATAAAAGCAATACATATCAACATGAGTGTAGAATTAGGAATACAAAACGAAATAATGATACTTACATACTACAGAGTATGGAAGAAAATATTATTTCATACGAATATTGAACAAGAATAATATCTCTTACCTAAAAAAGAGGGTACTTTTGATTGGTATAGCGGGGATATTCTTGAAGAAAACTTGCACTGTTTTCTATACTCAAAGCTTTTTTAAACTCTAATGAAATACGCTTAATATTATATAAGAAGAATTCTTTGATTCTAGTGTAATTTTTATTTCTAAACGAAGTATTCTATTTATAGGAGAATGGCAGGATACTATTTAGAAAATAAAATCACAGACTGCACAGTAGGAAGTTCACGGGCGCAGAATCGAAAATTTTTGATTTTACTACGCTGTACTATGTAGTACTATGCAACACTATACAGTACTATGCAAATAAAATAAAATATATTCTATTTTACATAAAAAACAAAACTTATATATATATATATATATATATATATATATATATATATATATAAATCATAACTAAGATAACTTTTTCTCGACTATTTTGAAAAATGGGTAAGTGGGGGTCCATATAATAAGCAAATTTTACAACAAATACTTCACAAAACCCCCTTCTATTTATCTCAATTCACTCGGCTTTATAAAACACATTTTTAATAACATTCATTATTAATATTATAACTCACAATATTAACAATCAGATCATTCCTAGGAAAGAGTGGACTTTTTGATAAAGATTTTTCCTTATTGACGCACAATTAGGTGACCAAACCCCTTTCCTCGACATAACTTTTTCGACATCGTCAATAATACAAATAATAATTTGAATAACTTTATCGTCTCAATTATTGATTTAATAATATAAAATATTATGCAGATGATACTGTGATAATAATTGAATCAATAATGTGAGATACTATGCAACAATTATCGTGGCAATAAATAAGTATAACTGAGTGACTTCTCACATAAGCATCAATAATCAAAGATATTGTACAATACCGTGTGCTATTATGCAACCACGCGTATTACTGTACTTTTATCACTGTGTATTTTAACAGTTAACGGTAAAACCTTTGCCGTTATTTTATAAAAAGTTATTTCTATCGTTTCCTAATATGACAATAATTTTGTTGTGGGGTCCACCAATGATTGTGACGTCGTACGAATATTCCCTGATAAAACGAATATTTCCCGACCAAACGAATATTTTATGACACCTTGCTTACTTTGTAAAATTTGTAAATATTACCCACAACTATAACATTATATAAAATCTACACCTTAATACTCAAAATGATATTTTGAAAAATTAATCTTTCTTCATAAAAGTTGGGGTCTTACATATACAACTGTAAAACCAATAATCAACAGTCCATCTTTACACTACGACCAAAGATATATAACTGTAAAACTAATAATCAACAGTCCATCTTTGCACTACAGCCAAAGATATACAACTGTAAAACTAATAATCAACCGTCCATCTTTGCATTACGGGCCAAAGATGACTTTCACTACATCATTTGTCTAAAATATTAGTCTATCTTTGCACGTAAGCTAAAGAGAATTTTTATCACATCATTTGTTTGTAAAATAAATAATCCACATCACCGAATTATCCATGCATTACGGGCCAAGGATATTCGTTAGTATCACATCCACGAATTATCCATGCACTACGGGCAAAGGATAATCGTTATTATCACCAATGGTCATGATTATGCCAAGCAACTGTCCATCAATGCACTGCGACTAAAGATGACTTTAACCACAATATATACATTAGGATGATGACAATGATATATATATAATGAATGGATAGGAATAATCAGAATAATAAGATAAAATAAATCTTAGTGATTTTTAACTTAATTATCTAGAGTCCAAATTGCCAACATGATATCTAGAAAATCGATTAGAATTCTTGATAAAAATATAAAGTACAAGTAATGTAAAGTTCCTGACTCAAACATAATAACTTAAGACTGAATAGAAAGATCAACTTCAAGATATTAGATAAAGCACAAACTATGAAGAATATTCTAATCCTTTCAGGACTTTTCACCATTTAATTTTAAGCTAAAGAAACGAATAATAATATCTTACCATAATATGGAGTATGAAAGAAAATGATATTCCTTTACCATTAAAATGATACCCCTTGCCTTAGCATGTGACTTGATTTTACTTTCTGTGAAATTAATTAACTTAAACATTGCTTGCATTCCTTATCTACACTTGGAGTAACCTTACACTCAACATAAATACTCACAATATTATACTCACAATATTGTAGTAATTTTTTTTATATTTTTAGTATAGTGATAGTGTGTGCTTAGTTGCTCAACTGGACAACCTATTTATACTAAAAATTTAATAACAACTAGCATACGTGCTTTGAAAAAATAACCAAACGAGGTATATAATAATGGTAGTAGAATTTATGGTCCCATAGAGAAAATTAAACCAACTTGTACACATTTTAAAAATAATTTAGTTGTGGTTCAGACTACTTTAAAAAAAGTAGAGTGTCGGCAAGTCCTGCCAAAGTTATTTTTGTAAAAAAAAAAATAATTGAACAAACATCTGTATATCATACTTATCTTTAATAAACACTATTTATTCATCAATTATTTACAAATTTTCAATCTTTCAACAATTATTTATAATTATTAACATAGACTCACAATACTTCCAACTTGTATAATTATATCATATCAAATAATATGAGTTACTGTGTAATAACTACTGTGATAATTATTGAATAAAAGACTGAATGACTTCTTACATAAGAATCAATAATATGAATCACTATGCAATACCGTGTGCTATTGTGGAATACCGTGTACTACTATAAAATCACGCGTATTATTGTGCTTTAATCATCGGGTATTTCAACAGTTTAACGGTAAAAGCTTTGCTGTTATTTTTTTATAAATAAAGTTATTTCTATTGCTTTCTATATCCGACAGTTATTATGTTACAGGGCCCACCAATGATTGGTTAATTCGGCACCGTTGTACGAATATTCCCCTACAAAAAAGAATATTCCTCGAAGAAACGAATATTTTATGACAACTTGCTTACTTTATATATTTTTCACATTTTTCGGATTACCCGAGAATTTTCTATAATTATTTCTATTTATAAAAACTATCATTTAATAGCTTCAAAATAGAAATACTAACTTCACATACTTTTATATCTTTAAAATATCATCAATATTAATCTTATATTATTATAATATTTGTCAGCAAATTTTATTATTTTCAACCATTCATATAATTTTCTATAAATTTCCTCTATTTTTAAACTAACCATAATTAGCTTAAAAATTCAATAAATATTTTTGTCATTCGTTAATTTTTCAAAACTGCCCAAAAATTATAAAATAATATTATGATATTTTTTTTACCAAGTTTCATAATTTCTCATCATTCATAGAGTTTTCTATGAGTTTCTTCTATTTTCAAACTAACTATAAATAGTTTAAAAATATAATAATTATTTCTGCTTTTCAATAATTCATCAAAAATTTACAGAAATTCTAAGATGATATTATAAGCATTCTGTAAAAATATTCCAGCCCAAATAATTTTTTTTGATAAATTAATTATAAATTTCCATATTCAGAAACTTCAATAATTCATAATCATTAGCACTTTTATTAGAAAAATACGGATCTTATGTCATTTCCATGTAAAATTTAATTCTCTAGAACTTTGTAGAAGAAATATTTTCCAAATTTCACCTCTAACATAAAGAGAAAGGCTTATCGAAAATTCTGCTACAAAATTTTATGAATCTGTCACCTCTTAAACTTCATAACAAATCATACGTTAATCTTTAACAGTTCAAAATTTGTAGACAAATACCAAACTTATATATGTATAACATATCCAAAAATTTCAACGATCAAACGGTCGGATTAAAAATTATAACTCACGCAATAGAGCTTAAGAACACTGATATATGGCTCATCTCCAAGGCTTTCTGTTGATATATGGCTCATCTCCTAACTCATTATACACAAAGAGTTATGGATTTTACAAAATCAAGTAGTAAACTAATTTTTCTGAAAATTTAGATTTTTCATTCTTCTTTTGATTTCTAGATTTCTCTCATTTGATTCATGTTTATGCAAGTTTAAATCATTCAATACATACATAAATATGTACTCGTTACATAAAATCCATAAAAACTTAAATCTAAGAATAAATCAAAGATTTAAAAAAAATACATTTTCTTTTAATTTCCACTTCATTTCTTCTTTCTTCTCCTTCTTCTCGTTTTCTTCTTCTTCTTCTTCTTCTTCTTCTTCTTCTTCAGAACTCCTCTCTCTCTCTCTCTCTCTCTCTCCCTTCCCATCTTCTTCATTCGTTTCCACCAAAAGGAATATAAGGGGTGGAGGAGGTCTCCCATTATTTTTTCTTTCCTTTTGTTTCTTCACCTTTCTTTTCCTTTCTCTTTACCCCTCTTTTCCTCTTTTTCTTCTTACTTCATCTATCCTTGTCTCCCCCATAACAATTCCCTCTCCCTCTTCTCTTCAATTTCAATTTCAGCCGCCCACTTGGGCCTGTGACAACCTGGAGAATTCGGATTGTCCAGCATTTAAGTTTAAAGAATTAGTTATTAATAAAATAAATTTTTATTAATACTATTCTATGCTATGTGTTTATTAATCGTTCTATAACCAAGGATGATTATAAGTCGGGAGTATTCTAGATACGAGCTAGATTGAACGAGTTAGAATTTTCAAGACGAAAACAAAAAAAAAATTCGGGAACACAAATATTTTAGGGAAAAATGACGAAATATGAACTATTCATCAGTATCTGCTCAGAGATTTATTTTGAAATTCCGAGAAGTTATTGATTACGTAAAATATTGAGACGTGATGGAATATGCAATAATATTTCAGTTATGGCAAAAACGAAGTTCTCGCCTGCGGACGTAAAACCTATGGGTTAGGAAAAGTAATTTTCGAGAATTTTAATGAGTACGTATAATAACTACGGTTATTATGTGTGAGAGATACGAGTATAATATTAGTTATTATATGAGTATAGTACGAAGATTAGTACGACGTATAATACGAATATCGTGTGAATGATATACGAGGAAAATACGAGAATACGAGAATGGAATGTGTATAATACGATTAGTCTAAATGGACTTTGAGTTCATAGACTTTGTGCAATCCAAGTGGACTTGGATTATATGAAGCCCAATGGAATGTGTAATCAAGCCAAGATAAGGCGCAGTAAGAATTAATGTAAGGCCCAGTGTTAGATTTAATTAAGCCCGATCCAAGAAAATTAACCACGGATCGAACTGATGGGTCACCGGATGGGTAAAACCCATGGGGAAGATCCATGGGTATAAGGAACGGCCACTTGGTCACCAAGTAAGGGTGGTGACCAAGTAAACTTGGTGGCTAAGCCATGAATAGTAAGGAGGTAGGGGGGAAATGACTAAAATACCCCTAGCTTTGGTTTTCTATATAAACAAGCCTTAAGCTCATTTGTTTGGTTGAAAATTTCAACCAACACTTGAGAGCTAGAGAGAGAGAGAGTTCGGAAGGGAGAGGAAGAGGGAGAGAACGAGGAAAAGCTAGCTTGAATGCACGCTTTGTCCGACGGAAGGAGATTAAAGAAGAATGGTAATCCGAACCCTAGTTTTTTCTAATTTTCTTTAAGTTTAATATGTTCAACAACATAACTTAATGAAGATAAGAAGTAGATAAAGTTAAGAATTATTTCATATGGTTGAAATCATGAAAAAACAAAGAAATAAGAATTAGAAGTTTAGTTTATATATTTCTTAAGGAAGTATAAGATTTGTAAGGATTTTGAGCGATCCAAATGAATATTATGAAAGAGTAGATGAATTAAGTAAGGAATGGTGTTCTATAACATCAAATTCCAAGAAAAAGTAGAATCATAATCCAAAATATCGATTAAAACGAAGAACACGAAGAACGTTGTTGATGGACAAATTTAAAACTATCGTAGGATAATTGTTGTTGATGGACAAGTTTAAAACTATCGTAGGAAAATTGTTGTTGATGGACAAGCTTAAAACCATCGTGTATAAGTTAGTTCCATATTGATTGGTTAGGAATAGAAGAAACGTTCATGAAGAATGGATTAAAACGTAGCTATAACGAAGTTATGACAAAATTTTCGTAAAAGATGAACGAGAATTAGGAAGTTAGTAAAAGAACCCGAACGTGTAGGGTTTCATAAGAAAGTAAGAGAATATACAAAACGTGAGTCGTGGACTCAAGAACGAACGAGTTCCGAGTTTGGATGACAGAATTACGGACGAACGAACGAAGAACGTTAAAAGCGTAAAAATGATCAAAGGGTGTAGATTAAGCTAATTGAATGGCATGTTAATGGATTTAGAACAAAGTTCTATCCATGGGTAATCGAATTATGTAAGATAAGGAAGAAAATAGCTTTGGAACGACCTCATTCCGAGTTATAACGAATGAGATATGAGATTTCGAAGTCAGCGTCTCAAGCTTGTAAGAAAATTTTTCTTGGTTTCATGCTTGGCGCTGCAGCGCGAGTCGTGCCTTAGAGGCCGGTGCCACAGCCCGAGCTCGGGCCACCAGCTACTGCTAACTCGTGCCATAGCGTGAGTCTTAGTGCAGAGAGTGGCGCCGCAGCGCCGAAGCAGGGTAATGCCCATAAATGAGATTTTATGTGCTCAATTACTGGGGGATGTGCAAGAAAGAAATATGAACATCTAGTTCACGTAATGTAACACTTAATCAAGTGTTCTAAACCTTTATTAAAGGTTGAACGAAAAAGATTAAAAGAGATTAAAAGATAGAGAATGTAAGCGCTAGATTACGTAACCGATATTCGGGAACAGTAGTCGTAATGAACGAACGTGAGGGATTGCTATGATTGCGAGTCCTTAGACGTTGAGTGATGAAGGTCGTGAATAACATTCTGATGTTATGTCATGGTAATGAAAGATAAGTGTAAAGCGTATAGACACTGTGAATGCAACGTTGTTGCGATGAATGATCCGTCTTAGCATACAATGAACGGTATGGCTTCGACATTAAGAAAGAATAATGAAGGTCCGAGTATGGGTCGGATAGAGAATGTTAGAATGAAGTAAGCATTAAACACTTTAATCAACGTAAGGGTTGAGTGTAAGTGATTATTAAACGGTCAGGACCTACAATCCGTGTATGGTTTGACTGTAAGGTAATGAAGACTAAAGTTTAACCGTGAATGGTGAAGAAAATGAATAGAAGATAATAACGTATAACGTTAAGAAGCCGAGTTAGTAGTTTTAACTTGGATAACGTTCCGAGTCGAGTGAACCGGACGTGGTAAGATAAAAATAAAGGATTGTAAAATGTTTTACGCTATGACCTCATAGTATTGACATGGAATGATCGCTCTGAGTATGCGAAGGATGGTATGACTTAGATGATAAAGAATGAATCCTGAGGTATGACATTTATTTGCCAGAAAGCCGTAAGGAATAGGAATTTGACTTAATGAACATTATAGTTTAATGGTTCGGATAAGTTAAGAGAAGTTAGGTTGTGGTATAATCTTAACCTTTGATGGTTGGCATATGGGAGCTGGGCTAAACAATTCCTTCAGAGAGCGAAAGCATATACGAAACTGGTAACCGATCTAACTCACTGTTATGGGCAGTGTAGATGAGACGGAAACTTCTTTGTTGGTTGTTTGTGGAAAACCACTCAGAGTACCATATAGACTACTAGCAGAGACACGATGTGTGCTGAGTCCTAGGAGAATTATAAGAAGAATATAAGAACGTAAATCATCAAAGATGATGAACGTTTTGAGTAGGACATCTTCGTATGTCATGAAGCCGTAAACCGGTAGTAAAGGAAGTGAGTAAGCTTATATTGCAAGAACGCGAACCTTAAGAAGTAAAGTTAAGTAAACCAATACGTAATTCAAGTATATGACTAATTGGTGTACATGTTATTTTCTTATGTATTTAGCGTAAGTTGTAGCTGTGCGTAAGGCAAGTTTTCCTAACTTCAATCATATTATACATGAATGCTAGTTTCTTAAACTTCTCAGATGTTGGACTTGAGAAGTACTGTCTATGTGCGAATGTGTGATATTTGTACAAAGTGGTAGAACGTATCAGGCCTTGTGCCATAACGTGAACACTTCGGTGATTCTTTGAGATGAACTGTTCTGTGATTGAACTGTTCAATACAAGTATGTTCTGTTTATACATGAACCGTTATTGTTAAGTCTGTGCTAATGATTCTAGCCGGACAGGATATGTATGGAAAAAGGTAGAAGAATGAAAGTAGTATAAAGAATATGTGATGAATGTTGTAACATTATAGGAATCGAGACTATTCCTATTATTCAAGCTGCTTCATAACCTTTGTTCGGTTATCAAAGTTATGAAGAATGTTTAAACTCTTGAAGTTGTTTATTCAACTGTTATGACTTGCTGGACAATTAAATGCTCACATTTGCTTTAAATGAAAAATATTTTCAGCGAACGACGTTAGAAAGAACTTAAGGATCCCGTAAAGATCAAGCTGATCAATATCTAGACGAAATGCCATTCAGTATGTGAATGTGCGTGAAGATCAAGTGAAGACTTGTAATATAGAATGCTGGAACTAAGCTATAGACTAGTTTAATGAATAGTTATATATCCTTGGTGGGGGATGAAAGTCACTTGTATAAGATGTAAAGAATAATGTATTTACCATTATTTGTAATGAAAGAGATTTTAAGGTTTCGAGAACCTGGATTTTGATAATGTATGTTATTATATTTAACTATATAATGAGGTATGTTTGGTAAGAAGTGGGACCGTGATGCACGGAGTCTGGGTTTGAAAGTAGACCGGATTTCAGGGCGTTACAGAGTGGTATCAGAGCTATAGGTTATAACTCTTAGGTAAGAGTACCTAAGACTATAATCGTAGAGAGAATGATAAGAAAATCGTTGAGTTAAACGATTAAGGAAAAAGATCACCACGTGATTATAGTAAATCGTAGTAACAGATAAGCTGTTAAACGATGAATGATTTATAGCTAATGCTGTGAATGAATGGTACTACGAAGTAGTACGGGAAAAAGAACTCAGATTGAGTTGTAAAGGATAACATACGAATTAAAGAAAATTGGTATTAAGTAAAGAGAAATTTAGAAGTTGTAAGATTTCAATTGAGGACTCATGTGATGGCTGAGTTGTATAAACCTTTGTATGGGCAGAGGTTTGTGCTTGGTGTAACAACTACTTAGTTTATTACAGTGATAATCATTGGAATTGGTTACACTATTAAGATGTATATGATGAGAAGGTGAATCTTTTTCTCATGTATATACTTGATAGGTAGAGAACGATAAGGTAGGTGCGAGTTCTTGAAACTCATACTTATGGTAAGTTCGTGACTCATAATAATATGGTATGTTTTCAAACGTCTCAGCGAATGGACGCCTAAGGTCTGTCTGGATGTTCTTAAACTCATACTATTGTGGAAAGTTCCTGAACTCATAATGTGTGGTAAGTTGATGGACTGTACTAAAGTATAGAGATGTTTAGACTGAAAACGAAGTATTTTCAGTAGACTTAGCATTGAAGGTGCTAGAGAAGTTTAAGTATTGTCGCAGTAAGACAATGAAGGAAGATGGAGAATAGGATATTCCAAATCCTCTAGCTATGCTAGATTTCGAAGTTTATTCAAATCGTGCTGAAATGTACATTTTGAAAAAGGAAAGGATTGATTCAACTTTTTGGAACCAATGAATTTTAAAAGAGCTATTCTTTTTATGTCTATGCTAATCATTTCAGCTAGACAGAAATTGATTTGAAATATTAAAATGAATTTTATATCATCCGTGTAGTTGATGAAAGGGTGGTAAAAAGATGGAGTTGTTAATGCAATTGAACCTGGTGGGATGTGATCTTAGGATCAACAAACCACTATGGTAAGATGTATAATGACGAAGTCATAAACTGACGAAGTCCTCAACGTACTGTGAAGAGTACAATATCATGACGTCATAAAACGTTTTGATGTATTGCGAAAAGAATTTGAAGAAGTAGTTGATGTCAATTGAGTTGACTAGATGAATGTTTCAAGTTGATGTCCAATTTATTGGTATGGTCTAAGCTAATTGATTTGGCTAAGACAAATGGTATGTCATGTTATAAGAAAATCGAGCTTTCTTTGAAAAAGTTATGCCAAGCCAAATTGTTTTGGTGAGGAATCTAATGATTAAGTCTGAGGTGAACATACCCTGAAATGGGGTTATACGATAGGCTGATCACCTACGTATGGAAAGAGGTAGTTTACCTTCTTTGTGATTGTAAACTTACCATGGAAAGAAAGGTTTACGGCGAAAGGCTGTTTAACCTAGTAAGAGTTCTTGGTCAATTTGACCCCTCAACAAAAGTATGAAATGTTTTAAAGGATATTTTATATTCCTCGCTATTCCATCTACTTCATGATTCTTGATAGGTTATGGAGGTTAGGAATGATGGAAAGATAAGAACTTCTTTGAAGAGAAGTTGAGAAGAAGTGTAAGCTAAAATTTCGAGGACGAAATTCTGTGAAGAAGGGGAGAATGTGAGAACCTGGGTAAGGATGTGGTTTTAAGAAATTCAAAGGACGGAATTTTTTTAAGAGGGAAAGTGTGACAACCCGGAGAATCCGGATTGTCGAGAATTTAAGTTTAAAGAATTAGTTATTAATAAAATAAATTTTTATTAATACTATTATGTGCTATGTGTTTATTAATCGTTCTATAACCTAGGATGATTATAAGTCGGGAGTATTCTGGCTACGAGCTAGATTGAACGAGTAAGAATTTTCAAGACGAAAATAAAAAAATTTCGGGAACAAAAATATTTTCGGGGAAAAAGACGAAATAGGAACTATTCATCAGTATCTGCTTGGAGATTTATTTTAAAATTCCGAGAAGTTATTGATTACGTAAAATGTTAAGACGTGATGGAATATGCAATAATATTTCAGTCATGGCAAAAATGAAGTTTTCGCCTGCGGACGTAAAACCTAAGGGTTAGGAAAAGTAATTTCTGAGAATTTTAATGAGTACGTATAATAACTAGGGTTATTATGCGTGAGAGATATGAGTATAATATTAGTTATTATACGAGTATAGTACGAAGATTAGTATGACGTATAATACGAATATCGTGCGAATGATATACGAAGAGAATACGAGAATACGAGAATGGAATGCGCATAATACGATTAGTCTAAATGGACTTTGAGTTCATGGACTTAGTAGAATCCAAGTGGACTTGGATTATATCAAGCCCAATGGAATGTGTAATCATGCCCAGAGAAGCCCCAATAAGAATTAATGTAAGGCCAAGTGTTAGATTTAGTTAAGCCCGATCCAAGAAAATTAACCGCGGATCGAACTGATGGGTCACCGGATGGGTAAAACCAATGGGGCAACCCATGGGGAATCTAGATTTTTGAGAATGTGTGTTATTATATTTAACTATATAATGAGGTATGTTTGGTAAGAAGTGGGACCGTGACGCACAGAGTCCGGGTCTAAAAGTAGACTAGATTTCAGGGCGTTTCAGGGCCCATATCAATCATAGATTAATTTTCTCCTCTTTTATTAGCTCATTTGTCCGATTAAATGTTCATTTGACCATTTATAAATTTAATATTTCATAATTTTAGAATAATAATCATAAATTAAATTAAGTCATAAAAGTCGGGATCTTTCAAATAATTCGTTTATTAATAAATAAATAAGATTGATTACAAAGTATATGTTTTATCTTTATACATGATTGGCTTGTATTCATACTACTTTCAGTCTCTAACTTGCACTAAAGCTAATCGCAATGGTATCTTATACTCATCTTCTCTAAGTGACGATCGAACTGCTGTGGTGTTAATGCTTTAGTAAATGGATCTGCAATATTGTCTTGAGAGTTGACATGCTACAGGGTGACATCTCTTTTTTCAATGATCTCTCTAATCAAATGAAATCGTCACAACACGTGTTTGGATTTTTGATGAGGCATGAGTTCCTTAGCCACCGCAACAACTCCGGTGTTGTCACACAGTAAAGGTACTGGTCCTCTAATGCTAGGAACCACACCAAGTTCGGTTACGAACTTCTTCATTCAAACAACCTCCTTTACAGCTTCACTTGCAGCTATGTACTCTGTCTCTATCACTAAATCATCAATTGCTTGCTATTTAGAACTCTTTCAACTAACTGCGCCACCGTTTAAGGTAAATACATACCCCAAAATGGATTTACTGTCATCTTGGTCCATTTGAAATCTTGAGTCTGTGAAGCCCTCTAGTTTAAATTCAGACCCACCGTAGATAAGAAATACATCCTTAGTTCGTCTTAAGTATTTTAGGATATTTTTCATTGCCTTCTAGTGTTCTTCTCTTCCATTCGATTGATATCTTCTTGTTACACTAAGTGCATGAGCGACATCCGGTCTAGTACATATCATACCGTATATGATAGATCATATTGCTGAAGCATAAGGAATCTTACTCATACGATGTCTCTCCTCAGGTGACTTTGGGGTCTGTTTGTTGGAGAGATGTATTCCATGGCTCATCGGCATGAGACCTCTTTTGGAATCTTCCATGCTAAACCTATTTATCATCAAGTGAATGTACGTTCCTTGAGACAAGCCAAGTGTCCTTTTAGATATATACCTATAGATCTTTATCCCCAAAATATAGGATACTTCTCCCAAGTCCTTCATAGAGAAGTGTTTAGATAACCAGATTTTAATCGATTGTAGCATAGGAATATCATTCCCTATCAGTAGTATATCATCAACATATAATACAAGGAATGAAACAACGCTCCCACTAACCTTTATGTACATACATGGTTCATCCTCATTTTTGATAAAACCAAACTCTTTGATTGTCTCATCAAAACGGATGTTCCACCTATGAGAAGCTTCCTTCAATCCACAAATGGATCGTTGTAACTTACACACTTGATTTGTTCCAACCATTGAAACAAATCTCTCAGGCTGTGTCATATACACATCCTCCTCAAGTTGCCCATTGAGGAAGGTCGTTTTCACGTCCATCTACCAAATTTCATAGTCATGGTAAGTTGTAATCGTAAGAAAAATCTGAATGAACTTGATCATCGCTACTGGTGAGAAGGTTTCATCATAGTTAACTCCTTGTCTTTATTTAAAATCTTTTGCGACTAGTCAGGCCTTATAGGTCTCTACCTTGCCATCTGCTCCAGTCTTTCTTTTAAAGACCCATTTACACCCAAAAATCTAAATCCCTTCAGGTGGTGAAACCAAAGTCCATACTTGGTTTTCATACATGGAGTCCATCTCGGATTTCATGGCTTCTTGTAACTTCTTAGAGTCCTTACTACTGATAGCCTATTCGTAATTCAATGGATCATCATCATCTACGATGCGTATCTCATCGTCATCTTCTAGGGCAAATCCATACCTTTTAGGTATATTCGGTACTCTTCCAAATTTACGAATCTAGTGTGATATAGAAGGAATCTCTACTTGGACATGTTCATCCATTTGACCTGTAGTAGTTTGTGGTTCTTGAATTTCTTCAAGATCTATTTTCCTCCCACACTCCCATTCAAGGATAAACTCCTTTTCCAAGAAGGCAGTATGTTTGGCAATAAACACCTTTTGTTTAGTAGGATTGTAGAAATAGTATCATAAACTTTCTTTAGGATATCCCACAAATGTGCACTTATCAGATCTTGTTCCAAGCTTATCATTCTGAAACCTTTTCACATAAGCTGGACCTCCCCAAATCTTAATATGTTTAAGACTAGGCTTCCTCCCTGTCCCCATCTCATATGGAGTATTAGGGACGGATTTCAAGAGAACCTTATTTAGTAGATATGTAGCCGCTTCTAGGGCATATCCCCAGAATGACACCGAAAGATCGGTAAAACTCATCATAGAATGAACCATGTCCAACAGTGTTCTATTTCTCCTTTTAGATACACCATTCAACTGTGGTGTTCCTGGTGGAGTTCATTGTGAGATTATACCATTTTCTTTGAGACAATTGAGAAACTCACTACTTAAGTATTCACCTCCTCGATCTGATCGAAGAATCTTAATACTCTTGCCAGTTTGCTTCTCTACTTCACTACTGAACACTTTAAACTTTTCAAATGATTCAGATTTGTATTTTATTAAATAAACATATCCAAATCTTGAGTGATCGTCAGTGAAAGTAATAAAATAACAATACCCTTTTCTCGCATTTGTTGTCATAGGTCCACGTACATCTGTGTGAACCAACGCTAACAACTCTGTAACTCTTTCTCCTTTTCCACCAAAAGGAGATTTAGTCATTTTGCCCATGAGACAAGATTCACAAGTTGGATATGATTCATAATCAAATAGCTCTAAGAGCCCATATTTATGCAACTTGGATAATCTTGTTTCATTTATATGACCGAGTCTGCAGTGCCATATAAAGGTATAATTTACATTATAACCTTTTCTTTTCTTAGTTTGTTCAATTTGAAGTATATTTTCAAGTAAGTCAAGTATGTAAAGTTCATTTTGTAAATTTCTAACACCATATAAAACATTATTATTATAAATATAATAACTATTATTCTTTATTATAATGTCAAAACCATCCATATCCAATGCAAAAATTGAAATAATGTTTTTAATAAGTGACGGAACAAAATAATAATTATTTAATCTAATGGACTTGCCCATAGGCATTGCTAAACAATAAGTCCCTACAGCTAATGCAACAACCTTTGCTCCACTTCCCACTCGTAGGACGACCTCATCCTTGCTCAGCTTTCTACTTCTGACTAGTCATTGCATATTATTACATATGTGAGAACCATAGTCGGTATACAATACCCAAGTAGAAGATTGACTTTTAGAAAAATTAATTTCAATTATAAACAAACCTTGATTAGGATTCGAAGCTTCTCCAAGCTTCTTCTGCTTTTGTTCTGCAAGGAACTCCTGGCAGTTCCTCTTCTAGTGACCCGACATGCTGTAATGGAAGTGTCGACGTAGGGATTTTATTTGTCCCTTTTCTGTTCTTGTCTTTTGGTAATCTCATATTAGGTGAGATTTGTTTGAAAAAATAAGTTGTGAAAATGTCCGACATTTATATATTGACGGTTGGACTATAAGAGTCGCCAGTTGGTTTTTAAATGGTTGTACAAACACAACAGAGAAAAGGTTTACACATTGATCCAGTGATGTGAGATTTCTTAACGGGTCTATGAAACCGAGATTCATTAGGGTGCAGGGACTTGGTTATGCGGAGGGTAGGTGTTAGGCACCCCCGACATCCTTGTTGCCATAGTGACCGTCACTTTTCAATTAAACTATTATATGAATGTGTGTGTATGGGTCAATGTGCAGTTATTTAGAAGTAGTGTTATGCCTCGTTCGCACCTATATACACAGGGTTTGAATTTTTGTATAAAATTCAGTTTTCAACAAGATATAGCAGTGATGTTTTGTAAAAAAGAGGTTTTTCAAACCCTGTGCTCAATAGTAGTTAAGGCCTTTGATACTTCTATTTTTATTAAATGTTCGTCTTGATTGCTTTTATTTTCGAGATGCGAAGCATCTTCGAGAAAATAATATACATAGCAGTGCCAAACTCCTTGCGGGCATGAAAGTCATCTAAGGAAATTCAAACACCGTGAATAATTTATTAACCATGTACAGCTGAAAATGTCCATCACGGGAACCGAATCTAGATTCAGTAGACTGAATCTGTGATCACATGATTCCTAGGCTCACATGATGTAGCAATTATATGAAAGCTGTATGCAATTATATATATAAAAGCTATATATATATATATATATATATATATATATATATATATATATATATATACACACACGATCAACCTCCACGAAGCACCTCCATGGGGGATCAAAAATGTAAATATACAAAAGCGGTATATATATATATGATCAACCACCACGAAGCACCTCAATGGGGGATCAAAAATGTAAATTAAGCAATAAATACGGTCAACCGCCACGAAGTAAACTCCAAGAAGGACTAAATGTAAATAAAGCAGTAAAAGGCCATGAAGTAAACTCCAAGCCTGACAGAAATATATATATATATATATATATATATATATATATATATATATATAAACAGGAATAAAAGCCACAGACCGAAGTTTGGGCATGCACACGCAACACGCCTCTCAACATGCCGAACGGTGTTTGTACAATAGTGGAGAAAGGCTTTAAAACGTGTAAAAAGGCTTACAGTGGGCTGCCAAAGAAGATTTCAATAGCTTTAAAGGGATGAACACTCGGCTTTCGTCGGTATAAATATAGCAATATATAAGCTCACAAGTGTTTAAAATGAGAAAGTACTCAGTTTATAGTATGTGCAGAGCAAATTTTAAAGGGCTTCCTCGCCTTTTCTCTCTTGAAAATGGATGCCCCAAACCCTCTATTTATAGAGGGGGGAGCCGCAGATGTACCTGCGGCTACCCGAGGTGCCCCTGGTTCTGCGGGTCTGCCTTCTTGAAGTACGTGCATACGTGTAACGTGTTGTCCGCTCGAACTTTTAGAACTTCAATTCGGGTATTCGATCGAGGTGTATAAGACCTTTTACGACATGCTGTTGTCGAGAGCTACACAATAACATGGGATTAGAGGTTGTACGAAGTCAGGAAGGTGGGACTATGTCATTGGTCTTTAAGCTTCAAATTCTATCCGGTGTGCTGTCTTGTGCAGTAGTCACTCGGGATTAGAGCTCTTTGGTTCTTGTAGGACATTGCTGTGTATGTTGAAATGTTGTTGAGACGACGCAATGTAGGATTGAGATGGCAAGATGACGGTTCTGCCCTTTACCTTTGTTATCTCCGGTTTGAGTTAATTTAGCAGTTGTTGCTCAGGGTTATCTTTGAGATTGGACTGCTGTAGGTATTAACCATCCTCAGGGTTGTCTCTGAGGTGTGCCTGACCTCCCGGGGTTATCTTCGGTCTTGGGGAATGACTGCTTCGAGGCCATTGCCGAGTGTTAAAGCTGATTGCATGGATTTGAAACAATCATTTTCGGGGTTATCTCCGGAACTACAACTGCATGCCTCTTAGGTGGTCTCCGAGGTTGACACTATCTATCCCGATGTTATTTTTGGGACTGAGACTGAGTATCTCGGGGTTATCTCTGAAATGACACGATCTTCTCCGGTGTTATTTCTGGCGTTTGAACTGCATTCCTCAGGGTTATCTCCGAGGTTGAAATTGAAACTCCCGGTGTTGTTTCTGGGATTGAGCTGAAACTTCCGGTGGTATTTTTGGGACTGAGCTGGATGTCTCGGGGTTATCTTCAAGATGGTAATACTGAATATCCCAGGGTTGTCTCTGGGATTGAACTGAGCTGTCTTCCAAGGTTATCTCTAAAAGACGATTCTGCCCTCTTACAATGTTAGTAACAGGTATGCAGAAAATTTTGAGTGTCTACAGATGCCCTTCTTTATAACATTCATATAATGCAATGGCATGGATATGATAAAGAAAACTAGACACTTGAAATGTAACAAGATAATCATGATGCAATGCACAACAGCATGATGCAAATGTATGTGGTTTGTTAGATTGTTCTCCAACATGGTGGGATGATTGCCAGCTCCCCGTGACTTCTACCGGGAGCAGGGTGATTCATGACCACCTTGATAAAGTATTTGGACGTATAATCGACAGCTACCATGAACTTCCAGAATGTTAACATTGGGATTATCACCAAAGCCTTTAATCCTTGGTACAAACTTTCACTGAAGATGTATCTCTCATGTACAAGAGATTCTATAGGGATGTGTTTTGTCTATTGAGGATGTGTATAACATATTCCATCATCGGTCTGCCCCAATGAGGATGCTCTGTCGGAGTTACTACCAACAGTCTGTGTTGTCAGGATTTCCTGACCCTCGCTAAAATGTACATCAACGGATGAAATCCTTATTGGGGATAATGCCAAGGATGCTTGACCTTTGTTAACGTGTGCATAAACGGATGACTTCTGATGCTTCGATGGGTTTACCTGCCATCGGCTGAAATAAAGTCAAGGTTGCTTGACCTTCGTTGACATGTACATCAATGGATGAAAATGCGTGATACCCTCGCTGGGGATCTATACTTTACAGATGAAAATGTGTGATACCCCCACGGGGGATCTGTGCTTCAATAGATGAAAATGCATGATACCCTCACCGGGGATCTGTAGTTTGGAGTTGCGACCCCAAAATGACGGCATCGGACCTTTGTGAGGTATTGCCGAGGATGATTTAAAATTGCTAAGATCATCGGTATAGTGTACCCTGTGTTTGGGCGAATACCAATAAATGAAATGAAAAGCCTCAGTTTGGCCCGGGAAAATAAGAATTTTAGTTTATTCTGCTAAATCGCGCAGCGTTTTTATCCTTGATATGGCCTTTTCAGCTTGTGAGAACTCCTTTACAACTCAAACTGGACCGATCCTGAGGAGTGGGACCCACCTAGGGGAGCCACAGATACACCTGCAGTAGTCGCAGGTGGACCTACGGCCAGCTGCGAATGGCTATTAAAGCTGCAGGTTACTTTCTCAAGTCATTTTACGTTGCGCCGCACAAGAAATTCGAGAGCTCTTCTTTAGATATACTGAGTTCGGGGTTCTTTCTGCAAATTCTATCACCATGCAAGTGTTCTACACTGTCCTGGTAACATATGCCTGTCCTTTTTTCTAGTTTCTATCCGTTGGAAATTGACTTTTTATATGAAATGCGTCTAACCATATAGTAGTGAATATGCATGCTCATATGTCTTGATAAAAAAATATTCAACATAGTAAATGTTGGTATTAAACCATGCTAAACGTAATGATGTGAAAAAATTAACTTTTAAAACAGTCAAATTGGCACCTTTTTTTGCTATTCTTATCCTATTTGAGAACAAATGAGCAAAGGTGGTAGTACAAAGTAATACTGGTATTTAGGCTACCCTTATGGATAGATGACTTTGACATTTTAATGCATATAATATGTATATGACTGTGGGCAGGTGTACTACTGAATGGCCACCTAGTCATGCCTATGTGCATGTGGATAATCCTATTTATAGAGGAAACTATGGCAAAAATTTTCCAAAATGTAGGCATTGAGTAGTCATGCATTTTTAACTCTATTGTAGACGTATGTTAAAATAATGCATGCATGCATGTAGTCATAAAATACATTTTGAAAAGCTCTAGGTCAGAGAACACCGCACCCTTTCTGAGGTGATTTGGAGACTTGTTGTCCAGATATATGGATCCGGATCGTTCGAGTAGTTCCCGTAGGACCACTTCAGGTGTGCGAAAGAGGGATTCTGAAGTGCCTCAACCCCATTCAGTTAGACAGCCTCGTCGTCTGGCGGAGGCGGTGATTCGTCATATCTGAGTTAATGTAACGGATGTCGAGGATGAGGAAAAGGATGTGCCGGTAATGGCTCCAGCTCCTGCTGCTCATATTCCCCGTAGGAATTTCCTAGGCATTCAAGTGGCTATTCCAGATCTTCTGGGTGATTTGAGTCGCCACCTCTCAGTTTACTTGCTTGCAAATGAGGTAACAGCTGGATTTGATCTTCCTTTTTCCTATTGAGGAGGAGCAAGGATTTTGACATTGATTTGCATGTGATGTAGGTTCCCGGCTTTACACAGTCTCGAGGAAACTTGTTCAGCATACACTTCTTATATCAGGCTTTGCATCCAGATTACCGAGGTATTGTGCATGATTGGGGCTTTGGGGCGTTCTTTTCCATTCTTCCCCGCCGTTGTCCCTGGGGTTACCTCAGGGCATTGTCTGAGTGCTGGTTTCACTAGACTCAGTCTCTCCACTTGTTGAACTGTGAGGTGATGATGATGCCGATGGATTGGCGATTTATCACCGGTATGGAGTTTGGCGGGGCGCCTGTTTTATGTACGGCGGATATTACCCCGACTGCCATCAGATCCTTATTGGGAGTTCTGGCTGAAGCGCTCAAAGGTAGGATCGTCCGTACGGGTCCTTTGAGTGTAGATGCTATGAGTGGTCTATTGAGCGAGCCCATGTCCGCTGATGTGAGAGTCAGGGATCGCATTCTTCGGCGATTGTTCCTGGTTATCATCAGGGGTTGTTTCATAGCAGATAACTCTTCTACGGTTTCATTCGCTTTGATTAGCACCACGCGGGAGGTGGACCGTATTGGAGATTATGATTGGGGCTCCTACACCTTTACCTATTTCCTCAGGGGGAATGTGCATGCGTTCGTCGGACTTTACAGAGGCTTGGCTAGGATTTCACCCGTTTCTGTTGGTGAGTTCTTCTCTTTTGATTTCCCATGTTCACTGACAACTGATGTTTGCCTTTGTGTTGGCAGTTTTGGGCCTATGAGAGGCTTCCATGTTTGCATCATGTGAGTGTGTTAGGTTTAGATACCTATCCACGAGGACGGCGATGGAATCACTCCATTCTGGCGGAGGTTCCTGTAGCTGAGGGTTTCACCCATTGTCGCCTACACTTGGAGCTATTAACAGCTGATGTCATCACTTGAGTTCCCTACTCTGGGGAACATTTGACCATTAGTTTTGAGGATGGATTCCCGACTGGGGTCGAGCACATGATATTTGTGACGCCCCCAAAATAGGAATACATCACCCATTTTTTGAGTCGTCAATTACATGGTACAGAAACAACTACAACTTTATTAATACAACATATAAACTATGAGTTTAAATACAAATATTGCCATCTAGACAATATTCACACCCAAATAAGTCCTCATTACAATTATTGGTACATTCTTTTACAAAAATGGCGAGTACTACTAAGACCACTTTCTAAAACCATCATTCCACACCTCGACTAGACGCGCTACATTCTCCCCTCCTGAGAAGAAAAATGGAACAAAAAGGAAAAGGGTGAGCTCAACTAGCCTAGTAAAGAACATTATGACTAAGATAATATAGAACAAATTATCGTTAGTCCTCAACAGGGAAAAATTTAATAGAATACAATAGACAACAAATTTTAAATCAAAATTCGCAGCGGAAATAATAATTCATTAGAAGAGTTAAGTAGCGGATGAAATCTGTGACAACCCCAAAATAGGTCCATTCCATCCAACCTATTCTGAGTCGCCAAATACATGGTACAGAAAATAACTACAACTTTATTACAACAATTGTCGTGCAAAATACAACAACACATATGCTGTGAGTTTGGATACAAGTATATACCAAATGTGACATTGGACACCATCATGTATTAGCACCTCACAAAGGTACCTTACATAAAGGTACAGTCAAAAACTGTTTTAGAAACTAGAATCTTTGGGAAGTGCTCAAGGAAACCTTCGTCCATGGGAGGCCATGCTTCTAGGTTATGATAGATATCACATGGCCACAGAATTATCCTTGGTTGACCCAATAGACCCCAAATAAAAACGAGAAGATTACTATCATATTCTTCCCAATGGTGAGTTTTCTCTTGACTTATCATTATCTCCACTGTCTCTAATTGAGAATTATACTTCAAACAAACACCAAGATTATATAGGTAGTGCTCGTAGATATACTCAGCAAGTGGATGAGCACAACCCTATCTTATGATGACACGAGGTTGTATGTCATTAGACATCTTGTATGATAGTGACTAAACACCCTTCCAACGTTGGGTTCACCTCACCCTATTTTCTTCACCAAATATAACTACAAAATGATGACCACCATTCTATTCCCTTATTACCCCCGTTCGACCCAGCTACACTCTTATTACCTGAAAGGAATTGTGAAACAAAAGGGTGAGCACAACTAGCCCAGTAAAGAATATCATGACTAAAGATAAATAAATTATCAATAGTCTTCATCAGTAATAAATCAGAGATTTAGAACATATGGTAGATGATAAAAATTTCAACCATAGTTGCAGCGGAACGAGCAATCCATTAGAAGAGTCAAATAGACTATAAAGTCTATTATCTTCTCCATGTTAAAAATCCACCAACAATATTTTATCCCTGTAACATCAATCAACAATTCTGGTCCACAATCATATGAATAACTCATAATCATATCTGTAATTCTAAATTCCTCTTCTCATCCAGGACGAAGATAATTTTCATCACCTATCTTTACCTGAAACATCAAAGATCATGGTTACACCAAATCACATTTTCTATTCATAATCATACTAATAACTTCATCTTTGCACCACGGCCAAAGATATTCATTTGTATCACCAGTTGGTCATGTTCATCTCAACACCTGTTCATCTTTACACTACTGGCCAAAGATATTCAAAAACATGTCATCTTTGCACTACGGGCCAAAGATATTCATCAACAATTCATCTTTGCACTACAGGCCAAAGATATTCATCAATAATTCATCTTTGCACTACAGGCCAAAGATATTCATATCTTAAAGAAATATATAATCATTTCAGAATTTATATAAACAATAGTTATAACCATGTTAATCAATTCATCTTTACACTTAAGCTAAAGATATTCAATTATAAATTCAATGGTCATGATCATACCAGTTAACAATTCATCTTTGCAATACTGGCCAAAGAGAACCCATAGTCATGATCATACCAAAAATCTACCCATCTTTACACTCAAGTCAAAGAGAAATATCATCATTAGGGTTATAAAAATGTTATATATGATAATAAAAATAATATGATCAACATATAGTTTTAATCTCAAGAGTAATATTCGTAACTCATGAATAATGAATCGTGAATAGTAATCCCGACATAAATGGTAGAAATTCTACAATAAAATTCATACCAATATTTCGGTATAATGATATTGAAAGAATAACATTTCTTAAATTTATAAACAATTTATTTTAATTGTTTACACTTTACTAAAATAATGCATTTAATCATTCTAAAATGCCAAACTCATAATATTTCATTACCAATAACCAAAACCCTCATCAAAAATCTGCATATACCTCATATAGGATTCTCAAGCCATAAAATCCTATTTTCCAATTTTTTTACTTCACATAACATATTTAATTCATTTACTCATAATTAGTCTATTTTTATGAAAAATACCAAATCAGTTCCAAAAATATTTCTTTTCTGAGATTTAGTAGAATATAGTCCCATATTGAACATATATTTTTCTCAGAATTTTTAAAACTTATTTATTATTTTTCATATGGCCAAAACCGCCGAATATTTAGACATTTATCATAAATTATACTTTTATCCAAAAATTCTGAAATTCACAGAGTACACTAATATTATATAGATGTACTCCCAATTAAAATTTCACCAATTTTGGAGTTAACCACAAGGAATTATAAGCGATTACTTTTAAAATAGTCTTTTCTCATAAAATTCATAACTCTTAATCTATACATCCAAAAATCACCATTTTTGGACACAATCAAGAAAACTCATCAAAATATCATTTTAAATTTTTCCAGAATTTTCTGAAGGTCAGAAAAATTACGAAACTGAAAAACATAACAACCCTTAAAATCCCTTACTATCCCTTACCTCAAAAGTGCAGTATTTCTGACTGGATTGCAAAGCCGAAGGAAACTTGCACTGAATAGCAACTTTCAAAGTATCTAAATACTCACAAAATATGCTTCATAATATAGAGAGAGAAAGAGAAAAAACTTATGAATTCTGATGTGATTTTCAATTCTAACTTAGCCCTCTATTTATAGAAAAATGTTAGCACGCCGAAGCAGACTTAACCTACAACCTGATGGCTTTACATGCTACTATTTTCACCCACCATATTTGAATAAAAATCTCAGCACATTTCTTTACCAACAAAGAGTGGGGCCCATCAATTCTAGAATTTTCTACCAAAATGATTAACTCCGAAAATTCAACAATTTCTGAACCAGTCATCTCGTAAAATTCATAACAAATCATACGTTCATTTTTAACGGTTCAAAATTTATGGACATATACTCAACTTATATATGTATAACATATCCAAATATTACCACGATCCAACGGTCGGATTAAAAATTATAACCCTCACAAAATATCTCAAAACTCCTAATTTTTAATACCTCCATTCCGATAAAAATACTGATAAAAACCTCAACATTAACTCCTTCATTTTTAACCACAAAAATATATCCCTCATTTATATCCACATAAAATAAATATTTTCTTATCATATGAATCAATAATTAATTATTCATAAATAATATTACATAATCACATTTATGACAACCAGACCATTCCCAGGAAAGAGGGGGCTTTCTAATAAGGATTTATCCTTATTGGCGCGCAATTAGGTGACCAAACCTCTCCTTAGACAGAACTTTTTAGACATTGCCAATAATGTTATCTAATAATATTATTCAAATAATATGAATTATTTATCTGATAATGAGAAATACTATGCACTGATAATTATTGAACAACAATAATATAAAATTTCAACGTAGCAATTATTGAATCAATAAAATAAAATATTAAACAGTAATTACTGTAACAATTATTGAGTAGTGCCTTCTTACGTAAGAATCAATAATTTTAAAAATACTGTGCAATACCGTGTGCTACTGTGCAACCACGCATATTATTGTATTTTAACCACCGGGTATTCCAACAGTATTAACGGTAACAACTACGCCGTTAATTATAAAAACTCAATTTTTGTCGTTATCTTCATCTGACAGTTATTCTGTTATGGGGCCCACAAATGGCTGCGCCGTCGTACGAATATTCCCCGACAGAAAGAATATTCCACGACTAAACGAATATTCCCCGACAACAATGAATATTTTATAACCACTTGTGTATTTTGAAAAAAAATTCATATATCACCCTTAACTTTAACATTTATCAATTTAACCATTTACTGAATAGTAATTATAAGAAAAATTGAATATTTTTATTTCATAAAATTCGGGGTCTTACAAAATCTACTATCATCTATGAATTTAAAAGTCTATCATCAATATTTTATCCCTGTAACATCAATCAATAAACATCTTGAATCAAATATTCATCTTTGCACTACAGGCCAAAGATATTCATCAGTTGGTCATGTTCATCTCAACACATGTTCATCTTTGCACTACGGGCCAAAGATATTCATCATAAAATCATTAATCTTTGTACTACACGCCAAAGATATTCAGTTATATCATCATTTAGGACTGAGGATGATGAAGAATATTTTAAAGAAAACGAATCCAGTGAAACAAAAGAATAAATATTAAGGATTCATATTTCGGTTTATCCATGTCTAAGAATACCTCATTAATAATCATAATGGAGTAAAATTCAAGAATGATCAAAACATAGATACAATCAAAGCTAGTATCCATAATAGATATCTTAGACAAAAATAAGAAATTTTATTTTTCGATGAATAGTGTCGTATTCGTAAATAGTGTCGTATACATGAATAGTGACGTATACGTGAATAGTAACCCCGAAACAAAAATTTCCAAATTTGATAAAAAGTTCAGACCAATATTTCGGCATAATGATATTGAAAGAAATAATATCATTTACGAAAAAAATAACATCCCTTACCTCGAAAGAATAGTACTTCTGGCCGAAATACTGACTATAGTGCTAAAGGAAACTTGCACCGTATAACAACACTCAAAGTATCAAAATACTCACAAGAATACGGTCAATATATCGAGAGAGAAAGAGAAAGAAGATTTTAGTTTCTGGTGTGATTTTCAATTCTAACCTAAGCACCCTATTTATAAGAAAATGCTTAGAACACCAAAGCGTAAAATTTAATATAATATAAATATATTATATATAAATTCCTACGCACACATTCTAAGATCTGAATTCAGCCGTGCTTGACAACGAATAAGCCCACCAAACATATCAAAAACGTTTTTCTTTTAAAACAAATTTAAAACTTTTAAAAAATAATTATTTCGGAACTTCAGAACTTCAATAATTCATAATAAATAGCCCTTTTATCAGAAAAATTCAATCCTAATGTTCTTTTCATAGGAAATTTCATTATCTACAACTTTGCAGAAGAAAGTTTTTCTAAATTCTAAACAGAAATTGACCGAAATCCACAACGGGCGATTTTACAAGCTATAATCAAATTTCAGTCAAGAAATGTGGTCCACCGACACACAAAACATGTGTTAATCATTTAATGCAACAAAAATACTCTTCATCCTCATATACTCATATATCCCACATTCATTGTAAAAATATCACTATTATTATATTATTAAAATATAATAATATATTTAAATAAATTATTTTATCAGAAAAAGATAAAATATTAATTTTCAACAATTATCACATTAAAAATTTTCTCCATCTATATCCATACAAAATTAATATTTTCCTCAACATATAAATTAATAATTAATTATTCACAAATAATAGTACGGAATCATAATACTGACAACCAGGCCATTCTCAAGAAAGATGGGGCTTTCCGATAAGGATTTCTCCTTACTGGCGCGCAATTAGGTGACCAAACATATCCTTAGACAGAACTTTTTAGACATTATCAATAATGTTATCTAATAATATTATTCAGATAATATTAATTATTGCTCCGATAATGGAAAATACTGTGTAGTGACAATTATTGAAACAACTGTAATATAAAATATCAACGTAGAGATTATTGAATCAATAAAATAAAATATTAAACAGTAATTACTGTAACAATTATTGAGTAGTTCCTTCTTACGTAAGAATCAATAATTGGTACAATACCGTGCGCTACTGTGTTTTAACCACCGAGTATTTCAACAGTATTAATGGTAATAACAACGCCGTTATTTATAAACAACTTATTTTTGTCGTTTTCTTCATCCAATCGCTTTCCGTTATGGGGCCCACACAGGACTGCACCGTCGTATGAATATTCCCCGACAGTAAGACTATTCCACGACCAAACGAATATTCCACGACAACAATGAATATTTTATAACCACTTGCTTATTTAAAATATTTGCGCATTTTACCCATACTTAACCACATTAATCAAAACAACCCTTACTATTTCAAAATAATAAGTAGAAGAAATTTAATTTTATTTATAATAACTTGGGGTCTTACAACATCCCCTCCTTATGAAATTTCATCCTCGAAATTGACGTACGTACCTGGTGTTTCGAAAAGGTGAGGATACCTCGCTTTTATTTCTATTTTCCAACTCCCAGGTCATTTCCTCAATAGCATGGTTCCTCTACATAACTTTAACTTGTGGTATGACCTTTGTGCGTAGGACATGCTCCTTCCTATCCAAGATCTTGACAGGTACCTCCTCGTACGTTAAGTCTTCGGCTATCTCGTCCGGTTCTAACTCAATAACGTGGTTCGGGTCTTTCACATATTTACGAAGGACAGATATGTGAAAAATGTTATGAACACGAGACATACTTGGAGGTAACGCGAGTCTATAGGTCACATTTTCTACTCAGTCAAGAATTTGAAATGGACCAATAAATCGTGGATCGAGCTTTTCTCTCTTCCAGAATCTTGTTAGTCCCTTCCACGGAGCAACACGTAACAATACATGATCCCCAATATCAAATTCTACGTCCTTTCGATGAAGATCTGCATAACTCTTTTGTCAATCTTGTGTCGCTTGTATACGTTATCGAATCATTTGGATCTTTTCTGTAGTCATACGTACCAACTCGGGCCCCAACAATGTTGCTTCACCCACCTCATTCCAACATATTGGAGAGTGACACTTTCGTCCATACAATGCTTTGAATGGAGCTACACCTATACTTGCCTGATAACTATTGTTGTAGGAGAATTCTACCAATGGTAAATACTTATCCCAACTGCCTTTGAAATCTAAAACACAGAGTCTTAATAGATCTTCAAGAGTTTGAATAGTCATCTCTGATTGTCCGTTTGTTTGAGGATGGTATGCCGAACTGAATCGTAAATCCATGCCCATAGCTTTCTGCAAGCTAACCTAAAATCGTGAAGTGAATCTTGGGTCATGATCCAAAACTATGGATACTGGCATGCCATGCAATCTCACAATCTTACTTACATACATACGAGCAAGACGTTCAAGGGAATAAGTCTTCTGTATTGGCAAGAAATGAGCAGACTTGGTTAATCTATCAACAATAACCAAAATAGTATTTATACCTTGAGAAACCGTAGGAAGACCCGTAACGAAATCCATGGTAATATGTTCCCACTTCCATTTCGGAATCTCAAGCGGTTGCAATGGACCCTTAGGCACTTGATGCTCCGCCTGTACACATTGACAAGTTAAACACCTTGAGATAAACTTTGCAATCTCTCTCTTCATATTGTTCCACCAAAATGTATATCAAAGATCACGATACATTTTGGTAATTCCAGGATGGATTGCAAATGGTGTATTATGTGCCTCCATCATGATCTTATACTTCAAATCAGAGTCATTAGGAACACAAAGTCTGGAGTGGACTCGAAGTATTCCTTCTTCATTGATTCTTGCTTCTGGAATAACACCTTCTTGAACTTTCTACTTCATACGCATCAGCTCCGGGTCTGTGGCTTGAGCAACTTTAACTTTATCGATTAAAGTTGGTTCTATATGTATACTTGACATCATAGCATGGGTCCCCAGAGTCTTGAATTATATCTTCATCTTTTGTAAATCACATAAAATAGGTCTTTGACAATATCGCACTCGTACTCGTATACGATCCTCCACTCAACACGTCAACTACCACGTTCGCTTTTCCAGGATGGTATGGTCAGAGCAGGTGCCGAAATGAGTCTTCTCATGAGTTCATAGAAACCTTTCTCATATTCCTTGCTTCATTCGAATTTTGTATCTTTTCGAGTCAGTTGCGTTAATGGAGTAGCTATTCAAGAATATCCTTTAACAATTCTCTGATAATAACCAACTAAGCCTAGAAAGCTACGTATTTCGATTACTGACTTAGGTTGCTCTAAACTTTGACTCATATCCCAATCTTGGATATCACGTCACAATGGCACCTATCAGTTTACTATCGCATAAATATGACGTCCCTTACGAAGAGTTTGGCTTCAGTGCATTCCACAAAGGAAGTCATCAGATAGAGTCTCGGGTATCAACTTCTATAGTTGGGTTTTTAACTCCTGAAGTTCAATATGAGTCATTCAATATGAGATTTTAGAAATGGGTTTTGTACCGAGTTCAAAGTCGATACAAAATTCAATATCACACTTTGGGAGTAGGCCAATAAATTCTTCAGGAAATACATCAGGAAATTTACTAACAATAGAATTATCATTCAAATCTGACGTATTTTTGTTCAAGTCCATAACATGGGCTAAAAAAACTTGACATCCGTTTTTCAATAAACGAATGACTTTATGGCTTGATATGAAAATGTTTGACTTCAATGGTTTGGTTGCTTGAATTCGAATAACAGGTTGCTTAGGAACATGAAAACTAACAACCTTACAAAAGTAATCAATTTTGGCATGATGAGTAATTAACCAATCAATCCCTAAAATCACATCAAAAGCAAGTATCTTTAAAGAGATAAGGTCAACAGGTAAGGTGATGGTGCTAACTTGGATCAAACAAGATTTATAAACAGTGGATGTGATGAAAGTTTCTCCTAACGGAGTCTCCACAGATAAATCAAAGTCTAATTTCTCTGGAGTCAAGTTTAAACGTTAAGCATAACCAGGAGAAATAAATGAATGGGTAGCACCAGTATCTAGTAAGGTATAAACTTCGCATGAATTTATGATTAGCTTACCCGTGATCACCTCGTTTGGGTTCCTCGCATGTTGACCAGACACGACAAACGCTCTTCCAGGAACCGTTGACTTTGACTTTTCTAGGATAGCCTTTTAAGTCACCATCCCCGTTGGACTTGGTTTTGCTACAGTGCAATCTCGAGCGATATGTCCTTCATTTCCATAATTATAACATACCTTAAACTATTGTGGACAGTTTGGGCTGATATGTTCTTCTTTTCTGCATTTATAGCATATGACCGGTGGTCGTTCTCCTCCCTTGGAACCAGTTGCTGCTGCTGCTGACGTCTTCGTATTGTCATTGTTGAATCTCCTTTTTTAAAATCTCCCCCCGACTCGCTTCTTCTATTCTCATGGCCATGATTACCACCAGAGTGGTTGCCGCCCTTGTCCGTATTCTTCTTTCTCCGCTGGTTATCGTTGTTCTGATGACTGCTGTCACCGATATGATCCTGGTTGTGGTCCCTCGCTCTAATAATTGAGCCCTGTTGACAACATCTGAATAGAGAGAAAATTTATGAAAAATGAGATATTGACGTATGTCGGGTTTCAAACCTCTCAGAAACATCCGTCTCATACGTTCCTCATTCTCCACCAAATGAGGTGCAAACCTGGACAATTTTGCACACTTCGCCTCGTACTGGGACACGGTCATGTTATTATGCTCTAGTCTAATAAACTCTACCTCCTTCATATGACGAATACTTTCAGGAAAGTACTTGTCATTGAACAGTTTTTGAAATGTTTCCCAAGACATGCTTAAGTGCGGCTGGATGGGTACGCTTCAATGATTTCCACCAGTAATCTGCCTCATTACGGAACATAAAAGTGGCGAATGGAACTTTATGTTCCTCCGTGCATCCCAAGACATTGAATATCTTGGTAATTTGCTTGACCCACGTCTCCGCCTTAATCGGATCCGGCTTTCTCTAGAATTCTGGTGGTCCTAACTCTTTGAACTGCTTGGTTGTGACCAGCTGTGCGTTGCCATTGCTCCTACCTGTATTTTGAATAGGCGTCTCCCTCGTTTGGTTTTGCATGAACTGCAAAAAGCTTCTAAACATCTCATCGTTCATCGTCTGCTCAGTGTTGTTTACAGGAGGAACATTGCCAGCCTGTTGCACGTTCTCCTCATTGGTGAGCAAAGGTGTCTCCACGGTCTCATTTACTTTACTGTTACATTCTCAGTCGACATTCTCAAATACTGCCATAAAACAAGGGTTAATTTAAAAAAATTAACATATCACATAATATTCCTATATTATGACAGACCAACAAATAAGCTTAGGTAGGACACACTAGCGAAGGATTTACTCGTCTCTCCCCTCCTAGTTCCATTCCCTATCTCTGCCAGAGATCATGTCCCTAAGCTCTGATACCAACTGTGACGCCCCCAAAATAGGTATACATCACCCATTTTGAGTCGTCAATAACATGGTACAGAAACAACTACAACTTTATTAATACAACATATAAACTGTGAGTTTAAATACAAATGTTGACATCTAGACAATATTCACACCCAAATAAGTCCTCATTACAATTATTGGTACATTCTTTTACAAAAATGGTGAGGACTACTAAGACCACTTTCTAAAACCATCATTCCACACCCCCGACTAGAACTCGCTACATTCTCGCCTCCTAAGAAGAAAAATGGAACAAAAAAGAAAAGGGTGAGCTCAACTAGCCCAGTAAAGAACATTATAACTAAAATAGTATAGAACAAATTATCGTTAGTCCTCAACAGGAAAAAATTTAATAGAATACAATAGACAACAAATTTTAAATCAAAATTCGCAGCGGAAATAATAATTCACTAGAAGAGTTAAGTAGAGGATGAAATCTACTATCATCTTATGAATTCAAAAGTCCATCATCAATATTTTATCCCTATAACATCAATCAATAAACATCTTGAATCAAATATTCATCTTTACACTACAGGCCAAAGATATTCATCAGTTGGTCATGTTTATCTCAACACTTGTTCATCTTTGCACTATGGGCCAAAGATATTCATCATAAAATCATTAATCTTTGCACTACAGGCCAAAGATATTCAATTATATCATCATTTAGGACTGAGGATGATGAAAAATATTTTAAAAAAAAAGAATCCAGTGAAATAAAAGAATAAATAATTAAGGATTCGTATTTCGGTTTATCCATGTCCAAAAATACCTCATAAATAATCATAATGGAGTAAAATTCAAGAATGATCAAAATATGGATACAATCAAAGCTAGCATCCATAATAGATATCTTAGATAAAAAGAGGAAATTTCATTTTTCGATGAATAGTGTCGTATTCGTGAATAGTGTCGTATACGTGAATAGTGTCGTATACGTGAATAGTGTCGTATATGTGAATAGTAACCCCGACATAAAAAGTTCTAAATTTAATAGAAAGTCCAGACCAATATTTCAGCATAATGATATTGAAAGAAATAATATCATTTACGAAAAAAATAACATCTCTTACCTCGAAAGAATAGTACTTCTGGCTAGAATACTGAATATAGTGCTAAAGGGAACTTGCACCGTATAACAACACTCAAAGTATCAAAATACTCACAAGAATACGCTCAATATATCGAGAGAGAAAAAGAGAGAAGATTTCAGTTTCTGGTGTGATTTTCAATTCTAACCTAAGCACCATATTTATAAAAAAATGCTTAGAACACCAAAGATGAAAATTTAATATAATATTAATATATTATATAAAAATTCCTACGCACACATTCTAAGATTTGAATTCAGCCATGCTTGACAACAAATAAGCCCACCAAACATATCAAAAACGTTTTTCTTTTAAAACAAATTTAAAACTTTTAAAAAATAATTATTTCGAAACTTCAGAACTTCAATAATTCATAATAAATAGCCCTTTTATCAGAAAAATTCAAACTTGATGCTCTTTTCATATGAAATTTCATTATCTACAGCTTTGCAGAAGATAGTTTTTCCAAATTCCAAATAAAAATTGACCGAAATCCACAAACGGACGATTTTATAGGCTATAATCAAATTTCAGTCAAGAAATGGGGTCCACCAACACACAAAATATGTGTTAATCATTTAATGCAACAAAAATATTATTCCTCCTCATATACTCATATATCTCACATTCATTATAAAAATCTCACTATTATTATATTATTAAAATATAATAATATATTTAAATGAATTATTTTATCAAAAAAAGAGAAAATATTAATTTTTAACAATTGTCACATTAAAATTTTTCTCCATTTATATCCACATAAAATTAATATTTTTCTCATCATATAAATCAATAATTAATTATTCATAAATAATATTACAGAATCACAATACTGATAACCAGGCCATTTCCAAGAAAGATGGGGCTTTTCAATAAGGATTTCTCCTCACCGGCGCGCAATTAGGTGACCAAACCTCTCCTTAGACAGAACTTTCTAGACATTGCCAATAATGTTATCTAAGAATATTATTTAGATAATATGAATTATTGCTCCGATAATAGAAAATACTGTGTAGTGACAATTATTGAAACAACAATAATATAAAATATCAACGTAGCGATTATTGAATCAATAAAATAAAATATTGAACAATAATTACTGTAACAATTATTGAGTAGTGCCTTCTTACGTAAGAATCAATAATTGGTGCAATATCGTGTGCTATTGTATTTTAACCACCGAGTATTTCAACAGTATTAACGGTAATAACAACGCTGTTATTTATAAACAACTTATTTTTGTCGTTTTCTTCATCCAATCACTTTCCGTTATGGGGCCCACACAAGACTGCGCTTTCGTAGGAATATTCTCCGACAGCAAGAATATTCCACGACCAAACGAATATTCCACGACAACAATGAATATTTCATAACCACTTCCTTATTTAAAATATTTGCGCATTTTACTCATACTTAACCACATTAATCAAAACAACCCTTACTATTTCAAAATAATAAATAGAGGAAATTTAATTTTATTTATAATAAGTTGGGGTCTTACAATATCCACCCGTAGGATTCCTCTCTTCACAGATGGAGGATGGGAGCAGTATTTAGGAGAGCGTGCTATTAGGAGCACCACATGAGAGATTTATGTACCGATCTTGCCTCCTGCCAGGCGTTATTGGCCTGTGTTGCAGTCACCCGCTGATGACATCCCATTGATGGGTATGGATAGATTTACTTTATTAGAGGGTTCACATACTCAAGATACGTTCCATCACTGGTGGTCCCCTCGTACCATTGGAGCCCAAACCTGAACCACTCAGTTTATGGGGGATATGGTTCCTAGATCCGTGATGATGATGGATTGACTGACATGTGTCCGAGATCCGACTCATGTGACACAGATTGATCATTTGACCCGGCAGTTGGATCGGGCACTATTTTTCATCCGGCACTTGGGTAGAGATCCTTCATAGGTAGATACTTTTGATCCTTCCAGCTCAGGCGCTGGCCCCTCAGGTGACCCATATGTCTTTGTCGGTGTAGATCCTCCCTTGTATATGTCTGACATCCCCGTTGATAGAGATCTAGTGACTCAAGAGGAGTTACATCAGGTGGACAGGATTGATAATATAGATATTAACACCATTGTCTTCTTCTGATGTGTATTCTCGTTATCTCTTTTGATAGGCCTTTGTTAGATATTGGGTGGCTATTCCTCATTCTCACTATATCTTTTGGTAGGCCTCTGTTAGTAGTAGGGCGTCTGTGCCCCATTTCCCTGTATTTTTAGCTGTACATAGATGATGTATGTAGATGATGATGTACTTAAGAATGTATATACTATTTTACATTCCCTACATCATATTATCATCTATTATTTGTCATGCATGTATCATGTTATGCATATGTATGTATGTCCAGAGATATTTAGCATTGACCCCTGGATGGTCTTATGATACGGCCTATACAGATGTCTTCTTTGACAGTCAGTCGCATAGATCATACCCCACCAATATTGATGGCATCCCGTCTGAGGTCGTGGTATGATAGTATGTCACCTACAGATAGGGTGACTGTAGATCAGCTATTGCAGCATTCTATGACCCTCTTGATGTTTATGGTTCCTGTAGGCTTTGTGGAGGGTATGCTGGAGCATTGGATATCGGAGAGATAGGTTTTTTGATTTGGTACCCAGGAGTTGACTCCTATATTGGAGGAGTACGAGAGTTTGACGACTTTGTCCATAGACAGACCTTACGCTCATATGGCTGTCAGAATATGCGCTGACAATTCATGACCTTCACCGGGTTACAGCGTAGAGTAGTAGAGGAGGAGATTACATCCGACCATGTATTGCCCTAGCGTTTCCTGATAGACAGATTTGGCTCACTGTATAGCTACACACGACATTTTAGGGATTTTACCACACCAGAGGATCAGTGGCACTTGGCCAGAGTGAATGTACTCGTGATGTGCATAGTGGCATATGTATACATGTCACGGTATATGGATGAAATGGACATAGGTGTCATCATGGTAGTGAGAACTCTCAGGGAGGGTCATACCATCATCCCGATGATTGTGGCGAAGACGTTGAGGTTGGCCGCGTTCTGCAGTACCTACCCTACATAGGTCTTTATAGGTAGTTCGATCATGTTATACGTGTGGTTTATGTCACACTTGAGACCGATTGGTACTTTTTGCCGACACGGGTACTGCTTTACCCATGATATAGCTATGTCTTACTCCTTTCAGCCATCAGAGTGTACAGACGCTATGTCGTGGTTGGTATTCTTGGCAGGGATCAGAGATCCGTGTGACATTCTGCCGTGTCCAAGGCTCAGCCCACCCTATAGCTTCATTACTCAGGCTCCGAGCATGGATTATCTCCCTCTGGCTAGTTTGAGGGGCATGACTACCTACCACCTACTGGCTGTGATGTCACAATTTGACCCGTTCTAGGATTTTCTTCCTTTTGATGGGGTATTAGGTCAGCGTTTAGCTTCTACCCACTTATCAGTAGAGGACCGATCTCAGGTGTATGCCTGTTGGGATCAGTGTGAGAGTGATAAGTTTTCTGTTATCCATTCGGGCTGTTCGACAGAGTATTCTGCGTGGATAGATACCGAGACTTCATTGGTTGCAGTAGTATCCACAGTGTCGGGTATTGATTTAGATGGTGGAGAGCCCATGGAGGACATTGATTCCCACACCGAGGAGGAGTCATTCACTTGGTTGCCAGCAGCTCTTGTAGATTCTCCCAGTACTATCACTGTTGTGATCCAGCATTCAGCATAGTACTTTGAGTAGAGACTTCATCTGATGACCTTTGAGACGGATTAGGCTAGAGCCATGATGTTGACAGCTCTTGATGGGAGAGATGTCGTTCTATTAGAGAGAGACTAGGCATTAGCACATATAGATGCCGCTATTGAGGAGCGGGATGATGATAGATCAGCCAGAGATGCCATGATAGTTGAGCGGGATGGCGCTATATCTGCCCGAGATGTAGCCATTATAGATAGTACCACAATGAGGTCCCTTACTACTGGCATGATTGTAAAGATGAGTGCATATATTGATAAGCATAGTGTCACCATGCAAATGGCTATGGATCTGTTAGCTCGCTTGGATATCCTTGTGCAGGAGACCACATCATTACCTCCTTCTTCTGAGAGAGATGTCATGTTGGGCTTGATAGCTCGCATATACACTGATTTATAGATGGGCTTGTATTTTCCTGCACAGACTAGCTTAGCCATTTTGTCATGTACAGTTCAGATTGTATATATAAAACATCATTATATATATAGCACAGAAACATATTTTTGATTACTTCCCTTTTAGTTATGCCTTGTTGCTTGCTTGATAGATGCATGTTTCTTCAGGGCTTATGATCTCGATGTATTTTGAACTCCTCCTTGATGGATGGACATTAAGTTGTCTCAGGATATTTCAGAACGGATCGTTGATCTGTGTGTACTCCCTACCATATTTGGTGTCTTGGGATTGGTTTCTGTATGTATATATGGAGAGGAGTGTGGCTTTCCTCTCTGAGGTTGACCGCACCACAGATAGTCGCCAGTACTCCTATTTAAGAGGAGCCTAGTTAGTTCCATCTCTTATGGATTGGTGTTGCTCTTTGAGAAATGAACCACAGCCTAGATGGTCATTGACTCTCCCATTTACATGGGGAGGTAAGGTAATTCCATCCCTTTGGTCTGAAGCCGATGAAGTGTGATGAATTGAAGGATGATCCCAGTACCGTTGACAAGTATTTGTGTTTTGGTAAGGAGTTAGACCGAACCATGAATGGCTGCCTACGTACTCCTATTGAAGGGGAGATCAGGTCTGCGTAGTTCGAACCTGGTGTAAGAGGTTCAACGCTGTATGTGACAAAAAGGTTGTAAAGATGTTTTTGTTATTTTTTTTGTTTTATTGCGACCGGACTATATAAAATATAGCTGCCTACGTACTCTCATGTATCAAAGAGATCATATCGGTGTAGTTCGCCCCATGTTCAGGATGATTTGCAGCCAATGAAAAGTTTGATCTCATGTTCAGGACAAACTGTGGATGAGACACTAGTACAAAACCATAAAAAAGACAACACTTAAAAGATAACATTTTTATAAAAAAAACGTTGTGGTGTTTTTTTTAAAACGTTTTTCAACAAAACGTTGTAGATATAAATAAAAAAACGCTATGTATTTATAAGGGCAATTTTTTGTTTTAAATAGATAACGTTTTAAAAAAACGTTATCTATGTAAAAAATACGGAGCAAAAAATAAAAAACGCAGAGTGAAAATTTTAAATTAAAACAAGAACCGTTCTTTAGATCTACTTTATTCTTTATTGTAGTAGCTCAAATTCACGCTCTTGGAGTAAACCCTATCTCTTCTCGCTCAAACAATCCAACCCAAAAGCACTTAAAAACTGTGTTCTTCGGACAAAGGATGAACAACACTGTCTCCTTCATAAACCCTAAGTCCTCTTTCGTGAAACAGAAGAGAAGTAGGAGAAATAGTGGAAAGAATTCTCCCTTCAGAGTTGTGGCGGAGAAAGTGGTGGGAATTGACCTCGGTACCACTAACTCCATCGTGGGAGCGACGGAAGGTAAGCCGGTGACTGTGACTAACGTGGAGGGGCAGATAACAACTTCGTCGGTGGTGGGTAAAATTTTCACCTTAACCAGGCTACCAACATGATCTTGTTATCTTATCTGGGTAAAATTTTCACCTGAACTTCTCTCTGTTGTATATATTATCGGAATATTTACCTTCAACTGTTTGGCTTTTTTCTCTCTCTCTAAATATATAGATATAAATGTATATATCGCTTGACTTGCTTTTTTTGCCCATTTGCTCTCTCCTTTTCTTTGCATCTTTGATTCCTCTTGTTTAAAGCTGCTTTTATGTCCCTGATTCTCTAAAGAACCCTAATTTTTTTTATTTTAAATTTTGCACTTTTTTGTGTGATTGATTATAGTTCATATTTGTCGGTGCATGCTCAAACTACATGATGATGATCTTCTTTGAATTGGGTGTTCTGTATTGAAGATAAGTTTCTTAATGATCTATTTGTGGTCAGTGTTTCAAAAATTTCTTCTATTTTTTTTTTATTTTGGTTTTACTTCTAAAATTATTGAAGCTTGTGTCCATCAATAAATAAAGATCTAATACTTTAAATTATTAAGAGAAGCTAGTGGTAGCTTACCTGTTTATTTATAGAGTATATATTTGGGTTTTTAACAGATCTACTTAAATACTAGCTTGATTGATTGTTTTTTTTTTATTTGAAGACCCATTGGATACAATGTCGTCTCTCAGTAGAGAGCTTGTGCTCCTTATCTTACAGTTTCTAGATGAGGAAAAATTCAAGGAGTCTGTTCACAAGTAGGTGGATTAACTTTCACTCCAAGGATTTTATACAATTTATTTTGTCCCTCTTTGTGTGCCCTATTTTTTAGATGAATTATATAGTATTTCTGCCTCATGTATTGGGATTTTCTGGTAATAGGCTTGAACAGGAATTCGGTTTTTACATTAACATGAAGTACTTTTGAGGAAGAACTGCATAATGGGAACTGGGATGAGGTTGAGAAATACCTCTCTAGTTTCACAAAAATGGACGACAATCGGTATTCCATGAAGATCTTTTTTGAGATTAGGAAGCAGAAGTATCTTGAGGCATTGGATAAGTAAGCTTGAAAAATACTTCAGAGTGCTAAATTATTTCATTGTAATCGTAAATAGTTTATAGTGAATACTTTTACACTATTTGGTAGTCACATTTAAGCATTTTAAATTTTTGTTAGGAATGATCGATCCAAGGCTGTGGAAATCTTCGCGAAGGATCTTAAAGTTTTTCCATCATTTAATGAAGAGCTTTTTAAGGAAATTACTCAGCTCTTAACATTGGAGAATTTCAGGTATTTACTAGTATAAGTTTATAAAATGGCTTTACGAGAGCTATTAAAATTAATTTCAGCTATATTGATCTTTCAGGTACTTAATTTGGGTATTTATTGAGTGAAAACAACATCATACGGTGCCACAACCTTTTGAAACTTATAACTTTAACCAGTCATCTTGAGAATACCTTATAATTTGGGTTCAATTGTGGTTTCCCTTTCTATGGCTAGCAAAATTAAATGGATCATTTGTTGCTCACAAATGAGTGCCATCTTGCTAGCAGTTTACAAAATTTATGCTTCACAGATTGGTAGAGTAATCAGTTTAGACAACCTACAATGGATATTATTACTCGGCATAGTTGGCTACAATTGTCTAAATACACTTGTGCGTTTAGTTATTGGGTACGTAGATAAAACTGAAATTTTGGTTCATGCAGCTTGAATTGGTAGCATCAACTTTTTTAAAACCCTAGGCAAAATCAAGATATCAAAACTCTTTTTGTGGATCATTCATATGCACAACAAAATGGTGCACGTGCTCCATCACCTGCAAATAATCCACTACTTGGATCCTTGCCAAAAACTGGAGTTTTTCCTCTGCTGGGTGCACATGGGGTCTGTATTTCACATAGTTAGTAAACTTCTAAAATTCATTTTCTGCAGTTATGTAAATTTCTTAGTTTTTTCTAAATTTTTTGTGCTCAGCCCTTCCAACCTACATGAGCTCCAGTTCCAACTCCTCTTGCTGGGTGGATGTTGAATCCATCTACTGTTACTCATCCTCCAATTTCTGGTGGAGCTATTGGTTTTGGTGGTTCATCCATGCCAGGTTTCTTTTAAACATGCTATTTCTAATGCTTTTTGCAGTTTGCCAATCAGGCTTCATATATCATCCTAGCGGCCTTGTTAACAATGAGCTCTGCTTTATCGCATAATGTAGTTGCTTTGAAGCATCCTAGGACGTCGCCAGCAATCCCTTCTTTATATTACCCATCTGGATAATAAGATCATGTAAGCAAAAGAACAAGGCCCATGGGCATATCTGATGAGGTTATTGTTCAGGAGTCGTTCCTTTTCTTTTTGGACATATTTTTATACTAAAAAAAATCTTTTTCATTCTTGTTTGATTAAAAGAATTGTGCTAGCGTCTTTTGTTCCTTAAGCTCTATTTTATGCGACTACAAGTATGTCGTTTCCTCATAATTTTACCGCTGGCTTTATGTCCGTGCAACTACATACAGATAAATCTTCTGATAAATATGTTGCATGTGTCATTCCCAAGGCATACTCATAGTCAGGCTTTAAATGCACCTGATGACCTGCCCAAAAGTGTTGCACAAACTTTGAATCAGGTTTCATCTCCTATGAGCATGGATTTTCACCCAATTCAGCAGACTTTACTTTTAGGTATGGGGTTTACCCCTTAAGCTGTAATGAATCTCATTCTAGAAGCTTCTATATTGTTAAGTTATATGGTGTCTTGAGTCTATTTTTGACTGGCTTTTGGTATACTAAAATTTGAATATGTGTTGCACCAGTTGCTACCAATGTTGGGGATATAGGATTGTGAGAAATTGGTTCCTGGGAGAGATTGGTTCTTAGAAACTCCAAAGTTTGGGATCTTAGCGCATGTTCAATGCCCTTACAGGTTTATTAGGCTGCCAAATTTCAAAATATGTCCCATTCAAATACTGATAACTCTAATTGCATGCAAGTTTTTTTCTTTAATGATCCAATCAGTTCCATGGTGATTAGTATTTTATTCTTCTTTGTCTAGATGACTCTTTATTGGATTATTATTGCAATACTTCTTGCATGTGCCGTTTTAAGGTTTGTCATCCCCTGAGCAGAAAGCATTCAGTAATTGGCATTTGGTTCAACTAACATAGATTACCTATGTAAGACCCCAAATTTTATGAAATAAAATTATTCAATTTTTCTTATAATCACAATTCAGTAAATGGTTAAATTGATAAAAAGTTAAAGTTATGGGTTAAATGTGAAAATTTTTCAAAATAAACAAGTGGTTATAAAATAATCATTGTTGTCGGGGAATATTCGTTGGTCGTGGAATATTCTTTCTGTCGAAAAATATTCGTACGACGGCACAACTATTTGTGGGCCCCATAACAGAATAACTATCGGATGAAAAAAATGACAAATTTGAGTTTTTACAAATAACGACATAGTTGTTACCGTTAACACTGTTGGAATACTCGGTGGTTAAAATACAGTAATACGCGTTATTGCACAGTAGCACACGGTATTGCACAGTATTTTTGAAATTATTGATTCTTACGTAAGAAGGCACTACTCAATAATTGTTACAGTAATTACTGTTCAATATTTTATTTTATTAATTCAATAATTGCTACGTTGAAATTTTATATTATTGTTATTCAATAATTGTCACTGCACAGTATTTCCCATTATCAGATCAATAATTCATATTATTTGAATAATATCATTAGATAGCATTATTGGCAATGTCTAGAAAGTTCTGTCTAAGGAGAGGTTTGGTCACCTAATTGCGCGTCAGTAAGGAGAAATTCTTATTGGAAAGCCCCCTCTTTCCTGGGAACGACCTGGTTGTCATAAATGTGATTCTGTAATATTATCTGTAAATAATTAATTATTGATTCATATGATAAGGAAATATTTATTTTATATGGATATAAATGAGGGATATATTTTTGTGGATAAAAATGAAAGAGTTAATGTTGAAGTGTTTTATCTGTATTTTTGTCAGAACGGAGGTATTGAAAATCAAATTAGGGTTTTTGAGATATTTTGCGAGGGTTATAATTTTTAATCCGACTGTTGGATCGTGGTAATATTTGGATATGTTATACATATATAAGTTGAGTATATGTCCAAATATTTTGAACCGTTAAAAATGAACGTATGATTTGTTATGAATTTTACGAGATGACTGGTTCAGAAATTGTTGAATTTTCGGAGTTAATCATTTTGGTGAAAAATTCTAGAATTAGCGAGCCCCACTCTTGGTTGGTGAATAAATGTGTTGAGATTTTTATTCAAATGTGGTGGGTGGGAATAGTAGCAGGTAAAGCCATCAGGTTGCAGGTTAAGTCTGCTTCGGCGTGCTAACATTTTCCTATAAATAGAGGGCTAAGTTAAAATTGAAAATCACACCAGAATTCATAAGTTTTGTCTCTTTTTCTCTCTAGATTATCGAGTGTATTTTGTAAATATTTAGATACTTGGTGAGTTGCTATTCATCAGTGCAAGTTTCCTTCAGCGTCATATCTGATATCCAGTCAGAAGTGCTGCTCTTTTGAGGTAAGGGATAGTAAGGGATTTTAAGGGTTATTATGTTTTTCAGTTCGTAATTCTTCTAACCTTCAAAAAATTCTGGAAAAATTTGAAATGATATTTTGATGAATTTTATTGATTGTGTCCAAAAATGGTGATTTTTGGATGTATAGATTAAGAGTTATGAATTTTATGAGAAAATACTATTTTAAAAGTAACCGCTTATAACTCCTTGTGGTTAACTCCAAAATTGGTAAAAATTTTATTGAGAGTACATGTATATGATAAAAGTATACTCTATAAATTTTGGAATTTTTGGATAAAAGTACAATTTTTGATAAATATCTAAATATTCGGCTGTTTTGGCCATATGAAAAATAGTAAATGAGTTTTGAAAATTCTGAGAAAAATATATGTTCAATATGGGACTATATTCTGCTAAATCCCAGAAAAGAAATATTTTTGGAACTGATTTGGTATTTTTCATAAAAATAGACTAGTTATGAGTAAATGAATTAAATATGTTATGTGAAGTAAGAAAATTAGAAAATAGGATTTTATGGCTTGAGAATTCTATATGAGGTATATGCAGATTTTTGATGAGGGTTTTGGTTATTGGTAATGAAATCTTATGAGTTTGGCATTTTAGGATGATTAAATGCATTATTTAGTAAAGTGTAAATAATTAAAATAAATTGTTTATAAGCTTAAGAAATATTATTCTTTCAATATCATTATACCGAAATATTGGTATGGATTTTATTGTAGAATTTTTACCTTTTTCATGTCGAGTTACTATTCATAAATTACTATTCACGAGTTACTATTCATGAAGTAACTATTCATGGGTTACTATTCACGAGTTACTATTTATTACAAAATTGGTTTCTTTTTCTGACCAAATTATAGTTGATTTATGAATATTACTCTTGAGATTAAATCTATATGTTGATTATATTAATTTTATTATCATATATAACATTTTTATAACCCTAGTGATGATATTTTTCTTTGACTTGAGTGTAAAGATGGGTAGATTTTTGGTATGATCATGACTATGTGTTTTCTTTGGCCAGTAGTGCAAAGTTGAATTGTTGACTGATATGATCATGACCATTGAATTTATAGTTGAATATCTTTAGCTTAAGTGCAAAGGTGAATTGATCAACATGATTATAATTATTGTTTATATAAATTCTGAAATGATTATATATTTCTTTGAGATATTAATATATTTGGCCTGTAGTGCAAATATGAACTGTTGAGGAATATCTTTGGCCTGTAGTGCAAAGATGAATTAATGATGAATATATTTGGCCTGAAGTGTAAAGATGACCTGTTGTTGAATATCTTTGGCCTGTAGTGCAAAGATGATCTGTTGATGAATATCTCTGGCCGTAGTGCAAAGATGAAATTGTTAGTATAATTATGAACATGAACTGTGATTTGGTATAACCATTATCTTTGATGTTTCAGGTAAAGACATGTGATGAAAATTATCTTCATCCTGGATGCGAAGAGAAATTTAAAATTATAATTATGATTATGAGTTATTCATATAATTGTGGAAATGAACTGTTGATTAATGTTACAGGGATAAAACATTGTTGGTGGACTTTTAATGTAGAGAAGATAATAGACTTTATGGTCTATTTAACTCTTCTGATGGATTACTCGTTCCGCTGCAACTATGGTTGAAATTTTTATCATCTACCATATGTTCTAAATCTCTGATTTAATTCTGTTGAAGACTATTGATAACTTATTTATCTTTAGTCATGATATTCTTTACTGGGCTAGTTGTGCTCACCCTTCTGTTTCACAATTCCTTTCAGGTAATAAGAGTGTAGCTGGGTCGAGCGGGAGTAACAGGGGAATAGAACGGTGGTCATCATTTAGTAGTTATATTTAGTGAATCAAATAGGGTGAGGCGAACCCAACGTTGGAAGGGTGTTTTGTAACAACCCGATATTTTTTTTAAAAATTAAATCATAAATTTTGCGTATAAATTTTTTTTTATTTCAAGGATGAGGATTTGTACAAGATAATGTGTATATGTAATTATGTAATAAATAAAAATATATTTATTACATAAATGTTTGCAAATAATTTTATTTTAGAATTATTGATTACTATAAATTATATTCTTTTAATAATTATTTTTATAGTAGAAATATTTTTATTAATTATTTTCAATGAAAATATGATTATATATTATTTAAATAACGTATGAAATGATTTTTAGAATTATTATAATAATTATTTATTTTATTTATGCAAGATTAATTAAGTTAATTATTTTAACTTAATTAATAATGTTATATATAAATAATAAATCAGATATGAAATTCAAACGCTAATTTTGGATTTTTATCAATGGATAAGAATAATAATATAATAATATTATATTTTGATTTTTTAGTGTTGTAATTATGTACCGTATTTTTGATTATTCAGTGTTGTAATTATTAGAATTTAATTTTAATTAGGAAAACCCTAATTATTATGTGGAAAACTATAATTATTAATTTAAAACCCTAAATTCTAAAAGTTAGAAACCCAAATTTAAAACTTAATTTGAGTTCGAGACTGTTATATAACTGTGTAATGTGATTTGAGTGGTGTATTAAAGAATTTAATGTTAATTAGAGAAATTCTACTTAATATTTTAAATCCTAATTTTAGAAACCCTAATATTTAAATTATAAACCCTAATTGATTTGAAACCATAATTCAAAGGCCATTTATGACTTTAAGAATTTGTTATGTAGTTATATAATCATGATAATGTTTGTAATGACCGGTATTCAAGATATTAACCCTAGTTAGGGAGAATCTTAATTGTTTTCAAAACCCTAATTTTTTAGGGTATAAATCCTTATTATTAATTTTTCTAAATTATAAACATTAATTTTCTAATTGTAAACCCTAATTGCTAATTAGGCACGCTTAATGATAATTAGTAAAACATAAACCTAATTATCAAGTCTATGTGATTAGGAAACCTAATTAATTAAGAAACCTTAATTTTGTATTTTAGAAACTAAAATTTTATTATTTTATTATTTTATTATTTTTATTTTTTTATAAACCCTAAATTGCAAATTCTAGAAATCATTTTAAACCCTAAAATGGTCTAAACCCTAAACCTTAACCCAAATCCTAAACCCTAAGGGTTTGCCATGTTTACAAGTTTGCCCTTAATTGTAAAAGCCAAAAGAAATTTTTGCCCTCATGTATAATTGAAGCTAGCAATAGGTTTTGATATTAGGGGAAGTTGGTGACCAAATCCAACCACCCCATGTGCCTTAAATCTCAGCAGATCAGCCCAATTTCCAGCCAAATACATAGCATACAAGTTGTATATATAGATTTGAAGAGAGAGAAATGTCATTTGTTACTTACATTTTTCACAAACACTCAACTACTCTCTCTCAAGCTCTCACCTCCGAAAATATCAAAATATATCAGTCACAAATCAAGCCCCACGATCACCCATAACCAAATCAGTGGCTAGAATCAAGGATTTGATCAAAAGAGGTAGAACCCTAACTTGAAAATCTGTCCATCGATCTGATGTTAGATGTTAGTTTTTTTGTGTGTTAAATATGATATATGTGGTGTCAATAGATGATCTGGGTTGGCACATGTTAGATTCATAACATCAAAGTGCTCGAAATTGATGTTTTTCAAAATCTGGAATTGTTTGTTTTTGAGTCTGACAGTCGAATGTCAGTCCTTGTAGATCCATGTATATTATATATTTTTGTTGTTTAAATGTTTGAAGTTGTAGTATGTTATGATATCTTTGATGCCGAACTGGAATCATGGTCAAGATATGAGCTGATTGCAAGTTATTCGTGGTCAAACTCGGTTGACCGAGCATGACCGGTAGATTTCTGGGTAACCCAGAAATCGTTTTTCAGTGTCTGACAAGATGTTTAAGGCTCCAGATCTGTCAGGTTTTTGTGTTTTTATTCTTGTTCTTGACATCATGTTGTAGTATGTTAGATAAACTCTAGATCTATGTCTATAGACCCTTCATAACATCAGTATATCGATCCCAGTAGCTGGTCAAAGTAGACCACTCATCACTGATTGCGCGTTTCTGGAAAACCCAGAAACCATATGAACAAGGTTTTCTGACATGGTTTGACCGGAGCATACATGTTGATTATGTTGTTGTTTTATGTATTTTAAATGATAGATCTCTTCACTTACATTCTGGTTACCTACTAAAGCTTATAGATCATAAAAACTTTACACATATTTCAAGTTGTGGAAGCCCAAATATGGCTACACGAACTGTTCTTCATTTCTGGGTAGCCCAAAAAATGAAGAACAGCTCTGACAGCTAGTTTGGACGATCAGATCTGCTTTGTCATGTATTGGTTGAGCAAGATTGTTGTTGGGTAATGTAGCACTGCACAAGCACTACAAGATCTGATGATTAGTTGGTCCAGAAACACAACACACGCTAAGTTATAATTGGTCAAACCTGCCTACTCGGTCACTGCCATGCATTTTCTTGGTTTGGCCAAGAACATGAATAACACCTATAGCGACGGTTCTGTCGCTATAGGTGGTCTTTAGCGACAGATATTATTTATTTTTTCAGAAATTATTAAATAAATAGAAAAAAAATAGTTTTTAATTATTAAAAATACAAAATAAATTATTAAAAATTATTTAAAATTCTAAAAATTAGTTTTTAATTATTTTTAATATATTTCATAAATATTTAATATTTTTGGAATATTAAAAATATTTAATTTATTTAATTATAATATTAAATAAATTATTTAAAAATGATTTTATTACTTGAAAAATCATTTAAAATTATATTGTGATATAAGAAAATATTTTAAGTTATTTTTAATGACTTTTAATATTTTGTGATAAATTTTATTAATAAAATAATATTAAGAATAATTAAGTTATTTACTAAAAGAATTAAATAAATAAATTAAAAATGATTTTTTTATATTAAAAATTATTTTAAATAATAATAAGGTATTTAAAAATATTTTAAGTTATAAAATATAATTTTTAATATTTAAAGATAAATTTTATTAATTAATTATTATTAATGATATTAAAGTTATTTAATAATTATATTAAATAATTTAGTTTAAAAATAATTTTAATATTCTAATAATCATTTTAAATGAAAATAAAGTGTTTAAAGATATTTTAAGTTATAAAATATAACTCTTAATATTTAAAGAATAATTTAATATTAATAATTATTAATTTATTATTAATGATATTAAATTTATTTAATAATTATATTAAATAAATAGTTTATAAATGGTTTTATTAATTTTAAAAATCATTTAAAAGGATATAAAGGAATTAAGAATATTTTAAGTTATAATTAATGACTTTTAATATTTTAATAAAATGTTCATTAATACTTTAATATTAATGATAATTATTTAAAAATGATTTTAAATGTTTTAAAAATCATTTAAGGGTAATATTAATACTTTAAAAGTATTTTAAGTTATTATACATAACTTTAACATTTTGAAAATAATTTCATTAATAGTTTAATAATAATTAAATATTAATGATAATAAAATTGATTAGTATTTAAATCATTTAAATATGATTCCGAGGTTTGAAATTTATGATAAATCATAATAAATATTTTAAAATTATTATAAGTCATTTAAAAATAATATGACTGATACGTACGGATATTGAGTTACAGGATAGAGTCTTTGACTTGGTAATTATCTGATAAAGCTGTCGGTACACTGACATGTTTCAGAAATTGATCTGGACTTAGATAATTTATTGAGATATGTGGTTATTTGTGATTCAATGGTTATTAAAACATATGTGCCAATGTGATTAGGGTATGTGATGACTGCAATAAGCAGTGTTATGTGTTATAGTGTGTTATTCTAATCGAACGAACGATCTTATTAATGATAGGTCGTGAGATAAGCGATAAATCTAAATTACAAACTGTAAGCAGCGCTTCAGGCAAGTATCTTACCTTTGTATTTCCTTTATGCAATGGACATGAGTAAGAAGTTTCAGAATTATATTATTATTATGCTATATTATTAACCATATTGTGATATATTCTATATCCGATCATTATTTATCAACATGTTAGTATATGATAATTCAGATATATATTATGTTCGTTAATTTCTAAACATGGTTATACAAGTGTTCCCACTTGGATAATCATTGTATTTAATCACACACACACACACACACACACATATATATATATAAGCCATCTAAGCTAATTGACCTAGCTAGACACAAATTCAGAAATATCGTTGAATAAGTTAAAATCTTTTTGTATCCAATCAATTTGTTTTGGTTCGGATTCCAGACTAAGTATGAACATCCCTACACGGAAAAATTTTTATGCGCCCAAGGCGAACAGAGTGAACGATAACATCGTTCTTGTAATGTAGTATTGATCAATACAGGGTACATGGGAAGTACAACCTCGTGCCCATAAGTTATGACGGTTTGCAGATGAAGTTCTGTCTAACCTTATCGAAAATTTAAAACAATTTTCATAGTATGTCGACTACCCTATATATATAGTCAACGCGTAGTTTCAAAAATTTGGGATAGAATTGTTATGTTATTATTATCAGTTCAGTTTACTTTACAACTATAAATTCGTTGTAGAAGTAATGTACAAAGAAAACATTTGCTTATTTCAGCTAAGTATATTCATAATTGTTATTACTTGCTGGGCACCCAAATGCTCACCCTTGCTTAAATTTAAATGTTTTCAGCTAGGCATGATCAACCCGAAGGTTCAGACAAGTACAAGTGAAAAGGAAAGCAAACAGAACATGTTTAATAGTGTCTTTTGTAATAGTTAGACAATATATAGACAATGATATGTATTATATATCATGTAAAGAATTATAGTAAAGGTTGCGTAATTGGGATTAGACTCCGATAAATGTAAATTAAGTTAAATTTTTATATTATTGTTATTATTATTAGTATTGTTCCGCTCATAAAAATGATATCGTGATGAACCGAGTTCGGGTTTCAAGTACCCGAGTTTGGGGTCTTCACATATTTTGCCACTATAATACAAGATGTCTAATGACATACAACCTCGTGTCATCATAAGACAGGATTGTGCTCATCCACTTGTTGAGTATATTTACGAGCACTACTTATATAATCTTGGTGTTTATTTGAAGTATAATTCTTAATTAGAGACAGTGGAGATAATGATAAGTCAAGAAAAGACTCACCATTGGGAAGAATATGATAGTAATCTTCTCATTTTTCTTTGGGGTATATTGGGTCAACCAAGGATAATTCTGTGGCTATATGATATCTATCACAACCTAGACGCATGGGCTCCCACGTACGAAGGCTTCCTTGAGCACTTTCCAAATATTCTAATTTCTAAAATAGTTTTTGACTATAATTTTATGTACGGTGTCATTGTGAGGTGCTGTCCATGGTTGGGATATGAATCACATTTGGTATATATTTGTATCCAAACCCACAGCATATGTGTTGTTGTATTTCGCACGATAATTATTGTAATAAAGTTGTAGTTATTTTCTGTACCATGTATTTGGCGACTCAGAATAGGTTGGATGGAATGGACCTATTTTGGGGTTGTCACATTTGGTATCAGAGCTTAGGGATATGATCTCTGGCGGAGATCGAAAAATAGAACTAGGAGGGGAGAGATAAGTAAATCCTTCGCTAGTGTGTCCTGCCTAAGCTTATTTGTTGGTCAGTCATAATATCGGGATATTATGTGATATGTTAATTTGTTCAATTAACCTTTGTTTTGAAGCTGTATTCTAGAATGATATCTGAAATACAGGAGATGAGCAATGGAGAAATCATAAGGACAGGGAAGATGAAATCTAAAATGAAAGCAAGGTATTCTCAACTCTTCGAAATACTAGGTACGTAAATTTCGGGGACGAAATTTCATAAGGACGGGAGATTGTAAGATTCCGAATTTTATGAAATAAAATTATTCAATTTTTCTTATAATTACAATTCAGTAAATGGTAAAATTGATAAAAAGTTAAAGTTATGGGTGAAATGTGAAAATTTTTCAAAATAAACAAGTGGTTATAAAATAATCATTGTTGTCGGGAAATATTCGTTGGTCGTGGAATATTCTTTCTGTCGGAGAATATTTGTACGACGGCACAACTATTTATGGGCCCCATAACAGAATAACTGTCGGATGAAGAAAACGACAAATTTGAGTTTTTACAAATAACGTCGTAGTTGTTACCGTTAACACTGTTGGAATACTCGGTGGTTAAAATACAGTAATACGCGTTATTGCACAGTAGCACACGGTATTGCACAGTATTTTTGAAATTATTGATTCTTACATAAGAAGGCACTACTCAATAATTGTTACAGTAATTACTGTTCAATATTTTATTTTATTGATTCAATAATTGCTACGTTGAAATTTTATATTATTGTTGTTGAATAATTGTCACTGCACAGTATTTCCCATTATCAGATCAATAATTCATATTATTTGAATAATATCATTAGATAGAATTATTGGAAATGTCTAAAAAGTTCTGTCTAAGGAGAGGCTTGGTCACCTAATTGCGCGCCAGTAAGGAGAAATTCTTATTGGAAAGCCCCCTCTTTCCTGGGAACGGCCAGGTTGTCATAAATATGATTCTGTAATATTATCTGTGAATAATTAATTATTGATTCATATGATAAGAAAATATTTATTTTATGTGGATATAAATGAGGGATATATTTTTGTGGTTAAAAATGAAGGAGTTAATGTTGAGGTGTTTTATCTGTATTTTTGTCGGAACGGAGGTATTGAAAATCAAATTAGGGTTTTGAGATAATTTGTGAGGGTTATAATTTTTAATCCGACCGTTGGATCGTGGTAATATTTGGATATGTTATACATATATACGTTGAGTATATGTCCATATATTTTGAACCGTTAAAAATGAATGTAAGATTTGTTATGAATTTTATGAGATGACTGGTTCAGAAATTGTTGAATTTTTGGAGTTAATCAGTTTGGTGGAAAATTCTAGATATGGGTAACCCTCCTTAACAATTAAGGAATTGGTTTTTATTTTAATTAATTAAACTCCTTTAATTAATTAGGCTCCTAATCTTATTAGAAATAATTAATTAAACTCCTTTAATTAATTAGCCTCCTAATCTTATTAGGAATAAATGAGAGTACTTTTATTAATTAATTTTCAAACTCCTTTAGGAATTAAATAATAATAATAGTAATAATAATAATAAGACTCCTCTTATTAATTCATATTTAATATTTTCAAAATATTGAACAATAAATATTAAGCTATTTTATTTATTCTATCACCATAGATTAAATTAAATATACTTAACTTATTATTATGATTATGCCATTAACTTCTTAAATAATTATTCTTCCTTTTATGGTGTGACCCTTTAGGTTCTCCATATTAAACCGGTTGTGAATAAATCAATTAGAACAATTCTAATCTTATTTAAATAAATAAATTAAACTATTAATTTATTTAAATAAATATTATTTATTCTACAATAGGGATAAGCCTCCCTAGCGATCAACGACTTTACAGATAATATAGATTTTAACAATAATCATAAAAGAACCTTTGAGTAAATAGTTACCGTGCAATTCAATCCTTACACCATACAATGTCCCAATTAAATATAAGACATGGAATTACTGTCAAGTTTTATTTTATTTAATTATATATATTTCGACTCTTAAATGCACAACACCAAATAATACAAATTAGAAACTCCTTTCTAATTTCATTCTGCCTTGGCCAAGGACTACTGGGTTGTCATTTATCGAATCACATAAGACATTTCTCTTCTTTTACTATAAGCGGTAGATTCTTTATTGATCATACATTATCTCCATGTACAACTTATTATACCTAAGCATATCATTTGATATACCGTAAGGGTCTTAAGGAAAAAGTCAAAGTATAACTCATCATACACAAGATACTATGATGATCTAAAGTCCAAGGATCACTTGTACTACTATCACTGTAGGAATTCCTATTGACAGGAAAGTTAAACTCCATTAGGTATTCCTTAGCGAGCCACGTTCAGTGAATTTATTCTCTAATAAGCACCTATATACTTGCTTTAGTGTCTCCACACAAATGATCATGAGATCAATCATCCTCATCCAATGAGCAAGCGACATATGCACCAATCTATCCGGATTCACTAATCTCTAATTTAGTAATCCAACGATTGAGAACTATTTTAGCTTTAAGCATTCTAAGAATTTAGATCTCATTATAATGATCATCATCATTATTCTAAAAGCATTGCTTAAAACTATAGGTTTATCACATATTTTAAAACAGCATCATGTAGATAATTAAAAGCCTTTAATAAATTAATACTTTTTATTAATAAATGAATAAGATTGTTACAAAGTATATGGTTTATCATCAAACATGATTGGCTTGTGTGCATACTACTTTCACTGACGATCCTTTGTTGATATAACGGATCGTGGGAGATAGTAGCGGCTCGCCTTTCGTCTATTAGAGACAATTGGTGATACCTATCTTGTACCTATTGGTCTTCATCCAGCCGAGCGTCTATCAACACTCTGAGGGATTCCATTTCCACTTCTATGGGGGAGCACTACTTCTATCCCATAGGTTAATGCGTAGGGTGTTGCCCTAGTGGAAGTGCGCATTGATGTTCTGTAGGCTAACAGAGTCAGAGGCAACAAGTCAAGCCATCCTTTGTGGTTGGCAGACATCTTTTGCATGATCTTTTTGATGTTTTTGTTAGCCGCTTCAATAGCACCATTCATCTTTGGACAGTAGATGATGGAGTTGAGATGTTTGATGTGGAATTTACTGCATAACTTCTCTATCATTCTGTTGTTGAGGTTTTTAGCATTGTCTGATACAATTACCTTTGGTTGTCCATATCAACAAATGACATTGTTTCTGATAAAAGTAATGATGACTTCTTTGGTAACCATGGGGAAGGAGGCTGTATCCACCCACTTGGTGAAGTAGTCGATCATGGTGAAGATAAATCGATGCCCATTACTGGCTTTGGGCTCGATGGGCCCGATCACGTCCATTCCCCACATTGAGAAGGGCCAAGGTGAACTCATATTATGGAGTTCCCTCAGAGGGGCATGGATAGCATTCCCATGAATCTGACACTGCTAACATCTCCTGACATGATCTTCACAGTCAGCTTTGAGAGAGAGCCAGTAATGCCCTGTTCTGAGGATCTTCTTTACAAGTAGAGGGTCGCTCATGTGTGGGCCACATACTCCACCATAAATCTCATCTATGAGCCTCTGAGCTTGGTCCTTGTCTAAACATTTGAGGAGACCTAATCATGCATATCTTTTGTAGAGTGCATCTCCGCTCGGATAGAATTTCATAGTCAGTCGATGGATCCACCTTCTTTCAGTCGGGCTCGCCTCAGCGGGTGTAGATCCATCTTCCAAGTACTCCTTGATATGCTGATGCCAAGGGTGTTGGATGGGAGGTAGCTCATCCTATACTTCTTCAATGTAATTCCCATAGGCTAGAGTCTTTTGTTGGGCAAATGTGAGGGTTGGCATGTCTTCCTTATCATGTATGTTGATCATGGAGGCCAAGGTTGCTAGTGCATCTGCAAAATCATTCCTATTCCGAGAAATGTGGAGGAAAGATATTTCTTCAAACTCCGAAGCCATCTGTAGAACCTGCCGATGGTAAGGCAACAAATGTAGACCTTTGGTGTGATAGATTCTTATGGTCTCCAAAGACAGTTAACCGTCCGATGCCCATTGATTGGGTAAGTTTTAGCCCCATGATACAACCTTCATACTTAGCTGTGTTGTTGGTGTTGGCAAACTGCAATTTAAGGGCGACGGGATGCTGCTCCCCCGCGACAGATACTAGAACTGCTTTAGCCCTAGAACCTTCCATATTCATAGCTCCATCAAAATATATCTTCCATGTTTGGTGTGCATTGTTGTTGATTGATTTCGCAATCAATGAATACGTGCAAGTATACACGGTCAACAAGTAATAAAGTGAAAGTAGAGTATCGTTCCCACGAGGAATTATTTAATAAAAATCACCAAGTACTAATTCTTAACCAAATCAATTTTATTTAAACAACCAATAATTGTGATTTCTAGATTTAAGAAAACTAAATTAAACAAAACAAAAAGATTATTCTAAAAGAAAGCAAATAAACAACTAAGAATTGATGGAATTCAGATAAATAAGAATTAAGACTCCAATATCCCCAATTATGAATTATAAATTAATTATTCAACTATCCCAATTATTATATCTACTGAATTGTTAACAGGAATTCTCAAATGCCAAAAGCCCTCTCTCGAGTGATCAATTGCCTTCTATTTAACCCAGATTAATTTTGCTATATCTCTATGCAAAATAATTGAATTAAACTCGCTACAAAGCCAATTCCTCTTATGTTACATGCGGCAAATAGATATTCTCATTCTATTCACAAACCTAATTATTCACTGTGTAAATAACTAAGTCACATGTCACCAAGCCCAGTTCTAACCCTAGAATTCCTTTCCCAATTCCTTCTAGAGTAACAAGGTAATTATTGATCAGATAATTAATCAATAAGCTCAAAGCAAGATGAACAATTCACTTCAACACAAATAATTGGAATAAATCAAATAACTAATTTATAGCCATAAAAAGTTCAATTGAAATCTTAATAAAAGAGTTAGTTCATAATTAATGAATTAAAACCAAGAATCCACAATTGAATAAACATTAAAAGATAAAAGTATGATAAGAGAAGATAATAGGATCTGTTGTCAGCAAATCTGATGCTCCCCTCTTGCTCTTGCTCTTGATCTTCAATGATCTCCAAGTTGTTTCAATCTCCAAAACTAATAAGAACTAGGGTTAATGTCTAATCTAATAGAGTGTTTAATCTAGTCTAAGCTATGTAATCTCCCTTTATTTTATGCCTCCCATCATGTATTTATAGGTTACAAGTCTAATTTTTAGGTTAGGAACAAACCCAATCCAATTTGGAGTCAAAAAGGTGTCAAAATTCGCCCCAAAACGCGTCCAAGCCTTTCCACTGACTTCCCCAGCACCCCGGCGCTGGGCACGGTGCTAGGATTCTGCCCCCTAGCGCCCCGGCGCTGGAAATGAACTACAAATGGGCGCCCCGGCGCTAGAACATTTTCTGACATTTTATGCTCCGACGTCCTTTGGGAAAATAGCCATAACTTCTTCATACGAACTCCGATTTTGATGATTCAAGATGTTCCGGAAAGAGGAGAAGTAGATATACAACTTTCATTCTTTACGTTTTTCGAAATAATGTCAGTAGAAATACTCAAATTGGCTCTGAAGTGACTACTGTGTAAATGGTAAGCCGAAAACGCGAATCTAGCCACCCCGAACGTCGATCCAAGTAACTTTTGTCCCAATTCCTACAAAACAATGTAAAACATGCATGAATAGACACAAACACATAAAAACATCCTAAAAGACTTGAGAACAACAACAAATTAAGCCCGAATGTATCCAATTCATGTGTATAAAACTCACTCATCAATTGTACTGATGGTATTGCTGAATTGCCATTACCCCTTCATCGGGGAAGTGTGTTTCCAAGGGTTTGAAATCCCCTGAAGGTGCGGCGACCAGTTGATCCGTAATTCCTTGTCCTTTAATGGACTTCTGCGTCACGTAGACGATGTCAAATTGGTGTATGATCAATTGCCATCTGGATAGTCGACAGTTCAATATGGGTTTACTGAACACGTACTTAAGAAGATCCACGCGGGATATGAGATGGGTTGTGTGGCCATGGAGGTAATGATGTAACCTCGTGGAAGCCCATGCTAAAGCACAACAAGTCTTCTCAATCAGAGTATACTTGTGTTCACTGCTGCTGAATCTTTTGCTGAGGTAGTAGATAGCTCGCTCTTGGCCTCTATCATCCTTCTGTCATTGTCACTTATGGATAGGTACATGAACAGAGGAACATCATCCCTGGGTGGTACCAAAATAGGAGCTTTGACTAGCTACTATTTGATTGTAAGGAAGGCCTTTTGACACTCGTCATTCCATTTCATGGAGGAGTTCTTCCTTAACAACTTAAAAATAGACTCATGGGTTGCTGTGTGTTGGGAAATGAATCTGCTAATGAAGTTGATTCTTCCCAAAAATCCCCGTATTTCTTTCATTGTCTAAGGAATGGGCATTTCCATGATGGCCTGGATTTTGGTGGGATCCAGCTCAATCCCCATGTTGCTGACTAGGAATCCTAGCAACGTGCCAGATTTAACGCCAAAGGCGCACTTGGCTGGATTCAACTTCAAGTTATACTTACGCAACCTGTTGAAGAGCTTTCTGAGATGGTCTAGGTGGTCTTCCTTCCTTTGGGACTTGACAATGATTTCATCCACATAGTTCTCTATCTCCTTATGCATTAGATCATGGAAAAGAGCCATCATGGCTTGCTGGTTGGTAGCTCCGGCATTGATGAGGCCGGATGACAACCGTCTGTAGCAAAAGGTTCCCCAAGGAGTGATGAATGTAGTTTTCTCATAATCCTCTTCAGCAACCATAATTTGATGGTACCCCACGAAACAATTAGCAAAGGAGTACATGTCGTATTGAGCAGTATTGTCAATGAGAATGTGGATAAATGGCACGGAAAAGCTATCTTTACGGCAAGCTTTATTCAGATCCCAGTAATCCACACAAACTCGCACCTTCCCTCCTAGTTTAGGCACGAGGAATATGTTAGATAGCCATTCAGGGTAAGTAGAAACCATGATGATGCCTACTTGAAATTGTTTCACAATTTCTTCTTTAACCTTTAAACTCCACTCAGGTTTTAATCGCCTGAGCTTCTGCCTGACTGGTTTGAATCCCTCTTTAATGGGGAGGCGATGAATGACAGTGTCAGTGGACAAACCCACCATATCTTCAAGAGACCATGAAAACACATCCTGGAATTGGGTTAATAGTGTAACCATGTCATTCCTTTGGTTTGGAGTGAGGTCTGTACCAATTTGGATTAGTTTAGGGCTTTCTAAGGTTTTGAGATTGAATGAGGTGGTTTGATCAAGGGTTGGTTTGGGTTTGTCTTCGACTCATTCTTTGATCTCCTGAGATATCTCAATGTCCTCTTAAATTTCCATCAAGTCTGAGTCCAACTTTTCATCAAAGTTACAGTCCTTGTGGAGAAAAGGCACCTTATCAGTAAGTAAAGGCACATCTAAATTTAGAATCCTAAAACAAAATATGCTTTCACTTAATATATGAAACTGTTCAATCATACAAAGTGTTAGCATGTACTGACAAAACAATTTCTAATATTATACAGAAAAGTAAACAGTTATTATTGTCTATAGGGCAGAAGGAGTTTCTGCCCGTTTTACCCTTGTCGACCAATGAAAAGGAGTGCTGCTCCAATTGTCAAGGGTGAAGTCCTGATGGACTGCGATGATGGAGGGGTTGTCATCGCCCTCTTTCTCCCGAATGATGACCATTACGTCTAGATAATCATCATCTGGGGTGTATTTATTTGTATGTTCATCATGGACAATGATGCGTATGTTTGACATCATCTGGGCGATATCCTATTTACGACTCCGTTCCTCTTCCTCCGTATATTAATAATCAGATCATTCTTAGGAAAGAGGTGGCTTTCCAATAAGGACTTCTCCTTATTAGCGCGCAATTAGGTGACCAAACCCCTTTCCTCGATAGAACTTTCTAGACATTGTCAATAATGCATATAATAATATGAATAACTTTGTCGTCTCAATTATTGATTTAATAATATAAAATATTGTGCAGATGATACTGTGACAATAATTGAATCAATAATGTGAGAAACTATGCAACAATTATTGTGGCAATAATTAAGTATAACTGAGTGACTTCTCACGTAAGCATCAATAATCAAAGATATTGTACAATATTGTGTGCTACTATACAACCATGCGTATTATTGTACTTTTATCATCGGGTATTTCAACAGCTAACGGTAAAAACCTTGTAGTTATCTTTATAAAAAGTTATTTCTGTCGTTTTCTATCTCCGACAGTAATTCCGTTGTGGGGTCCACCAATGATTGTGCCGTCATACGAATATTCCCTTATAAAACGAATATTTTTCGACAAAACGAATATTTTATGACAACTTGCTTACTTTGCAAAATTTAAAAATATTACCCACAACTCTAACATTATATTAAATCCACACCTTATTACTCAAAATAATATTTAGAGAAAATTAAATCTTTATTCATAAAAGTTGGGCTCTTACAAGTTAACCCTTTTTAGGGTATTATTTAATTAATTAAACTCTTTTAATTAATTAGGCTCCCTAATCTTATTATGGATAATTAATTAAACACTTTTAATTAATTTGTCTCCTAATCCTATTAGGAATAAATGAGAGTACTTATATTAAAATTAATTTCTAAACTCTTTCAGAAATTATTATAAAAATAATTGTAATAATATTAATAAGACTCCTCTTATTAATTTATATTTAATATTTCCAAAATATTAAGCTATTTAATTTACTCTATCGTCATAGATTAAATTAAATACATGTAACATATTATTACGATTACGCCATTAACTTCTTAAATAATTATTCTTCTTTTTTATGGTGTGACTCTTTAGGTTCTCTATATTAAACTGTTTGTGAATAAATCAATTAGAACAATTCTAATCTCATTTAAATAAATAAATTAAACAAATAATTTCTTTAAATAAATAATATTTATTCTACAATAAGGATAAGTCTCCTTAGCGATCAACGACTTTTCAGATAATATAAATTTCAACATTAATCATAAAAGAACCTTTGAGTAAATAGTTACCGTACAATTTAATCCTTCCACCATATAATGTCCCAATTAAATATAAGACATGGAATTACTATCAAGTCTTATTTCATTTAATTATATGTGTTTCGATTCCTAAATGCACAACTCCGAATAAATGCAAATTATAAACTACTTTCTAATTTTATTTCACCTTGGCCAATGATTCATGAGTTGTCATTAATCGAATCACAAAGAACATTTCTCCTTTTTATTAGAAGTGGTAGATTCTTTATTGATCATTCATTATCTCCATATATAACTTATTACACCCAAGCATAACCTTTGATATACCCTAAGGGTCTTAAGGAATAAGTCAAAATGTAATTCAATATACATAAGATACTATGATGATCTCAAGTCTAAAGATCATTTGTACTACTATCACATCAGGAATTCATATTGACAGACAAGTAAAACTCCATTAGGTATTCTTTAGTGAGTCACGTTCAGTGAACTTATTCTCCAATAAGCACCTACGTACTTGCTTTAGTGTCTCTACACAAATGATCATGAGATCAACCATTCTCATCCAATGAGCAAGCAACGTATGTACCAATCTATCCGGATTTACTAATCTCCTTTTTAGTAATCCATTGATTCAGAATATTTTAGTTTTAAGCTATCTAAGAATTTAGATCTCATTAGCATGATCTCATCATGATTCTAAATGCATTGCTTAAAACTATGGATTTATCACATATCATTAAAACAACACCATGTAGATAATAAATGCCTTTAATAAATAATGTGACGCCCCAAAATAGGTCCACACAACCCATCTCGGGTCGTCAGAAATAACACTACTGACGCAAACTTTTCTATTATAATTATAGAACTATCGTGCAAAATACGATAACACATATACTTTGAGTTTCAATATAAATATTGTTATGTATATAATACTACAATATTCATACTCAAATTATTATAATGTCATATAACTACAGCCGTAAATATTTCAAGTCCCAAAAGGAACACGAGAAGATTTCGGTCCTCCTTATTCTAATGGAATGCATTTTGACGCTTTCAAATCCGAGTTCGCATCCCCCTATTTAGTTCACCAGATATAACTATTAAATGATGTATAAAATATGTCACACACATTTTAAGTTCTCAGTACAATTATTATGCCACACCGTTTCATAATTTGATTAGGATTGTGACTAATTTGTAACACCACTTTATACCCTTGTTCTCTCTGCTAGTCCCAGCTACACTTTTATTATCTGAAAGGGGTAGTGAAACAAAAGGGTGAGCACAATTAGCCCAATAAAGAATATCATGACTTAAGATAATTACATTATCAATAGCCTTCATCAATAATAAATCAGATATTGAGAACATATATAGATGATAAAAGTTTTCAACCATAATAGCAACGAAATCAGCAATCCATTAGGAGAGTCATGTAGAACATAATGTCTACTATATTCTCTAAATTAAAATTATATCATTAATATTTTATTCATGTAACGCTAATCAGCAGTTCTTCGTTATACCCAAAACAAAGAGAACTTTCACTACCTATTTTTACTTGAAACACAAAGCTCATGGTTATACTAATTTAGAGTTTATGTTTATAATTATGCCATTAAATTCATCTTTACACTACGACCAAAGATATACAACTATAAAACCAATAATTAACAGTCCATATTTGCACTATGGGCCAAAGATATACAACTATAAAACCAATAATTAACAGTCCATCTTTGCATTATGGGCCAAAGATATAAAACTGTAAAACCAATAATCAACAGGTCATCTTTGTACTACGACCAAAGATATACAACTGTAAAACCAATAATCAACATTCCATCTTTGCACTACGGACCAAAGATATACTGTGGCGACCCCAAAATAAGTATACACAACCATTCTGAGTCGCCAAATACATGGTATAAAATTCAAATACAACTATCGTGTAAAAATATGACAAAACATAGCTGAGAGTTTTAACACGAATATTGTCTCGTAGATAATATCCAACCTCAAATGGAGTCCTCATTACAATTATTATCACACTATTTTATAAAATAGTGTGGACTACTACATCCACCATCTCGGACTGTCACTCCATTCCCCGACTAGTCCGTTTATGTTCTCATTTTCTAAAGAGAACAATGAAAGTAAAGGGTGAGCTCAATTAGCCCCGTAAGAAATATTATGACTAAAATAATACATAATAAATTATCGTTAGCCTTCAATAGTGTTAAACTAATAGAATATAATAAACAACAAGTTTAACTGCAACGAATCAAGCAATCCATTAGAATAGTCAAATGGAGCATGATATCTACTATCTTCTATGATTTAAAAGTTCATCATCAATATTTTATCGCTGTAACACAGCTCAATAAATAATCCACAATACTGAATTATCCATGCACTACGGGCCAATGATATTCATTAGTATCACATTCACGAATCATCCATGCACTACGGGCCAAGGATATTTGTTATTATCACCAGTGATCATGATCATAATCATGCCAACAACTGTCCACGAATGCACTACGGGCCAATGAGAACTTTTACTACACCATTTGTAATATTACAGATCATGATTATACTGATACATAGTCATAATCATATCAATCAACAGTTCATCTATGCATTACGGGTTAAAGATGACTTTCATCACAATATAAGCACGAGGATGATGACGATGATATAAATATCAATCAATCGAAATCAATGATAAATATTAAAGATTTTTAATTTATCCAGAGTTTAAAAATATGTCCAAATTGTCAACATGATAACTGCTTTGTGGAGTAAATTTCAAGAATAATATTCATGTATCAAAAATAATTTGGACAGAAACGAAATCAATTTTTGTCGTGAATAGTGCCCCGTAAATAGTACTCCAGCATGAAAAGATTAAAATTTAACAAGAATGTTCAGCAAAATATCCTTGTGAAATGATACTAGATGAAACGCAAATTTCAAAGATATTTTTCTAATTTCAAAGAGTATAGAAGTAATACTTATCAACATGAGTGTAGAATTAGGAATACGAAATGAAATAATATTACTTACATACTACAGAGTATGGAAGAAAATATTATTTCATACGAATATTGAACAAAAATAATAACCCTTACCTTAAAAAGAGAGAACTTTTGACTGGTATAGCGGGGATATTCTTGAAGAAAACCTGCACTGTTTTTTATACTCAAAACTTTCTTAAACTCTAACGAAATACGCTCAATATTATAGAAGAAGAATCCTCTGATTCTAGTGTAATTTTCATTTCTAAACTAAGCATCCTATTTATAGGAGAATGTCAAGATACTATTTAGAAAATAAAATCACGGACTGCACAGTAGGAAGTCCACGGGCGCAGAATCGAAAAATTTTGATTTTACTACGCTGCACTATACAATACTATGCAATATATATATATATATATATATATATATATATATATATATATATATATATATATATAGAGAGAGAGAGAGAGAGAGTTCAGATCCAGTCCGGGATCCCGGACTTTATAAAATACGGACCTCTTTTTTTTTGCTTTTTTTTGAAACAACTAAAAATAAATAAATAAAAAATTATGGAATTGAAATTTTTTCATAATACAGTATTTTGGGGGTGATTTGGGTACGTATAACAAAATATGTATGTACAGTCTGTGCAGACTGTACCACCACTTTTTGGTATAAGTATTCAAAACACGTCCAAAACATTGTATTATGGAAAAATTTCAGTTTCATAAAATATTAAATATTTTTTTTAGTTGTTTTAAAAAAAAAGCAAATAAAAAAAAATAGGGTCCGTATTTTAGGACCTGTCCGGGAGTCCGGACAGGATCCTGTGTGTGTGTGTGTGTGTGTGTATATATATATATATATATATATATATATATATATATATATATATATATATATATATATTAGTTTTGTTTTTTTATGTAAAATAGAATATATTATATTTTATTTGCATAGTATATATATAATAGTACTAACTCCCTCTCGTGACCATTTCTCTCTCCCCCCCCCCCCCCGTGATATAATGATATAATTTAATATATATATATATATACATATATATATATATATATATATATCAAAACTGAGATAACTTTCTCTCAACTATTTTGAAAAATGGGTAAGTGGGGGTCCATATAATAAGCAAATTTACCAACAAATACTTCATAAAAACCCCTTATATTTATCTCAATTTACTTGGCTTCACAAAACACATTTTTAATAACATTCATCATTAATATTATAACTCAAAATATTAACAACCAGATCATTCTCAAGAAATAGTGGGCTTTTCGATAGGGATTTATCCTTATTGATGCAGAATTAGGTGACCAAATCCCTTTCCTCGATAGAACTTTCTAGACATCGTCAATAATACAAATAATAATACGAACAACTTTGTCGTCTCAATTATTGATTTAATAATATAAAATATTATGCAGATGATACTGTGACAATAATTGAATCAATAATGTGAGATACTATGCAACAATTACTGTGACAATAATTAAGTATAACTGAGTGACTTCTCACGTAATCATCAATAATCAAAGATATTGTACAATACCGTGTGCTATTATGCAATCACGCGTATTACAATACTTTTATCATTGGGTATTTCAACAGTTAACGGTAAAACCTTTGCCGTTATTTTTATAAAAAGTTATTTCTGTCGTTTCCTAATATGACAGTAATTTCGTTATGGGGTCCACCAATGATTGTGACGTCGTACGAATATTTCTTGATAAAACGAATATTCCCCGACCAAACGAATATTTTATGACAACTTGCTTACTTTGTAAAATTTGTAAATGTTACCCACAACTATAACATTATATCAAATTCACACCTTAATACTCAAAATGATATTTTGAAAAATTAATCTTTATTCATAAAAGTTGGGATCTTATATATACAACTATAAAACCAATAATCAACAGTCCATCTTTACACTACGACCAAAGATATACAACTGTAAAACCAATAATTAACAGTCCATCTTTGCACTACGACTAAAGATATACAACTGTAAAACTAATAATCAACAGTCCATCTTTGCACTATGGGCCAAAGATGACTTTTACCATATCATTTGTCCGAAACATTAGTCTATCTTTTCACGTATGCTAAAGAGAATTTTTATCACATCATTTGTCTGTAAAATAAATATTCCACATCACCGAATTATCCATGCACTACGGGCCAAGGATATTCGTTAGTATCACATCCACGAATTATCCATGCACTACGGGCCAAGGATAATCGTTATTATCACCAGTGGTCATGATTATGCCAAACAACTGTCCATCAATGCACTACGTCCAAAGATGACTTTCACCACAATATAAACATGAGGATGATGACAATGATATATATAATGAATGGACAGGAATAATCAGAATAATAAGATAAAATAAATCTTAGTGATTTTCAACTTAATTATCTAGAGTCCAAATTGCCAACATGATATCCAGAAAATCGATTAGAATTCCTGATAAAAATATAAAGTATAAGTAATGTAAAGTTCCTGACTCAAACATAATAACTTAAGACTGAATAGAAAGATCCACTTCAAGATATTAGATAAAGCACAAACTATTAAAAATTCTAATTCATTCATGACTTTTCACCATTTAATGATAAGCTGAAGAAAAAAATAATAATATATTACCATAATATGGAGTATAAAGGAAAATGATATCCTTTTACCATAAAAATGATACCCCTTGCCTTAGCATGTGACTTGATTCTGCTTTATGTTAAATTGATCAACTTAAACATTGCTTGCATTCCTTATCTACACTTGGAGTAACCTTACACTCAACATAAATATTCATAGTATTATACTCACAATATTGTAGTAATTTTTTTTTATTTTTAGTATAGTGATGGTGTGTGTTTAGTAGCTCAATCGGACAACCTATTTATACTAAAAATTTAATAACAACTAGCACACCCATTTTGAAAAAATAACCAAATGAGGTATATAATAATGGTAGTAGAATTTATGGTCCCATAGAGAAAATTAAACTAACTTGTACACATTTTAAAAATAATTGAGTTGTGGTCCAGACTACTTTAGAAAAAGTAGAGTGTCGGCAAGTCCTGCCAAACTTATTTTTGTAAAAAAAAAATAATTGAACAAACATCTGTATATCATATTTATCTTTAATCAACACTATTTATTCATCAATTATTTACACATTTTTAATCTTTCAACAATTATTAATAATTATTAACATAGACTCACAATACTTCCAACTGGTATAATTATATCATATCAAATAATATGAGTTATTGTACAATAACTACTGTGATAATTATTGAATAAAAGACTGAGTGACTTCTTACGTAAGAATCAATAATATGAATCATTGTACAATACCGTGTGCTACTGTAGAATACCATGTACTACTGTGAAATCACGCGTATTATTATGTTTTAATCATCAGGTATTTTAACAGTTTAACAGTAAAAGCTTTGCTGTTATTTTTTTGTAAAAAAAGTTATTTCTGTTGCTTTCTATATCCGACAGTTATTATGTTATAGGGCCCTCCAATGATTGGTTAATTCGCACCGTTGTACGAAAATTCCCCGACAAAAAAGAATATTCTTCGAAGAAACGAATATTTTATGATAAATTGCTTACTTCATATATTTTATACATTTTTCGGATTACCCGACAATTTTATATAATTATTTCTATTTATAAAAACTATCATTTAATAGCTTCAAAATAGAAGTACTAACTTCACATACTTTTATATCTTCAAAATATCATCAATATTAATCTTATATTATTATAATATTTTCAGCAAATTTCGTTATTTTCAACCATTCATAGAATTTTCTATATATTTTCCTCTATTTTTAAACTAACCATAATTAGCTTAAAAATACAATAAATATTTCTGTCATTCGTTAATTTTTCAAAACTGCCCAAAAATTATAAAATAATATTATGATATTTTTTTACCAAGTTTCTATGAATTTCTCATCATTCATAGAGTTTTCTATGAATTTCTTATATTTTCAAACTAACTATAAATAGTTTAAAATATAATAACTATTTATGCTTTTCAATAATTCATCAAAAATTTACAGAAATTCTAAGATAATATTATAAGCATTCTGTAAAAATATTTCAGCCCAAACAATTTTTTTGATAAATTAATTATAAATTTTAATATTCAGAAACTTCAATAATTCATAATCATTAGCACTTTTATCATAAAAATAAGGATCTTATGTCCTTTCCATGTAAAATTTAATTCTCTACAACTTTGTAGAAGAAAAATTTTCCAAATTTCACCTCGAACATAGAGAGAAAGGCTTACCGAAAATTCTGCTACAAAAGATTTTGAATCAGTCACCACTTAAACTTCATAACAAATCATACGTTAATCTTTAACGGTTCAAAATTTGTAGAAAAATACTAAACTTAAATATGTATAACATATCAAAAAAATTTCACGATCCAACGGTCGGATTAAAAATTATAACTCATGTAATAGAGCTTAAGAACCCTGATTTTTCGGACTGTGAGTCCTTCGAACCAGTTTCACTCAAATAGTCACCACGAAAAATCCACACAGAACTTTTGGGTGATTTAAATTTTTGCGTTTAGCTTACTTCCACGGCTTTCTTTTGATATATGACTTATCTCCTAACTCATTATACACAAAGAGTTATGGATTTTACAAAATCAAGTAGTAAACTAATTTTTCTAAAAATTTAAAATTTTCATTTTTCTTTTGATTTCTAGATTTCTCTCATTTGATTCATGTTTATGCAAGTTTAAATCATTCAATACATACATAAATATGTACTTGATACATAAAATCCATAAAAACTTAAATCTAAGAATAAATCAAAGATTTTAAAAAATAAATTTTCTTTTAATTTCCTCTTCATTTCTTCTTTCTTCTCCTTCTTCTCTTCTTCTTCATCTTCTTCTTCTTCTTCTTCTTCTTCTTCTTCTTCATCTTCAGAACTCCTCTCTCTCTCTCTGTCCCTTCCCCTCTTCTTCCTTCTCTTCCACCAAAAGGAATATAAGGGGCGGAGGAGGTCTCCCATTATTTTTTCTTTCTTTTTGTTTCTTCACCTTTCTTTTCCTTTCCCTTTTCCCCTCTTTTCCTTTTTTTCTTCTTACTTCCTATCTCCTTGTCTCCCCCATAACAATTCCCTCTCCTTCTTTTCTCCAATTTCAATTTCAGCCGCCCACTTGGGCCCACGCCAATCATAGATTAATCTTATCCTCTTTTATTAGCTCATTTATCCGATTAAATATTCGTTTGACCATTTATAAATTTAATATTTTAAAATTTTAGAATAATAATCATAAATTAAATTAATTCATAAATGTCGGGATCTTACAAATAATTCTTTTATTAATAAATAAAAAAGATTGATTACAAAGTATATGTTTTATCTTCATACATGATTGGCTTGTATGCATACTACTTTCAATCTCTAACTTACACTAAAGCTAATTGCCATGGTATCTTACACCCATTTTCTCTAAGTGACGATCGAACTACTGTAGTGTTAATGCTTTAGTAAATGGATCTGCAATATTGTTTTGAGAGTCCACATGCTCCAGTGTGACATCACTTCTTTCAATGATCTCTCTGATCAAATGAAATCGTCACAACACGTGTTTGGATTTCTGATGAGACATGGGTTCCTTAGCCTGCGCAATAGCTCCAGTGTTGTCATAGAGTAAAGGTATTGGTCCTCTAATGCTAGGAACCACACCAAGTTCGATTATGAACTTCTTCATTCAAACAACCTCCTTTGCAGCTTCACTTGCAGCTATGTACTATGCCTCTGTCACTGAATCAGCAATTGTTTGCTATTTGAAACTCTTCCAACTAACTGCGCCACCGTTTAAGGTAATTACATACCCCAAAACGGATTTACTGTCATCTTGGTCCATTTGAAATCTTAAGTCTGTGAAGCCCTCTAATTTAAATTCAGACCCACTGTAGATAAGAAATACACCCTTAGTTCGTCTTAAGTATTTTAGGATATTTTTCACTTCCTTCTAGTGTTGTTCTCCTTGATTTGACTAATATCTGCTTGTTACACTAAGTGCATGAGCGACATCCGGTCTAGTACATATCATACCGTACATGATAGATCCTATTGCTGAAGCATAAGGAATCTTACTCATACGGTGTCTCTCCTTAGGTGACTTTGGGGTTTGTTTCTCGGAGAGATGTATTCCATGGCTCATCAGCATGAGACCTCTTTTGGAATCTTCAATGCTAAACCTCTTTAGCATCGAGTCAATGTACGTTCCTTGGGACAAGGCAAGCGTCCTTTTAGATCTATCCCTATAGATCTTTACCCCCAAAATATAGGATGCTTTTCCCAAGTCATTTATAGAAAAGTGTTTAGATAACCAGATTTTAATAGATTGTAGCATAGGAATATTATTCCCTATCAGTAGTATATCATCAACATATAATACAAGGAATGAAACAACACTCCCACTAACCTTCATGTACACACATGGTTCATCCTCATTTTTGATAAAACCAAACTCTTTGATTGTCTCATCAAAATGGATGTTCCACCTACAAGAGGCTTGCTTCAATCCACAAATGGATCGTTGTAACTTGCACACTTGATTTGTTCCAACCATTGAAACAAATCTCTCAGGCTGTGTCATATACAAATCCTCCTCAAGTTGTCCATTGAGGAAGGTTGTTTTCACGTCCATCTGCAAAATTTTATAGTCATTGTAAGTTGTAATCGCAAGAAAAATTTGAATGGACTTGAGCATCGCTACTGGTGAGAAGGTTTCATCATAGTCAACTCCTTGCCTTTGTTTAAAATCTTTTGTGACCAGTCAGGCCTTATAGGTCTCTACCTTACTGTCTGCTCCAGTCTTTCTTTTAAAGACCCATTTACACCCAAAAAGCTAAATCCCTTAAGGTGGTGAAACCAAAGTCCATACTTGGTTTTCATACATGGAGTCCATCTCGAATTTTATGGCTTCTGTTCACTTATTAGAGTCTTTACTACTGATAGCCTATTCGTAATTCAATGGATCATCATCATCTACGATACGTACCTCATTGTCATCTTCTATGGCAAATCCACACCTTTCAGCTATATTCGGTACTCTTCCAAATTTACGAATAGGGTGTGATACAGAAGGTATCTCTACTTGGACATGTTCATCCATTTGACCTGTAGTAGTTTGTGGTTCTTAAATTTCTTCAAGATCTATTTTCCTCCCACTGGCCCCTTCAAGGATAAACTCCTTTTCTAAGAAGGCAGTATGTTTGGCAACAAACACCTTTTGTTCAGTAGGATTGTAGAAATAGTATCATAAACTTTCTTTAGGATATCCCACAAACGTGCACTTATCAGATCTTGTTCGAAGCTTATCATTCTGAAACCTTTTCATATAAGCTGGACATCCCCAAATCTTAATACGTTTAAGACTAGGCTTCCTCCCTGTCCCCATCTCATATGGAGTATTAGGGACAGATTTCGAGAGAACCTTATTTAGTAGATATGTAGTTGCTTGTAGGGAATATCCCCATAATAACACCGGAAGATCGGCAAAACTCATCATAGAACGAACCATGTCCAACAATGTTTGATTTCTCCTTTTAGATACACCATTCAACAGTGGTGTTCCTGGTGGAGTTTATTATGAGATTACACCATTTTCTGTGAGACAATTGAGAAACTCACTACTTAAGTATTCACCTCCTCGATCTGATCGAAGCATCTTAATACTCTTGCCAGTTTGCTTCTCCACTTCACTTCTGAACACTTTGAACTTTTCAAATGATTTGGATTTGTATTTCATTAAATAAACATATCCAAATCTTGAGTGATCGTCAGCGAAAGTAATAAAATAACAATACCCTCTTCTCACATTCGTTGTCATAGGTCCACGTACATTTGTGTAAACCAACGCTAACAACTCTGTAACTCTTTCTCCTTTTCCACTAAAAGGAGATTTAGTCATTTTGCCCATGCGACAAGATTCACAAGTTGGATATGATTCATAATCAAACAGCTCTAAGATCCCATCTTTATGCAACTTGGATAATCTTGTTTTATTTATATGACCGAGTCTGTAGTGCCATATAAAGGAATAATTTATATTATCACATTTTCTTTTCTTAGTTTTTTCAATTTGAAGTATATTTTCAAGTAAGTCAAGTATGTAAAGTTCATTTTGTAAATTTCTAACACCATATAAAACATTATTATTATAAATAGAATAACTATTGTTCTTTATTATAATGTCAAAACCATTCATATCCGATGTAGAAATTGAAATAATATTTTTAATAAGTGACGGAACAAAATAATAATTATTTAATCTAATGGACTTGCCCATAGGCAGTGCTAAAAAATAAGTCCCTACAGCTAATGCAACAACCTTTGCTCTATTTCTCACTCATAGGTCGACCTCATCCTTGCTCAGCTTTCTACTTCTGATTAGTCCCTGCATATTATTACATATGTGAGAACCATAACCGGTATCCAATACCCAAGTAGAAGATTGACTTTTAGAAAAATTAATTTCAATTATAAATAAACCTTGATTAGGATTCGAAGCTTCTCCAAGCTTCTTCTACTTTTGTTCTGCAAGGAACTCCTTGCAGTTCCTCTTCCAGTGACCCGACATGTTGTAATGGAATTGTCGACGTCGGGATTTTATTTGTCCCTTTTCTGTTCTTGTCTTTTGGTGTTCTCATGTTAGGTGAGATTTGTTTGAAAAAACAAGTTGTGAAAAGGTCCGACATTTATATGTCGATAATTGGACTAAAAGAGTCGCCAGTTGATTTTTTAAATGGTTGTACCAACACAACTGAGAAAAGGTTTGCACATTGACCCAGTGATGCGACATTGCTTAACGGGTCTGTGAAACTGAGATTCATTAGGGTCCGGGGACTTGGTTATGCAGAGGGAAGGTGTTGGGCACCCCCCGACATCCTTGTTGCTACAGTGACCACCACTTTTCAATTAAACTATTATACGAATGTGTGTGTGTATGGGTCAATGTGCAGTTTTTCGGAAGTAGTGTTATGCCTCGTTCAAACCTATATACACAGGGTTTGAATTTCTGTATAAAATTCAGTTTTTAACAAGATATAGCAGCGATGTTTTGTAAAAAAGAGGTTTTTCAAACCCTGTGCTCAATAGTAGTTGATAAATATTTGGCTTGATTGCTTTTATTTTCGAGATGCGAAGCATCTTCGAGAAAATAATATACATAGCAGTGCCAAACTCCTTGTGGACATGAAAGCCATCTAAGGAAATTCAAACACCGTGAATAATTTATAAACCATGTACAACTGAAAATGTCCATCACGGGAACCGAATCTAGATTCAGTAGACTGAATCTGTGATCACATGATTCCTAGGCTCACATGATGTAGCAATTATATGAAAGCTATAAGCAATAATATATATAAAAGTTGTAAATATATATATATAAAGACATGATCAACCACCACGAAGCACCTCCATGGGGGATCAGAAATGTAAATAAAGCAATAAATATGGTCAACCGCCACAAAGTAAACTTCAAGCAGGGCTAAATATAAATAAAGAAGTAAAAGGCCATGAAGTAAACTCCAAGCCTGATAGAAATGTAAATATATATATATATATATATGCACATGATATATATCGATCCCAGCTTAGTTTATCATTTCAGCGATTTGTCGCTATATATATATATATATATATATATATATATATATATATATATATATGAACGGTTGTCGAAATCTATTCGGCGAGCCTGGATTTTACATTCATATATATATATATAAACAGTAAATGCTTTGAATGTAAAATCCAGGCTCGCCGAATAGAGTTCGACAACCGTTCATATATATATATATATATATATATATATATATATATATATATATATATATATATATATATAGGAATGAAAGCCACGAACCGAAGTTTGGGCATACACACGCAACACGACTCTCAACGTGCCGAACGGTGTGTTCACAATAGTGGAGAAAGGCTTTAAAACGTGTAAGAAGGCTTACAGTGGGCTGCCAAAGAAGACTTCAATAGCTTTAAAGGGATGAACACTTGGCTCCCGCCGGTATAAATATAACACTATATAAGCTCACAAGTGTTTAAAATGAGAAAACATTCAGTTTATAGTGTGTACGGATCAAATTGGACAGGGCGTCCTCGCCTTTTCTTTCTTTAAAATGGCTGCCCCAAGCCCTCTATTTATAGAGGGGGGAGCCGCAGGTGTACCTGCGGCAGCTGCAGGTGTACCTGCGGCAGGCGCAAATGTAGCTACGGCTGCCCGGGGTGCCCTGGGTTCTGCGGGTCTGTCGTCTCGAAGTACGTGCGCACGTGTAACATGTTGTCCGCTCGAACTTTTAGAACTTCAATTCGTGCATTCGATCGAGGTGTATAAGACCTTTTACGACATGCTATTTTTGAGAGCTACACAATAACATGGGATTAGAGGTTGTACGAAGTCAGGAAGGTGGGACCATGCCCTTGGTCTTCAAGCTTCAAATTCTATCTGGTGTGCTATCTTGTGCAGTAGTCACTCTAGATTAGAGCTCTTTGGTTCTTGTAGGACACTGCTGTGTATGTTGAAATGTTGTTGAGACAGCGCAATGTAGGATTGAGATGGCAAGATGACGGTTCTTGTGAGGGCCCCGAATCCGAGGTCCCGAAACACCGCGGATTCGGTTCGATCATTCTATCACTATTACTCTTATTTGTGGAAGATATAAACATAAATTATTTATACATTAAATTTACATACTTTTCTCCAAGATCGAGTAACCTTAACTTATACACAATTCATAATCTGTCTAACACATAACATATTATTATACAATACTATTACAATCTAATCACACATATTAACTTTACGTTGTAACTGTCTTTAACTTTTCCTTGTATCTGACGCATTCGCCTTAATCTGCAATGTTTATCATGATATAGCAAGGGTGAGCATAAGGATTGCCCAACAAGTTTAAGTTCAATAATATAACGATATATCAGGATTGAAAGAGTCTGAATAATAAGCTGGCTATAATTCAACAATATAATTGTGAACTAGTAGGAACAAATTTATGACTGAACAAGTATTATACATGAACAAATATATCTGAACCAACTAGTAATGAAGGTGATCAGCCTTTCATACCTGACTTATACATGCAATATGTACAGAGTACAATTATACATGGCAATCAACAATGATTAACCATAAGCTTAAACGAATGAAACAACTCTTAATAGAGTTAAATAAAAACAAACTTGCTTGAACCGTTGATTACCGCTACGCAATTTATACGCTTTATCCGAAGACCTAATATTAGTAATATAGATCTCCAATATTAGAATAATATCATCACAATATAATATTATAAGATATATATATATATATATATATATATATATATATATATATATATATATATATATATATATAAACATTGAATAACCTAAACACATAACACATATCCCTATCAGTCTATAACACATATAAGACTCGGTATCAAGTCAAACTATTGCAGTCTGAGTTGAACCCGACACTAATCTGATATCCCAACAGTCTAATCAGATTTTTATCGAATCTAAGTTCAATTAAACTCTGCCTAACACTTAACAATTATTTCCGATAATTTTAATATTTGTCAAAATATTTTTCACAAGCTCGTAATAATTTTTAAATAATTATTACTATTTATCATGAATTTTCAATCATTAATCTTGTATTTAAATGAATTAAATACCACATAAATCCTTTATCATTAATATTATATTTATATGATTTAAAAATACTTTAATCTCATATATTATAAGTTTTTCTTGAACATAAAAGTCAAATACCAATCTAACAACTCAGATTTGGAATCCAGCAAGCTGGATTCAAAATCCAGTATCTAGATAGCCAATCCACTAAATTAAAATGCAATCCAGCAAACTGGATATCACATCCAGTAACTAGATTGCTATCCAGCAGCTGGATTCAACACATTTTCAAAACAGTAAACTGATATTAAATTCAGCAAGCTGGATTTCATCAGATTTTTCAATCCAGCAAGCTGGATTTCATATCCTTTTTACAAAAACACCAAATCAAATTATTATTTTTCCATCCTTTGTCCAAACACATATACATATATTTCGTATACAAAAAGTATTTTTTTCATAATTTTCCAACTTCCTTTAGTATTTTTCAAAAATAATTTTTAGTTAATTCCTTAAGAAATTAGCTACCTCGTGCCTAACTCCAGAAATTCTCATCTTTTGACACAATCTCATACGTGTTAACGTGACACTCCAGTTTAAATTTCGTGGCCATCGGAGTTATAGAACTCCGGTTATAGCGATTTTTGTCGGAAAATCACAAAAATTGAAATGGTCATAACTTGGTCATTTTAAGTCAGAATAAGCTCATTTTTGGATAGGAGGTACTTAATACCATATATGTTCATGTCCCAAAAGGCCGGAATTTTTCTGACAATTTAAGTTGCCGATACAGCCCCTGGAAAGTTCTTCGCAGCTTACTTTTGAAAATTTTTCACTTTTCCTACTTTGTTAAAAATATTCCATACGGAAATCTACAACTCCTTTTTAAGTGATTCCACTTGGAGATGTTAGATAACTTATCATATTATCCTCCCAAAATTTTCCAGAATTTTTAAATGTCCAAAAAATGACTAAACTGCCCCTACCCTTTGACTGTCCAAAACAGTCCAGTTTTTCATAAAAGACACAAAACTATTTTTGGTAAATCAGTAGCTACCAAATGTGTACTCAACATTTTTGAGTGCTAACACTTGGGTTTAATAGTTAACTTACATATCTAGCACCTCTCTTTGACGGATCGCAAAAAGAAGGTGTAGATCAAAAACGGTGAAAATCCAAAGTACATAGAAATTTTAGAGCTTATAAAATTAGAAAAATCACTTTTCTTTATTTTCGATTTCCAACTAAATCAACACCCAATATGGGTAAATCTAAACATGAAACACTCATAAACACATAGATCTAAGGTTTTAAACCTCAAGATCATAACTTCATATTATAAAAAAATCAAATCAAACAAAATAAAAAGGTTTAAGCTAGTTTAAGTTTTCACCTTGATTTTTGGGTTACTCTTCTTTCTCTTCCAAAGTAGAAGATGAATTTATGGAGCATCAATGGTGTAGTTCCTTTCTCTCTCTCTACTCCTCTCCACCAAATTTCTCTCCCTCTCTCTCTCTCTTATGCTTTTGTTTTGCTAGCCTAAGAGAAAGTAAGAGGAAGTAACATAAAAGATGAGAGAGAATGAAATTAGATTTTTATTGGAGGATATTGTATAGATATAAGGTATGTATGTAAATATTATTTGCCCAGTACTTCTCCCCTTCTCTCTCTTACTCATCTCCTAGAAGTTTCTTACACTTAATGCTTAATGTGTTGGTCAAATTAAAATTAGACACTTGTTGGAAGTTGTTCACCCACTAAAGTGGTGCAATCATTACATTATCCTCCCCTTTCTCTCCTCATTAATTTCGGCCAAGTGGCCATATTATCTACCAATTTTTGCTTTCCTTTTATGCCTTATTTGATTTACTAAATGTCCAAAAAGTCATCTCCCACTTGGGCTAAAAATTGGGCCAACCAATAATTCCTTTGGGCTCTCTACTTAGCATATTTGGGCTATGTAAATTAAATTAGGTCCAACACTTTTAATTTTATCCTTTCCTAATTATTTAATTTTTTATTTACTCAATTATAATCCAAATCCTTACTTACATGTCCTAAATTTCTTAACCCAATTAGACTTGTTATAATTAGGTCATAAAATTAATTACTTGAGATGTATACAATAAATCTCTTAGAACTAGCAAATTTATATACTAATATTCTCCCGTATCATAACCCTTAAGTTATTCAATTCCTCATTCCTAATATATAATTATGATCACACTAGTTTCTTTTATTTGTTTATATAATAAATAAATATAAACCATCACATTATATTCATATTCATTACTCTCATAACTTTTAACCTTTAGGGTTTTATACCTAGCATTAGGGTTCCCAAATTTGGGTTTCATATTATTCGTACGAATTTTCTAACCGAATGTTGACATTCTTAATATAGGTTTAGGGTTTGTTACAGATATCGTTTATCTGGTCAACCCTTGACCCTTAACCACATACTGTACACATATACACATAACATATTCACGTATACCCTTAATCCTGAATAATTCACCTAAATCCTTCACAGAAATTTTGAAATCCTCAAAATTCCTTCTTAAAAATGTCAAACGCATACACTAATTTTCTGTCTAGGTTCTAATTTTGAACCTTAAATCAATTAATTAAAATTTTAAAAATATTCGAATTCTCGGGTTGTCACAGTTCTACCCTTTACCGGGGTTATCTCCTGTTTAAGCTGATTTAGCATTTGTTGCTCAGGGTTATTTCTAAGATTGGACTACTGCAGGTGTTAACCATCCTCAAGGTTGTCTCTAAGGTGTGCCTGACCTCCCGGGGTTATCTTCGGTCTTGGGGAACGAGTGTTTTGGGGCCATTGTCGAGTGTTAAAGCTGATTGCATGGATTTGAAACAAGCATTTCCGGGGTTATCTCCGGAATTGCAACTGCATGTCTCTGAGGTGGTCTCCGAGGTTGACACTATCTCTCCCGATGTTATTTAAGGGACTGAGACTGAGTATCTCGGGGTTATCTCCGAAATGACACGGTCTTCTCTGGTGTTATTTTCGGTATTTAAACTGCATTCCTCGGGGTTATCTCCGAGGTTGAAATTGAAACTCCCGGTGTTATTTCTGGGACTGAGCTGAAACTTTCGGTGGTATTTTTGGGACTGCGCTGGATGTCTCGGGGTTATCTTCAAGATGGTAATACTGAATATCCCAGGGTTGTCTCTGGGATTAAACTGAACTGTCTTCCAGGGTTATCTCTGAAAGACGATTCTTCCCTCATGCAATGTTAGTAACAGGTATGCAAAAAATTTTAAGTGTCTACAGATGCCCCTCTTTATCATATTCATGCAATGCAATGGCATGGATAGGATAAAGAATACCTGACACTTGAAATGTAACAAGATAATCATGATGCAATGTACAGCAGCATGAAGCAAATGTATATGGGTTGTTAGTTTGTTCTCCAACATGGTGGGATGATTGCCAGCTCCCCTTGACTTCTACCGGGAGAGGGATGATTCATGACCACCTTGATAAACTATTTGGACGTATAATCCAAAGCTACAATGAACTTCCAGGATGTTGACGTTGGGATTATCACCAAAGCCCTTAATCCTTGGTACAGACTTTCACTGAAGATGTATCTCTCATGTACAAAAGATTCTGTGGGGATGTGTTTTGTCTGTTGAGGATGCGTATAACATATTCCATCATCGGTCCGCCCCAATAAGGATGCTCTGTCGGAGTTACTGCCAACAGTCTGTGTACATCAACGGATGAAATCCCTATTGGGGATAATGTCAAGGATGCTTGACCTTTGTTAACGTGTGCATAAACAGATGACTTCCGATGCTTCTATGGGTTTACCTGCCATCGACTGAAATAAAGTAAAGGTTGCTTGACCTTCGTTGACATGTACGTCAACGGATGAAAATGCGTGATACCCCCGCTGGGGATCTATACTTTGCAAATGAAAATGTGTGATATGCCCGTCGAGGATCTGTGCTTCAATAGATGAAAATGCATGGTACCCTCGTCGGGGATCTGTACTTTGGAGTTGCGACCCCAAAATGATGGCATCGGACCTTTACGAGGTATTACCGAGGGTGATTTGAAATTGCTGAGATCATCGATATAGTGTACCCTGTGTTTGGCCGAATACCAATAAATGAAATGAAAAGCCTTAGTTTAGTCTGGGAAAATAAGAATTTCAGTCTATTCTGCACAATCGCGTAGCATTTTTATCCCTGATTTGGCCTTTTCAGCTTGTGAGAACTCCTTTACAACTCGAACTGGACCGAGTTGAAGGAGTGGGACCCACCTAGGGGAGCCGCAGATACACCTGCAGCAGCCGCAGGTGGACCTGCGGCCAGCTGCGGATGGCTATTAAAGCTGCAGGTTGCTTTCTCTAGTCATTTTACGTTGCGCTGCACAGGAAATCTGAGAGCTCTTCTTCAGATATGCTGAGTTCGGGCGTCTTTCTGCAAATTCTATCACCATACAAGTGTTCTACACTGTCCTGATAACGTATGCCTTTCCTTTTTTCCAGTTTCTATCCGTTGGAAAATGATATATGAAATGCATCTAAACATATAGTAGTGAATATGCATGCTCATACGTCTTGATAAAAAATATTCAATATAGTAAATATTAGTATTAAACCATGCTGAACATAATGATGTGAAAAAAATTGACTTTTGAAACAGTCAAATTGGCACCTTTTTCTGCTATTCTTATTCTATTTGAGGATAAATGAGCAAAGGTGGTAGTGCAAAGTAATCCTGGTATTTAGGCTACCCTTATAGATTGATTACTTTGACATTTTAATGCATATAGTATGTATATGACTGTGGGCAGATGTACTACTGAATGAACACCAAGTCATGCCTATGTGCATATGGATAATCCTATTTATAGAGGAAACTATGGCAAAATTTTTCTAAAATGTAGGCATTGAGTAGTCATGCATTTTTAACTCTATTGTAGACGTATGTTAAAATAATGCATGCATGCATGTAGTCGTAAAATGCATTTTGAAAAGCTCCAGGTTAGAGAATGCCACACCCTTTCTGAGGTGATTTGGAGACTTGTTGTTCAGATATATGGATCCGGATCATTCGAGTTGTTCCCGCAGGACCACTTCAGGTGTGCGAAAGAGGGCTTCTGAGGCGGTGATTCGTCATATCCGTGTTAATGTAACGGATGTCGAGAATGAGTAGGAGGATGTAGCGGTAGCAGCTCCAACTCCTGCTGCTTATATTCCCCGAAGGAATTTCCTAGGCATTCAAGTGGCTATTCCAGATCTTCTGGGTGATTTGAGTCGCCACCCCTCAGTTTACTTGCATGCAAATGAGGTAAAAGCTGGATTTGATCTTCCTTTTTTTATTGAGAAGGAGTAAGGATTTTGACATTGATTTGCATGTGATGTAGGTTCCCGGCTTTACACAGCCTCGAGGGAACTGGTTCAGCATACACTCCCTGTATCAGGCTCTGCATCCAGATTACCGAGGTATTGCGCATGATTGGGGCTTTGGGTCGTTCTTTACCATTCTTCCCCACCGTTGTCCCTGGGGTTACCTCAGGGCATTGTCTAAGTGCTGGTTTCACCATACTAAGTCTCTCCACTTGTTGGACTGTGAGGTGATGATGACGCCGATGGATTGGTGATTTATCACCGGTATAGAGTTTGGCGGGGCACCAGTGCCATGTACGGTGGATATTACCCCAACTGCCATTAGATCCTTGTTGGGAGTTCCGGCTAAGGTGCTCAAAGGTAGGACCGTTAGTATGGGTCGTTTGAGCGTAGATGATATGAGTTATCTGTTGAGTGAGCCCATGTCCGCTGATGTGAGAGTCAGGGATCACATTCTTTGGCGATTGTTCCTGGTTATCATCAGGGGTTGTTTTATAGCAGATAACTCTTTTACGGTATCATTCGCTTTGATTAGCTCCACGCGGGAGGTGGACCATATTGGAGATTATGATTGGGGCTCCTGCACCTTTGCCTATTTCCTCAAGGGAATGTGCATGCATTCACCAGGCTTTATAGAGGCTTGGCTAGAATTTTACCCTTTTCTGCTAGTGAGTACTTCTCTTTTGATTTCCCATGTTCACTGACAGATTATGTTTTCCTCTATGTTAGCAGTTTTGGGCCTATGAGAGGCTTCCATGTTTGCATCATGTAAGTGTGTTGGGTTTAGATACCTATCCACGAGGACGACGATGGAATCACTCCATTCTGGCGGAGGTTCCTATAGCTGAAGGTTTCACTCATTGTCTCTTACAGTTGGAGCTATTAACAGCTGATGTCATCACTTGGGTTCCCTACTATGGGGAACATTTGACCATTAGGTTTGAGGATGGATTCCCGACTAGGGTCGAGGACGTGATATCCACCCGTAGGATTCCTCTCTTCACAAATGGAGGATGGGAGCAGTATTTAGGAAAGCGTGCTATTAAGAGCACCACATGAGATATTTATGTACCGATCTTGCCTCCTGCCAGGCGTTATTGGCCTGTGTTGCAGTCACCCGCTGATGACATCCCATTGACGGGTATGGACGGATATACTTTATTAGAGGCTTCACATACTCAGGATATGTCCCATCACTGGTGGTCCCCTCGTATTATTGGAGCCCAGACCTGCACCACTCAGTTTATGGGGGATATGGTTCCTAGATCTGTGATGATGACGGATTGACTGACCTATGTCCGAGATCTGACTCATGTGACACATATTGATCATTTGACCCGGCAGTTGGACCGGACACATTTTTTCATCTGGCACTTAGGTAGATATCCTTCAGAGGTAGATACTTTTGATCCTTCCAGCTCAAGCACTGGTCCCTCAGGTGACCCATATGTCTTTGTCGGTGCAGATACTCCCTTGTATTGGCCTGACATCCCCGTTGATAGAGATCTAGTGATTCAAGAGGAGTTACATCAGGTGGACAGGATTGATGATGTAAATATTGACACCATTATCTTATTCTGATGTGTATTCTTGGTATCTCTTTTGATTGTCCTCTGTTAGATATTGGGTGGCTATGCCCCATTCTCACTATATCTTTTGATAGGCCTCTGTTAGTAGTAGGGCGTCTGTGCCCTATTTCCCTGTATTTTTAGCTGTACAGAGATGATGTATGTAGATTATGATGTACTTAGGAATGTATATACTATTTTCCATTCCCTACATCTTATTGTAATCTATTATTTGTCATGCATGTATCATGTTATAGATATGTATGTATGTCCAGAGATATTCAGCATTGACCCCTGGAAGGTGTTATGATATGGCCTATACAGATGTCTTCTTCGACAGTCAGTCACATAGATCATACCCCACTAGTATTGATGGCATCCCGTCTGAGGTCATGGTATGATAGTATGTCACCTACATATTGGGTGACTGTAGATCAGCTATTGCAGCATTCTATGATCCTCTTGATGTTTCAGGTTCCCGCAGGCTTTGTGGAGGGTATGCTAGAGCATTGGATACCAGAGAGACAAGTTTTCTCATTTGGTACCCAGGAGTTGACTCCTACATTGGAGGAGTATGAGCGTTTGACAGCTTTGCCCTTAGACAGACCTTGCTCTCATATGGCTATCAGAGATATGCGCCGACAATTCATGACCTTCACTGGGTTACGGCATATAGTAGTAGAGGAGGAGATTACATCCGGCCATGTATTGCTCCAGCATTTCCTAATAGACAGATTTGGCTCAGTGGATAGCTACGCACAACATTCTAGGGATTTTACCACACTAGAGGATCAGTGGCACTTGGACAGAGTGGATGTACTCGTGATGTGCATAGGGGCGTATGTATACATGTCATGGTATATGGATGAGATGGACATAGGTGTCATCATGGCAGTGAGAGCTCTCAGGGAGGGTCATACCATCATCCCGATGATTGTGGCGAAGACGTTGAGGTCATCCACGATCTGCAGTACCTACCCTACAGAGGTCTTTATAGGTAGTTCGGTCATGTTATACGTGTGGTTTATGTCACACTTGAAACCGATTGGTACTTTTCGTCTACACGAGTACTGTTTTACCCATGGTATAGCTTTGTCTTACTCCTTTCAGCCATCGGAGTGTACAGACGCTATGTCTTGGTTGGTATTCTTGGCAGGGATCAGAGATCCGTTTGACATTCTGCCGTGTTCAGTGCTCAGCTCACCCTATAGCTTAATTACTCATGTTTCGAGCATGGATTATCTCCCTCTGGCTGGTTTGAGGGGCATGACTACCTACCACCCACTAGATGTGATGTCATAATTTGACCAGTTCTAGGATTTTCATCCTTTTGATGGGGCGTTAGGTCAGTGTTTAGCTTCTCGCCACTTATTAGTAGATGACTGATCCCAGGTGTATGCCTGTTGGGATCATCGTGAGAGTGCTGAGTTTTCTGTTAGCCATCCGGGCTGTTCGACAGAGTATTCTGCGTTGATGGAGACGGAGACTTCATCGGCTGTGGTAGTATCCATAGTGTCGGGTATTGATTCAGATGGTGGAGAGCCCATAGAGGACATTGATTCCCACACTGAGGAGGAGTCCTTCACTTGATTACCAGCAGCTCTTGTAGATTCTCCCAGTAGTAGCACTATCGTGATCCAGCATTCAGCATAGTACTTTGAGCAGAGTCTTCATCTGATGACCTTTGAGAGGGATCAGGCTAGAGCCATGATGTTGACAGCTCTTGATGGGAGAGATGCCGCTCTATTAGAGAGAGACGAGGCATTAGCACATATAGATGCCGCTATTGAGGACCGGGATGAAGCCAGATCAGCCAGAGATGCCATGATAGTTGAGCGGGATGGCGCTATATCTGCCCGAGATGTAGCCATTACAGATAGTACCACAATGAGGTCCCTTACTACTGGCATGATTGCAACGATGAGTGCATATATTGATAAGCATAGTGTCACCATGCAGATGGTTATGGATCTATTAGCTCACTTGGATATCCTTGTGCAGGAGACCACAGCGTTACCTCTTTCTTCTGATAGAGATGCCATACTGGGCTTGATAGCTCGCATATACACTGATTTGTAGATGGGCTTGTATTTTCTTGCACAGACTAGCTTAGCCATTTTGTCATGTACAGTTCATATTGTATATATCAAACAACATTATATATAGCAGGGAAACATATTTTTGATCACTTCACTTTTAGTTATGCCTTGTTGCTTGCTTGATATTTTGCATGTTTCTTCAGGGCTTATGATCTCGATGTATTCTGAACTCCTCCTTGATGGATGAACATTGAGTTGTCTCGGGATATTTCAGAATGGATCGTTGATCTGTGTGTATTCCCTACCATCTTTGGTGTATTGGGACTGGTTTCTCTATGTATATGTGGAGAGGAGTGTGGCTTTCCTCTCTGTGGTTGACCGCACCACAGATGGTCGCCAGTACTCCTATTTAAGAGGAGCCTAGTTAGTTCCATCTCTTATGGATTGGTGTTGCTCTTTGAGGAATGAAACGCAGCCTAGATGGTCGCTGACTCTCCCGTTTATATGGGGAGGTCAGGTAATTCCATCCCTTTGGTCTGAAGCCGATGAAGTGTGATGAATTGAAGGATTATCCCAGTACTGTTGACAAGTGTTTGTGTTTTGGTAGGGAGTTAGACCGAACCATGAATGGCTGCCTACGTACTCCTATTGAAGAGGAGATTAGGTCTGTGTAGTTCGAACCTGGTGTAAGAGATTCAACGCTGTATGTGGCAAAAAGGGTGTAAAGATGTTTTTGTTGTGTTTTTTTTATTTCGATAAATGTATATATCGCTTGACTTGTTTTTTTTGCCCATTTGCTCTCTCCTTTTCTTTGCATCTTCGATTCCTCTTGTTTAAAGCTGCTTTCATGTCCCTGATTCTCTAAAGAACCCTAATTATTTTTATTTTAAATTTTGCACTTTTTTTGTGTGATTGGTTATAGTTCATATATGTCGGTGCATGCTTAAACTACATGATGATGATCTTCTTTGAATTGAGTGTTCTTTATTGAAGATAAGTTTCTTAATGATCTATTTGTGGTCAGTGTTTCAAAAAGTTCTTCTATTTTTAATTATTTTGGTTTTACTTCTAAAATTATTAAAGCTTGTGTCCATCAATAAATAAAGATCTAATACTTTAAATTATTAAGAGAAGCTAGTGGTATCTTACCTGTTTATTTATAGAGTATGTATTTGGGTTTTTTTACAAATCTGCTTAAATACTAGCTTGATTAATTATTTTTCTTCGGATTTGAAGACCTATTGCTTACAATGTCATCTCTCAGTAGAGAGCTTGTGTTCCTTATCTTACAGTTTCTAGACGAGGAAAAATTCAAGGAGTCTGTTCACAAGTAGGTGGACTAACTTTCACTCCAAGGATTTTATACATTTTATTTTGTCCCTCTCTGTGTGCCCTATTTTTTTAGATGAATTATATAGTATTTCTGCCTCATGTATTGGGATTTTCGAGTAATAGGCTTGAACAGGAATCCAGTTTTTACTTTAACATGAAGTACTTTGAGGAAGAAGTGCATAATGGGAACTGGGATGAGGTTGAGAAATACCTCTCCGGTTTCAAAAAAAAAAATGGACGACAATCGGTATTCCATGAAGATCTTTTTTGAGATTAGGAAGCAGAAGTATCTTGAGGCATTGGATAAGTAAGCTTGAAAAATACTTCAGAGTACTAAATTATTTCATTGTAATCGTAAATTGTTGATAGTGAATACTTTTAAACTATTTGGCAGTCACATTTGGGCATTTTTAATTTTTGTTAGGAATGATCGATCCAAGGTTGTGGAAATCCTCGTGAAGGATCTTAAAGGTTTTCCGTCATTTAATGAAGAGCTTTTTAAAGAAATTACTCAGCTTTTAACATTGGAGAATTTCAGGTATTTGCTAGTATAAGTTTATAAAATGGCTTTACGTTAGCTATTGAAATTAATTTCAGCTATATTGATCTTTCAGACACTTAATTTGGGTATTTATTGAGTGAAAACAACTTCATACGGTGCCATAACCTTGTGAAACTTATAACTTTAACCGGTCATCTTGAGAATACCTTATAATTTGGGATCAATTGTGGTTTCCCTTTCTATGGCAAGCAAAATTAAACGGATCATTTGTTGCTCACAAACGAGTGCCATCTTGCTAGCAGTCTACAAAATTTATGCTTCACAGATTGGTAGAGTAATCAATTTAGGCAACCTACAATGGATATTATTACTCGACATAGTTGGCTACAATTGTCTAAATACACTTGTGCGTTTAGTTATTGGGTACGTAGATAGAACTGAAATTTTGGTTCGTGCAGCTTGAATTGGCAACATCAACTTTGTAAAAACCCTAGGCCAAATCAAGATATCAAAACTCTTTTTGTGGATCATTCATATGCACAACCAAATGATGCACGTGCTCCATCACCTACAAATAATCCACTGCTTGGATCCTTGCCAAAAGCTGGAGTTTTTCCTCCACTGGGTGCACATGGGGTCTGTATTTCACGTAGTTAGTAAACTTCTAAAATTCATTTTTTGCAGTTATGTAAATTTCTTATTTTTTTTCTAAATTTTTTGTGCTCAGCCCTTCCAACCTACAAGAGCTCCAATTCCAACTCCTCTTGCTAGGTGGATGTCGAATCCATCTACCGTTACTCATCCTCTAGTTTCTGGTGGAGCTATTGGTTTTGGTGGTCCATCCATGCCATGTTTGTTTTAAACTTTCTATTTCCAATGCTCTTTGCTAACAATGAGCTCTGCTTATCACATAATGTAGCTGCTTTGAAGCATCCTAGGACGCCGCCAACAATCCCTTCTTTATATTACCCATCTGGAGATTCAGATCATGTAACCAAAAGAACAAGGCCCATGGGCATATTTGATGAGGTTATTATTCGGGAGTCGTTCCTTTTCTTTTTGGACATATTTTTATACTAAAAAAAAATTCTTTTTCATTCTATGTTTGATTAAAAGAACTGTGCTAGCGACTTTTGTTCCTTAAGCTCTATTTCATGCGACTACAAGTATGTCATTTCCTCATAATTTTATCGTTGGCTTTATGTCTGTACTACTACATATAGGTAAATCTTCCGATAAATGTGTTACATGTGTCATTCCCGGGGCATACTCATAGTCAGGCTTTCAATGCACCTGATGACCTGCCCAAAAGTGTTGCACAAACTTTGAATCAGGGTTCCTCTCCTATGAGCATGGATTTTCATCTAATTCAACAGACTTTACTTTTAGGTATGGGTTTTACCCTTTAAGCTGTAGTGAATCTCATTCTAGAAGCTTCTATATTGTTAAGTTATATGGTGTCTTGAGTATTTTTTGTACTGGCTTTTGGTATACTAAAATTTGCATATGTGTTGCACCAGTTGGTACCAATGTTGGGGATATAGGATTGTGGGAAATTGGTTCCAAGGAGAGATTGGTTCTTAGAAACTTCAAAGTTTGGGATCTTGGCGCATATTCAATGCCTCTACAGGTCTGTTGGGCTGCCAAATTTCAAAATATGTCCCATTCAAATACTGATAACTCTAATTGCATGCAAGTTTTTTTCTTTAATGAACCAATCAGTTCCATGGTGATTAGTATTTTATTCATCTTTGTCTAGACGACTCTTTATTGGATTATTATTGCAATACTTATTACATGTGTAGTTTTAAGGATTGTCATCCCCTGAGCAGCAAGCATTCAGTAATTGGCATTTGGGTCAACTAACATAGATTACCTATGCTTTTTTGCACATGCTTAGGTAATAGCTTAATTTTATGGATAGTTTGGTTTATTTTGTAGATGTAATCAAATTCATAATTCAAAATAGTAGTAATTTATATTGAAAAGTGAATTTGAGATGTATATATAGATAGTTTGGTATATATTTTGTGGATGTAGTAATTTGAAACTCCAAACGAATGATATTATTGGGATGTATTTTGAATGGTTGATACATTTTGGCTTTAAATTAAATGAGATTTTAGACCTTTTACCTATATATAATGGCATTAGCAGATTGCAGGTGCATTGGTAATATAGGTGAACCACAACTTTTTTTTTCCAAGTCAATCTACAACATTTTAAAAATGTTGTATATTTGTATAAATAAATGACACCTTCTAAACAGTTGTTATATGCATGTATTACAACATTTTTAAGTCACACTATAACGTTTTAAAAACATTTTATAAATTTGTCTAAATAGATGACATATTCTAAACGTTGTGTAAATGTGTCTAAACATTGTCTGATATATTAAACTATAACATTTTAAGCTAGAAAACGTTGTGGAAGCATACTTTCTACAACGTTTTCAAGAATCTACTAATTAATGGAAAACAAATCTACAACGTTTTTTTCTTAAAAATGGTGTATAATGTGTCTAACTACAATGTTTTAAAAACATTGTATAAGGGTGTCAAATAGATAACACCCTTAACCACGATATTTTTCTAATAGAAACCACAATATTTTTTACGCGTTATCTATTTACTGTTTTGTAGTAATGAGAAAGTTTAATCCCATGTACAGGACAAACTGTGGGTGTAAAAAGTCTTATCCCTAGTGGGATAAGACTGCGGGTGTGAAAGGTTCAATCCCTGGTGGGATAACCGAAGTTGAGTAAGGGTTCAAAACCAAGTTGAGAAAAGGATCTGGCGATCCGAAACCAGGCTGCTGGTTAGAAAAGTGTGTTTGTCCCTGATGAGGCAAATGAGTGTGAAGAGAAGTTATATGTAGTGAAGGGTTAAAGAACCTAAAATAACTAGGGATCTGATGATCCAAAACCAGGATTTTTGTTTGATGGTAACCTCAGACATAGTACCGTTTCACGGTGTCCGAGTTGATAAGCTATAGAAAATCATAGCCATCCATTTCTTATAATCTGAGAGCACCTCTTATCAATACCTCCTTGACAATGAACGGGCCTTCCCAGTTCGGGGAAAATTTTCCCTTAGATTGATCATGGTTGTCAATGATTTTCTTCAAAACCAAGTCGTACTGTTTAAACTGTCGTAACCGGACTTTTTCCCTGTAGGACTTGATGATCCTTTGTTGATATAACTAACCATGGAAGATAATAGCGGCTCGCCTTTCATCTATTAGAGAGAATTGGTGATACCTATCTTGCACCCATTGGTCTTCATCCAGCTGAGCGTCTATCAACACTCTGAGGGATTCCATTTCCACTTCTATGGGGAGCACTACTTCTATCCCATAGGTTAATGCGTAGGGTGTTGCCCCAGTGGAAGTGCGCATTGATGTTCTGTAGGCTAACAGAGTCAAAGGCAACAAGTCAAGCCATCCTTTGTGGTTGGTGGACATCTTTTGCATGATCTTCTTGATGTTTTTGTTAGCCGCTTCAATAGCACCATTCACCTTTGGACAGTAGATGACGGAGTTGAGATGTTTGATGTGGAATTTACTGCACAACTCCTCTATCATTTTATTGTTGAGGTTCTTAGCATTGTCCGATATAATTACCTCTGGTTGTCCATATCGATAAATGACATTGTTTCTGATGAAAGCAATGATGACTTCTTTGGTAACCATGGGGAAGGAGGCTGCATCTACCCACTTGGTGAAGTAGTCGATCATGGTGAAGATAATCGATGGCCATTACTAGCTTTGGGCTAGATGGGCCCGATCGCGTCCATTCCCCACATTGAGAAGGGCCAAGGCAAACTCATATTGTGGAGTTCCCTCGGAGGGGCGTGAATAACATTCCCATGAATCTGACACTGCTAACATCTCCTGACGTGATCTTCACAGTCAACTTTGAGAGAGAGCCGGTAATGCCTTGTTCTGATGATCTTCTTTACAAGTAGAGGGCCGCTCATGTGTGGGCCACATACTCCACCATGAATTTCATCCACGAGCCTTTAAGCTTGGTCATTGTCCAGACATCTGAGGAGACCTATTCCTGCATCTATTTTGTAGAGTGCATCTCCGCTGAGGTAGAATTTCATAGCCAGTCGATGGATTCACCTTCTTTCAATCGAGCTCGCCTCAGCAGGTGTAGATTCATCTTGCAAGTACACCTTGATTTGCTGATACTGTGACGCTCCCAAAACAGGTATACATCACCAATCTTGGGTTGCTACTTACATGGTACATAAATCCAAATACAACTTAATTATACAATAGTAGTGTAAAATACGACAAAACATAGCTGAGAGTTTAAACAAAAATATTGTCATCTAGACACTATCCACACTCAATGGTGTCCTCATTACAATTATTATCACATTATTTCGTAGAATAGTGAGGACTACTCAAGCCATTTATCTTGGACCATCACTCCATTCCCCGACTCGTCCCAGCTATATTCTCATTTCCTAAAGAGAATAATGAAAAAAAGGGTGAGCTTAACTAGCCCAGTAAGAAATATTATGACTAAGATAATGCAGAATAAATTATCCTTAGCCTTCAACAGTATAACAACTAATAGAATAATATAGACAATAATTTTTAGATCAACAACAGCAGCGGTAATGACCAATCCATTAGAAGAGTCAAGTAGAGCAAAAAATTTACTATCTTCTATGATTTAAAAAGTTTTTCATCAACTTTATCGTTGAGACTCAGCTTAATAAATAAAATCGAATCATCCCTGCACCACGGCCAAGGATATTCATGTAATCATCAATGGTCATAACTATACCAAATAATCTCTGGTCATAATCATACCAGCAACTGTCCATCAATGCACTACAGGCCAATGAGGACTTTTACCACATCATTTGTCACATTACGGTCATGACTATACCGAATAATCCCTGGTCATAATTATACCAAGTCCATCTATGCACGTAAGCCAAATATGACTTTCATCACAATATAAGCATGAGGATGATGACAATGACATAATGATTCAATAAAACAAGTTCAAGGATAAATTTTAAAGATTTATAATTTAATTTATCTAGAAATCAATAACGTCCATATTGTCAATATGATACTGCTTTGTAGAGTAAAATTCAAGAATAATATTCATGTACCAAAAATAATTTGGACAGAAAAGAAATATTTTTTTCGGGTAAATAGTACCTCGTGAATAGTACCCCGACATGAAAGGTATCCCAAATACCCGAGTGAATAATATTCAGGTAAATAGCAATTTGGGTGAATAGTAACCCGTGAATAGTAACTCGTGAATAGTACCCCGAATACCCGAGTGAATAATATTAGAGTGAATAGTAATTGGGTGAATAGTAACCCGTGAATAGTAACTAATAAATAAAATACCAAATAAAATGATATTTCATGACGAGTACAAAAGAAATGATATCTCATACGAGTATAATAGAATATACGAAACTGCAAATGGATTTTTACCCGCCATGCGGTAATCCACGTAGACAAATTATTTCCACAATTTAATAAAGAATGAATACGAATGATGATTCACCATGTATGCGGTAATCCATATAGACAGGTTATTCCAACAGAATAATAAAGAATGGAATAATAGAAGAATTCACCAGGCGTGCGATAGACCACGCAGACAGGTTATTCCAACAGAATAATAAATAATGGAACAAGGTAATACGTAATACGCACATACATGATATTCTAACAGAATAATAAATAATGGAACCAGGTCATGCGTAATCTGCACAGACAGGATATTCCAACAGAATAATAAAGAATGTAATGACAACCCTTATGAGTATTGAAAGAAAATAACTCTCTTCATGAATACGAAAGAAATAATACCCCTTACCACTGTTGAACGAAAATAATATTTCTACGAATATTGAACGAAGATGATATTCCTTACGAATATTGAACGAAAATAATATTCATACGAATACGAAAAATAATATGTCTTCAGAATATGAAATAAATAATACCCCTTACCTTAGAAGAAACTGGATACTGAAATAGTGAGGTAGCAGATTTCTTTTCTTCTTTCTCTCTATGATTTCTCTCTATAATAATTGCTCTTGTGAGACTTAGTGAATTGGTGAGAAATGAAGGAAGAATGAGCTTCGATTTATAGGAAAATATAGTTTCAATAATTGCACATTTTGGGACTAGAAATATTACAGTATAATATCTTCCTCTTTTTCTTCATTTTTAATTTAGTCCTGCAAGTATTATCAAACTTGCACCACCTCCCCTAATAGTAAATTATGTGAATCAATAGTAAAATCATGTGACTCAATAGTATAGTCATATTGAAAAACTAATTATAATATAGTACATCCATCTATACCTCTAATTTTAACTTAGTCATGCAAGTATTATCAATCTTGCACCAATTTTCCTAATAGTAAATAATGTGAATTAATAGTACACACATGTGAACACATAGTTATAAACATGTGAATTAATAGCAATTAATTACTCATTTATCCGATTAATTACCCGGTAGGTCAATATAACCTCAAGACATCAATTATTATCAGAATAGATGTCGATTTCTACTAACACTAATAATCCCAACACAATGGAAATATCAATTTCATCTTTAATCAACACGAACTAATTCATCATTAATATTATAACTCACAATATTTAACAACCAGGTCGTTCCTAGGAAAGATGGGGCTTTCCGATAAGGATTTCTCCTTATTGGCGCGCAATTAAATTATGTAACCTCTCCTTGACAGAACTTCTAGACATTGTCAATATTGCAAATAATAATATGAATAACATTGTCGTCTCAATTATTGATTTAATAATATTACATATTATGCAGATGATACTGTGACAATAATTGAATCAATAATATGAGAGATATGATGTAGTAATTACTGTAGCAATAATTGAGTATAACTGAGTGACTTCTTACGTATGCATCAATAATCAATAACGTGTGCTATTATGCGACCACGCGTATTACTGTACTTTTACTACCGGGTATTTTATGACAACTTTCTTACTTTGAATTTTTTTTTCAAATATCACCCTTAACTTTAACCTATTATCAATTTAACCATTTACTAAATAAAATAACATTTATCAAAAAATTGAATACTTTCATTTTGTAAAATTCGGGGTCTTACAATCTCCCCTCCTTATGAAATTTCGCCTTCAAAATTTACGTACCTGGTAGTTCGAAGAGATGAGAATACATTGCTTTCTTTTCGGATTGTATCTTCCCGGTTATTTCCTCTCTATTATGATTTTCCCATTTATAATCTCCTGTATTGCAAATATCATTCTAAAATATACTTTCAAAATAAGGGTTAATTGATATGCCACATATTATCCCTATATTCTGACTGACCGATTAAATACCAAATAAACTTAGGTAGGTCATACTAGCGAAGAAATTCCCCGTCTCTCCCCTCCTAGTTCTTGTCTCACATCTCAGCCAGGGATCATATCCCTAAGCTTTGATACCAACTGTGACGCCCCCAAAACAGGTATACATCACCCATCTTGGGTTTCCACTTACATGGTACATAAATCCAAATATAACTTAATTATACAACAGTCGTGTAAAATACGACAAAACATAGCTGAGAGTTTAAACAAAAATATTGTCATCTAGATAATATCCACACTCAATGGTGTCATCATTACAATTATTATCACATTATTCCATATAATAGTGAGGACTACTAAAGTCATTTATCCTGGACCATCACTCCATTCCCCGACTCGTCCCAGCTATATTCTCATTTCCTAAAGAGAACAATGAAAGAAAGGGTGAGCTCAACTAGCCCAGTAAGAAATATTATGACTAAGATAATGCAGAATAAATTATCCTTAGCCTTTAACAGTATAACAACTGATAGAATACTATAGACAATAATTTTTAGATCAACAACTGCAGCAGAAATAAGCAATCCATTAGAATAGTCAAGTAGAGCATAAAATCTACTATCTTCTATGATTTAAAAAGTTTTTCATCAACTTTATCGCTGAAACTCAGCTTAATAAATAAAATTGAATCATCCCTGCACCACGGCCAAGGATATTCATGTAATCATCAATGGTCATGATTATACCGAATAATCCCTGGTCATAATCATACCATCAACTGTCCATCAATGCACTACAGACCAATGAGGACTTTTACCACATCATTCGTCACATTACGGTCATGATTATACTGAATAATCCCTGGTCATAATCATACCAAGTCCATCTATGCACGTAAGTCAAATATGACTTTCATCACAGTATAAGCATGAAGATGATGACAATGACATAATAATTCAATAAAACAAGTTCAAGGATAAATTTTAAAGATTTATAATTTAATTTATCTAGAAATCAATAACTTCCATATTGTCTACATGATACTGCTTTGTAGAGTAAAATTCAAGAATAACATTCATGTACCAAAAATAATTTGGACAGAAAAGAAATATATTTTTCGGGTAAATAGTTCCCTGTGAGTAGTACTCCGTGAATAATACTTCGGGAATAGTATCTCGTGAATAGTACCCCTACATAAAAAGTACCCCAAATACCCGAGTGAATAATATTCAATTTGTGATGCCCCCAAAATAGGTCCATTCCACCCAACCCATTCTGAGTCGCCAAATACATGATACAGAAAACAACTACAACTTTATTATTACAATTGTCGTGCAAAATACGACAACACATATACTGTGAGTTTAAATATAAATATTATCATCTAGACAGTATTTAAACTCAAATGGAGTCCTCATTATAATTATTGATACACTATTTTATAAAATAGTGAGGACTATTAAAATAACTATCTTGAACCATCATTCTATACCCCAACTAGTTCCCGCTATATTCTCGCCTCCTGAGAAAAAAATGAAACAAAAAGGAAAAGGGTGAGCTCAACAAGCCCAGTAAAGAATATTATGACTAAGATAATGTACAACAAATTATCCTTAGTCTTCAACAGGGAAAAATTTAATAGAATACAATAGACAACAAATTTTAAATCAATATTCGCAGCGAAAATAATAATTCATTAGAAGAGTTAAGTAGATGATGAAATATACTATCATCTATGAATTTAAAAGTCCATCACCAATATGTTATCCCTGTAACATCAATCAATAAACATCTTGAATCAAATATTCATCTTTGCAGTACAGGCCAAAGATATTCATCAGTTGGTAATGTTCATCTCAACACCTGTTCATCTTTACACTACGGGCCAAAGATATTCATCATAAAATCATTAATCTTTGCACTACAGGCCAAAGATATTCAGTTATATCATCATTTAGGACTGAGGATGATGAGATTTTTTTTAAAGAAAACGAATCTAGTGGAACAAAACAATAAATATTAAGGATTCGTATTTCAAACAATCCGAGTTCAAAAATACTTCATAAATAATCATAGTGAAGTAAAATTCAAGAATGATCAAAACATGAATACAATCAAAACTAGTATCCATAATATATATCTTGGACCAAAAAAAATTTAATTTTTTCGGTGAATAGTGTCGTATTCGTGAATAGTGCCGTATACGTGAATAGTAATCCCGACACTAAAAGGTAGAAATTCCACAAGAAAAAAATTATCATGCTTCGTGAATAGTACTCGTGAATAGTAACTCATGAATAGTAATCCCGACATGAAAAGATAAGAATTTCACAAGAAAAATCTTACCAATATTCCGGTATAATGATATTGAAAGAAATAATATCATTGATAAAAAAAATAACATCCCTTACCTCGAAAAGATAGTACTTCTGACTGGAATACTGGATATAGTGCTGAAGAAAACTTACACCGTATAGCAACACTTAAAGTATCAAAATATTCACAAGAATACGCTCGATAATATAGAGAGAGAAAGAGAGAGAAAATTTCAATTTCTGGTGTGATTTTCAATTCTAACACAAGCACCCAATTTAGAAGAAAATGCTTAGAACACTAAAGCAGAAAATTTAATAAAATATTAATATATATATATATATATATATATATATATATATATATATATATATATATATATATATATATATATATATATATTATAAATTCCTACGCACACCTCCACTGATCCAAAACATCAGCCACACATGTGCCAACTCACCAAAAATGTTTTTCATAATATAAGTATTTAAAACTTTCAAAAATCAATTATTCCGGAACTTCAGAACTTCAATATTTCATAATAAATAGCCCTTTTGTCAGAAAAATTCGAACCTTATGTCTTTTTCATAGGAAATTCTATTATCTACAACTTTGTAGAAGAAAAGTTTTCTAAATTCCAAACAGAAATTGACCGAAATCCATAAACGGGCGATTTTACAAGCTATAATCAAATTTCAGTCAAGAAATGGGGTCCACAAACATGAAAAATATGTTTTAAATATTTTTAGTAACAAAAATACTCTTCCTCCTCATTTATTCATATATCCCACATTTATTGTAAAAATATCACCATTATTATATTATTAAAATATAATAATATATTTAAATGAATTATTTATCAGAAAAGGTAAAATATCAATTTTTCAACAATTGTCACTTTAAAATTTTCTCCATCTATATCCACATAAAATGAATATTTTTCTTATCATATAAATTAATAATTAAGTATTCACAAATAATATTATGGAATCACAATACTGGCAACCAGGCCGTTCCTAAGAAAGAGAGAGCTTTCCAATAAGGATTTCTCCTTACTGACGCGCAATTAGATGACCAAACTTATCCTTAGACAGAATTTTCTAGACATTGCCAATATTGCTATCTAATAATATTATTCAAATAATATGAATTATTGATCTGATAATAAAAATACTGTGTAGTGACAATTATTGAAACAACAATAATATAAAATATCAATGTAGCAATTGTTGAATCAATAAAATAAAATATTGAACAGTAATTACTGTAACAATTATTGAGTAGTGCCTTCTTACGTAAGAATCAATAATTGGTGCAATACCGTGTGCTACTGTGCAACAACGCGTATTACTGTATTTTAACCACCGGATATTCCAACAGTATTACCGGTAACAACTACGTCGTTATTTATAAACAACTTATACTTGTCGTTTTCGTCATCCAATCGCTTTCCGTTATGGGGCCCACAAAAGGCTGCGCCGTTGTACAAATATTCCCCGACAGTAAAAATATTCCACGACCAAACGAATATTCCCCGACAACAATGAATATTTTATAACCACTTGCTTATTTAAAAATATTTACGTATTTTACCCATAACTAACCACATTAATCAAATAAACCCTTACTATTTCAAAATAATAAATAAAGGAAATTCCATTTTATTTAAAAAAAATTTGGGGTCTTACACAGTTGAATAGTAATTTGGGTGAATAGTAACACATGAATAGTAACTCGTGAATAGTATCCCGACACAAAAAGTGCCCCGAATACCCGAGTGAATAATACTAGAGTGAATAGTAACTGGGTGAATAATAAGTCGTGAATAGTAACTCGTAAATAAAATACCAAATAAAATGATATTTCATGTCGAGTACAAAAGAAATGATATCTCATACGAGTATAATAGAATATACGAAACTGTAAATGGATTTTCACCCGCATGCGATAATCCACGTAGACAGATCATTTCCACAATTTAATAAAGAATGAATACAAAGGATCATTCACCATGCGTGCGGTAATCCACATAGACAGGTTATTCCAACAGAATAATAAAGAATGGAATAACAGAAGAATTCACTAGGCATGTGAGAGACCGCACAGACAGGTTATTCCAATAGAATAATAAATAATTGAACCAGGTCTTGCGTAATACGCACAGATAGGATATTTCAACAGAATAATAAAGAATAGAACCAGGTCATGCGTAATCCGTACAGACAGGATATTCCAACAGAATAATAAAAAATAGAATGACAATCCTTACGAGTATTAAAAGAAAATAACTCTCTTCGTGAATACAAAAGAAATAATACCCCTTACCACTGTTGAACGAAAATAATATTCCTATGAATATTGAACGAAGATGATATTCCTTACGAATATTGAACGAAAATAATATTCACACGAATACGAAAAATAATATCTCTTCATAATATGAAATAAATAATACCCCTTACCTTAGAAGAAACTGGATACTGGAATAGTGAGGTAGCAGACTTCTCTTCTTCTTTCTCTCTATAATTTCTCTCTATAATAATTGCTCTTGTGTGACTTAGCGAATTTGTGAGAAATGAAGGAAGAATGAGCTTCTATTTATGAGAAAATATAGTTTCAATAATTGCACATTTTGGGGCTCGAAATATTACAGTATAATACCTTCCTTTTTTTTCATTTTTAATTTTGTCCTGCAAGTATTATCAAACTTGCACCACCTCCCCTAATAGTAAATCATGTGAATCAATAGTAAAATCATGTGACTCAATAGTTTAATCATGTGAAAAAACAAATTACAGTATAGTACCTCCATCTATGCCTCAAATTTTAACTTAGTCATGCAAGTATTATCAATCTTGCACCAACTCCCCTAATAGTAAATAATGTAAATCAACAGTACACACATGTGAACACATAGTTATAAGCATATGAATTAATAGCAATTAATTGTTCATTTATCCGATTAATTACCCGATTAGTCAATATAACATCCAGACATCAATTATTATCAGAATAGATGTTGATTTTCACTAACACTAATAATCTCAACACAATGGAAATATCAATTTCATCTTTAATCAACACGAACTAATTCATCATTAATATTATAACTCACAATATTTAACAACCAAGTCGTTCCCAGGAAAGAGGGGGCTTTCCGACAAGGATTTCTCCTTATTGGCGCGTAATTAAATTATCTAACCTCTCCTTGACAGAACTTCTAGACATTGTCAATGTTATAAATAATAATATGAATAACATTGTTGTCTCAATTATTGATTTAATAATATAACATATTATATAGATGATACTGTGATAATAATTGAATCAATAATATGAGAGATGTGATGTAGCAATTACTGTAGCAATAATTAAGTATAACTGAGTGACTTCTTACGTATGCATCAATAATCAATACCGTGTGCTACTATGCGACCACGCGTATTATTGTACTTTTACTATCGGGTATTTTATGACAACTTGCTTACTTTGAAAAAAAATTTCAAATATCACCCTTAATTTTAACCTTTTATCAATTTAACCATTTACTAAATAAAATAACAATTATAAAAAAATTGAATACTTTCATTTCGTAAAATTCGGGGTCTTACAGATACCAAGGGTGTTAGATGTGAGATAGCTTATCTGATACTTCTCCAATGTAATTCCCATAGGCTAGAACCTTTTGTTGGGCAAATGTGAGGGTTGGCATGCCTTCCTTATCATGTATATTGATCAAGGAGGCCAAGGTTGCTAGCGCATCCGTAAAATCATTCCTATTCCGAGGAATATGGAGGAAGGATATTTCTTCAAACTCCGAAGCCATCTGTAGAACCTGCTAATGGTAAGGTAGCAAATGTAGACCTTTGGTGTGATAGATTCTTGTGGTTTATCTGATTACCAACTCGGAATCTCCAAAGACAGCTAACCGTCTGAAGTTTTAGCCCTGTGATACAGCCTTCATACTCAGTTGTGTTGTTGGTGTTGGCAAACTGCAATTTAACAGCGACAGGATTCTGCTCCCCCGTAACAGATACTTGAACTGCTCTAGCCCCATAACCTTCCATATTTATAGCTCCATCAAAATATATCTTCCATATTTGGTGTGCATCGTACTGATGGTATTGTTGAATTTCCATTACCCCTTCATCGGGGAAGTATGTTTCCAAGGGTTTGAAATCCCTTAAAGGTGCGGCGGCTAGTTGATCTGTAATTCCTTGTCCTTTAATGGACTTTTGCGTCACGTATATGATGTTAAATTGGTGTAGGATCAACTGCCATTTGGACAGTCGACAGTTCATCATGGGTTTACTGAACACGTACTTGAGAGGATCCCGCGGGATATGAGATGGGTTGTGTGACCATGGAGTTAATGTTGTAATCTCATGGAAGCCCATGCTAAAGCACAACAAATCTTCTCAATCAGAGTGTACTTGTGTTCACTGCTGCTAAATCTTTTACTGAGGTAGTAGATAGCTCGCTTTTGGCCTCTATCATCCTTCTGTCCCAGCATGCAGCCCATGGCATTGTCACTTATGGACAGGTACATGAATAGGGGAACATCATCCCTGGGTGGTACAAAAATAGGAGCTTTGACTAGCTGTTCTTTAATTGTAAGGAAGGCCTTCTAGCACTCATCATTCTATTTCATTGAGGAGTTCTTCCTTAACAACTTGAAAATAGGCTCACATGTTGCTATGAGTTGGGAAATGAATCTGCTAATGAAGTTGATTCTTCCCAAAAATCCCCGTATTTCCTTCTTTATCTGAGGAATGGGCATTTCTGTGATGGCCTAAATTTTGGTGGGATCCAGCTCAATCCCCTTGTGGCTGACTAGGAATCCTAACAACTTGCCAGATTTAACACCAAAGGTGCACTTGGCTAGATTCAACTTCAAGTTGTACTTACGCAACCTGTTAAACAGCTTTCTGAGATGGTCTAGGTGGTCTTCCTCCCTTTGGGACTTGACAATGATGTTATCCACATATATCTCTATCTCCTTATGCATTAGATCGTAGAAAAGAGCCATCATGGCTTGCTGGTAGGTAGCTCCGGCATTGATGAGGCTGGATGACAACCATCTGTAGCAAAAGATTCCCGAAGGAGTGATGAATGCAGTTTTCTCATGATCCTCTTCAGCAACCATAATTTGATGGTACCCCACGAAATAATCAACAAAGGGGTACATGTCGTATTGAGCAGTATTGTACAATGAGAATGTAGATAAATGGCACGGAAAGCTATCTTTATGGCAAGCTTTATTCAGATCCTGGTAATCCACATAAACTCGCACCTTCCCTCCTAGTTTAGGCATGAGGAATATGTTAGATAGCCATTCAGGGTAAGTAGACACCATGATGATGCCTGCTTGAAATTGTTTCACAATTTCTTCTTTAACCTTTAAACTACACTAAGGTTTTAATCGCCTGAGCTTCTGCCTTACTGGTTTGAATCCCTCTTTAATGGGGAGGCGATGAATGACAATGTCAGTGGATAAACCCACCATATCTTCATGAGACCATGCAAACACATACTGGAATTGGGTTAATAGTGTAACCACGTCATTCCTTTGGTTTGGAGTGAGGTCTGTACCAATCTGGATTAGTTTAGGGCTTTCTAAGGTTTCGAGACTGAATGAGGTGGTTTGATCAAGGTTTAGTTTGGGTTTGTCTTCGACCCATTCTTTGATCTCTTGAGGTATCTCAATGTCCTCTTGTAATTCCATCAAGTCTGAGTCCAACTTTTCATCAAAATTACAGTCCTTGTGGAGAAAGGCACCTTATCAGCAAGTATAGGCACATCTAAATTCAGAGTCCTAAAATAAAATATGCTTTTACTTAATATATGAAGCTGTTTAATCATACAAAGTGTTAGCATGTACTGACAAAACAATAGCTAATATTGTACAGAAAAGTAAACAATTATTATTATCTACAGGGCAGAAGGAGTTTCTGCCTGTTTTACCCTTGTCGACCAATGAAAGGAGTGCTGCTCGAAATGTTAAGTGTAAGACCCCAACTTTTTAATGAATAAAAATCGAATTTCCTCTATTTATTATTGTTAATAATAAGGTGTTAATTTGATATAATACTTTGGTTAGGGGTGAAATGTGAAAAATTTTCAAAATAAACAAGTGGTTATAAAATATTGATTGTTATCAGGGAATATTCATTTGGTCGTGAAATATTATTGTTATCGGGGAATATTCGTATGACGGCGCATCCATTTGTGGGGCCCATAACGGAATAATTGTCAAATGAAGAAAACGACTAATTTGAATTTTTATAAATAACGACGTAATCGTTACCGTTAACACTGTTGGAATACCCGGTGGGTAAAGTAAAGTAATACGCGTTGTTGCACAGTAGCACACAGTATTGCACAGTATTTCTGAATTATTGATTCTTACGTAAGAATGCACTACTCAATAATTGTTACAATAATTACTGTTCAATATTTTATTTTATTGATTCAATAATTCCTACGTTGATATTTTATATTATTGTTGTTTAATAATTGTCACTACACAATATTTTTTATTATCGGAGCAATAATTTATATTATCTGAATAATATTATTTGATAATATTATTGACAATGTCTAGAAAGTTCTGTCTAAGGAGAGGTTTAGTCACCTAATTACGCGCTAGTAAGGAGAGATCCTTATTGGAAAGTCCCCCTCTTTCCTAGGAACGGCCTGGTTGTTAGTATTGTGATTCTGTAATATTATTTGTGAATAATTAATTATTGATTTATATGATGAGAAAAATATTGATTTTATGTGGATATAGATGGAGAAAATTTTTAATGTGACAATTGATGAAAATTAATATTTCATCTTTTTCTGATAAAATAATTCATTTAAATATATTATTGTATTTTAATAATATAATAATGATGCTATTTTTACAATAAATGTGGGATATATGAGTATGTGAGGAGGAAGAGTATTTTTGTTGCATTGAATGATTAACACATATTTTGTGTATCGGTGGACCCCATTTCTTGACTGAAATTTGATTATAGCCTATAAAATCGTCCGTTTTTGAATTTCGGTCAATTTATGTTTGGAATTTGGGAAAACTTAAACTTACAAAGTTGTAGAAAATAGAATTTCCTATGGAAAAGACATAAGGTTTGAATTTTTCTGATAAAAGGGCTATTTATTATGAATTATTAAAGTTCCGAAATTCTAGAATAATTGATTTTTGGAAGTTTTAATTATGTTTATTAAGAAAAACGTTTTTTCCATTTAATGGGCCTCACTTGAACATGTTAGTTGCTGAATTCAGATGTCTTAGGTGTGCGTAGGAATGTTGAGTAAAAATAATATTATTATATTAAATTTTTTGCTTTGGTGTTTAAAGCATTTTTCTATAAATAGAGTGCTTAGGTTAGAATTGAAAATCACACCAGAAACTGAAGTTTTCTCTCTCTATATTATCGAGCATATTTTTGTGAGTATTTTAAGACTTTGAGTGTTGCTATACGGTGCAAGTTCCCTTCAGCTCTATATCCAGTATTCTAGTCAAAAGTACTGTCTTTTCGAGGTAAGGGATAGTAAGTGATTTTAAGAGTTATTATGTTTTTCAGTTTCGTACTTTTTCTGACCTTCAAAAATTTTTGAAAAAATTTGAATACTAGTTTGATGAGTTTTGTTAACTGTGTCCAAAAATGGCGATTTTTGGATGTATAGATTAAGAGTTATGAATTTTATGAGAAAAGACTATTTTAAAAATAAACCCTTATAACTCCTTGTGGTTAACTCCAAAATTGTTGAAATTTTTTTTCGGAGTACATGTATATAACAGAAGTATACTCTGTAAATTTCAGAATTTTTGGACAAAAGTACAATTTATGATAAATGTCTAAATATTCGGTAGTTTTGGTCATATAAAAAATAGTAAATGAATTTTAAAAATTTCGAGAAAAATATATGTTCAATATGTGACTATATTCTGCTAAATTCCAGAAAATAAATATTTTTGGGGTAGATTTGGTATTTTTATTGAAAATAGACTAGTTATGAGTAAATGAATTAAATATGTTATAGGAAGTAAGAAAATTAGAAAATAAGATTTTATGGCTTGAGAATCCTATATGAGGTATATGCAGATTTTTATGAGGGTTTTAGTTATTGGTGATGAAATCTTATGAGTTTGGCATTTTAGGATGATTAAATGCATTATTTAGTAAAGTATAAACAATTAAAATAAATTATTTATAAGTTTAAGAAATATTTTTTTTAATATCATTATACCGAAATATTGGTATGGATTTTATTGTAGAATTTTTACTTTTTTCATGTCGGACTTACTATTCATGAATTACTATTCATGAGTTACTATTCACGAGTTACTATTCACGAGTTATTATTCACGGGTACTATTCCCGAAAAAAAATTAGTTTCTTTTACTGACCAAACTATCGTTGATTTATGAATATTTCTCTTGAAATTAAATCCATGTTTGATTTTCATATATAACATTTTTATAATCCTGGTAAAGAAATTTCTCTTTGACTTGAGTGTAAAGATGGGTGGATTATTGGTATGATGGTGACTATGGGTTCTCTATGGCTAGTAGTGCAAAGATGAATTATTGACTGGTATGATCATGACCATTGAAGTTATAATTGAATATCTTTAGCTTAAGTGCAAAGGTGAATTGATCAACATGGTTATAATTATGGTTTATATAAATTCTGAAATGATTATGTGTTTCTTTGAGATATGAATATCTTTGACCCGTAGTGCAAAGATGACCTGTTGTTGAATATCTTTGGCCTATAGTGCAAAGATGGTCTGTTGTTAAATATCTTTGGCCAGTAGTGCAAAGATAAACGGTTGACGAATATATTTGGCCCATAGTGCAAAGATGAATTTATTGGTATGATTATGAACAGGAACTGTGATTTGGTATAACCATGATCTTTGATGTTTCAGGTAAAGACATGTGATGAAAATTATCTTCGTCCTGGATGCGAAGAGGAATTTAGAATCATAATTATGATTATGAGTTATTCATATGATTGTGGACCAGAACTGTTGATTGATGTTATAGGGATAAAATATTATTGGTGGATTTTTAACATGTAGAAGATAATAGACTTTATGGTCTATTTGACTCTTCTAATGGATTGCTCGTTCCGCTGCAACTATAGTTAAAATTTTTTATCATCTACCATATGTTCTAAATCTCTGATTTATTACTGTTGAAGGCTATTGATAATTTATTTATTTTTAGTCATGATATTCTTTTCTGGGCTAGTTGAGCTCACCCTTTTGCTTCACAATTCCTTTCAGGTAATAAGAGTGTAGCTGGGTCGAGCGGGGGTGACAAGGGAATAAAACGGTGGTCTCTAGCTGTGGAGTTCTCTCTAAGCAGTATAGAAAAATGTGTTATATTTTATACATCATTTAGTAGTTATATTTGGTGAATCAAATAGGGTAAGGCGAACCCAACGTTGGAAGAGTGTTTTGCCACTATAATACAAGATGTCTAATGACATACAACCTCGTGTTATCATAAGACAGAATTGTGCACATCCACTTGCTGAGTATATCTACGAGCACTACCTATATGATCTTGGAGTTTATTCGAAAGATAATTTTCAACTGGAGACAGTGGAGATAGTTATATGTCAAGAGAAGACTCACCATTGGAAAAAACATGATAGTAATCTTCTCGTTTTTCTTTGGGGTATATTGAGTCAACCAAGGATAATTTTGTGGACATATGATATCTATCATAACCTAGACGCGTGGCCTCCCATGTATGAAGGTTTCCTTGAGCACTTTCGAAAGATTTTAATTTCTAAAATAATTTTTGACTGTACTTTTATGTAAGGTATCAATGTGAGGTGCTGTCCATAGTTGGGACATGAGTCACAGTTGGTATTTAAACTCACAGTATATGTGTTGTTGTATTTTGCACGACAATTGTAGTAATAAAGTTATAGTTATATTCTGTACCATGTATTTGGCGACTAAGAATAGGTTGGGTGGAATGGACCTATTTTGGGGGCGTCACCTTAAGGGTGAAGTCCTGATGGACTGCGATGATGGAGGGGTTGTCATCATCCTCTTTCTCCCGAATGATGAGCATTATGTCTGGACAATCATCGTCTAGGGTGTATTTATTTGTATGTTCATCATGGACAATGATGCGTATGTTTGACATCATCTGGGCGATGTCCTATTTACGACTTCGTTCCTCTTCCTCCACTTTTGGATCTGGAACTAGGACTTCTTTTCCCTTTACCAGTATCGGCTTTGCAAACAGCATGGCCATTACATGGGCAGGTACCTTTACCGGAGACTGTACAGTCTTAAGAACTGTAGGTAGAGATAATCGTCGTGTGGCTGAAGCTGAAGGAATCTGTTTGTGCTTATGAGGATTCCTGCGATTAGAACTAGCAGTATAGCCTTGTCCAGTTGTCCCTGTTTGACTGGGAACTTGATTGGGACGATTAATGCCCTGATGATCTTTGCCCAACCCTTGTCTAGGTTGATAACCCAGTGACATCATTTCTGGGGTATGAGAGATGGCGCCCCAACAGGATGGTAGTGAGTGTTGCTCACCTACAGGGCATGAAAACTGTCCGGCTCAACTTCTGAATTGAAGCTGATGAGTGGTATATCACCTTATTCGGGACATTCCAGCTCAGCATCGACGGTGACTAGGTTGTTGTTGATAATGTATTTAAGTTATTGGTGAAGAGTGGAGTGGATGACCCCGACCATAAGAATCTAATGTCTTCCCAAAAGCAGGTTGTATCCTGTATCTATTTTGAGAATGTGAAAAGACACACATAATGTATGTGGACCGATCTCCACTAGCAGTTCAATTTCTCTGACAGAGTTTCGTCGGGATTCATCGAAAGCTTTTATAACAGTATGGCTGCTTTGGATCCGATTGAGATTGATGTTCATCTTCACCAAAGTGGCATAAAGACAGATATTCAAAGATGACCCTCCATCTATCAAAACTCCTCCCACCATGTATCCAGAAGATAAAACCGCTATGTGCAATAGCTTGCAATGACCGGTCCCTTTGGGAGGTATATCATCGTCAGTGAAAGATATCACATTATTGTTAAAAATGTGATCCACCAGATGCTGGAATTTCTCAACATCTATTAACTTAGGTAGTTGGGCTTCTTCCAAAACCCTGAGCAATATCTTCCTGTGATCTTCGGAAGAGAAAACTAAGTTTAGTATGGAAACTTGATATGGAGCTTCATTTAAGCTTAAAATCACATTGGCTTCATTATGGCCCAAAGTAAGGAGAAATTCTTCCACTTTTTCCATGGGAATCTTCCCCTTTGACTTGATGGTATGCTTCATCACTCGCTGAGGAAGATACAGTTGATTACTCTTCGACACTGCAGCAGTTTTGTGAGATGTGGATCCTTCAACCCCTCCATAATTGCATGGAACTTTTTGTAGGCTGACAACAGGATATTATGGTCTGAATGGCAAGATAATTGGCTCTGGTGCAGCCACTTGTAAAGGATTGTCAACACCCTTTAGTTCAATTGGTTGGATTATAAATGAGGGAGTAGCTGCATCTGTCTCAGAAAATATAATTGCTACGACATCCTTCCACTTTGTAGGAAACGCGTCCTCACTTTCTAGTATCACAGCATCATCGTCTGCTATCTACAGGACACCGCTATCAATTAAATTCTGGATAAGGTGGTGGAGTGCCCAACATTTTTCTGTGCTGTGATCGCGAGATTGGGAGTGATATTGGCACACCCCATTGAAATCAACCCGTCTTGAACGCAGGCTGATTGAAGGTAGCAGATTTGTGATCCTTCCTTCATTTATCAGCATTTGCAGTATTTCTTCAATCGGTTGGCTTAGGTATGTAAATTCCCTTTTGTTGGCAAGATCCCGACGGGCTTTGGCATTTGCTCTTTTTGCAATTTTATCCTCCAGTGTTTCATTTTCTGGAGCGCGTGGTGGAGTGTTTGTAACAAGAGGGAGGAAACTGGCATGCTCCTGACTAAATAATTGGCGGGTGGCCTGATGCTAATGGACCACCAGTTCTGCCAATTGGTTAAGTTGCTCACGCAGAGCATTCATTTTCCATTCCATCGTATACGGGAACTTTGCAAAATCCCATTTGTCAGCATCATCCTTACTGGTCTGGCAAGATCCATCATTAAAGTTGAAACTCTGTCCACTGCTCCAATTAATCATATTGACCTCTTCTTCTTTGTGTTGAGGAATAGGGTTATCTTGCACATGGGGTTGATTGGGCTTGGTGACCACAATCTCACCGCTATCGATCAAATCCTGGATTTTGTGTTTCAAGGCCCAACAATCTTGAGTATCATGTTCCGATGCCCCGACATGATAAGCACACTTCCGAGTAGCATTGAAACCCCTCCCATTTGGGTTGGCTGGTGGAAGAAGACATGTAATTTTCTTCGTAGTGGTCAGAAGATTGAGAATGTTCTCGAGTGAGTCCCCTAGGGGTGTGAACACTAGAGTACGTCTGACTTTTGATATTTGGTCATGAAAAATATTAATATTTTAATATTAATGGCAATTATCGAATAATGGATTTAAATGTTTAAAATTCATTTAAATGAGAAATTAAGGTATTAAAAATACTTTGTAATATTATAAATATATTATAATATTATGTTATAATTTTTATTAATATTTAATATTAAATAAATATTAATTATAAGAGAACAATGTGGTATTTATATCATATAAATACGATATAAGTGATTGAAAAATTGTGATAAATGGTAATAAATATTTAAAAATTATTACGAGCTTATGAAAAATTATTTTGACTGATAATAAATTATCTAAGATATTTGTGAACCCGTTTAGACCGAGACTTAGTGATATTAGGCTCGAGAATTATCCGACTAGACCGTCGGGATGTTAGAATTGTGTCGGTTTCAACTCAAACTGAAATAGTTAGACTTGATACCGAGTCCTAGGTAGTTTGTGGACTGATAGGATTACATGTTTATGTGTCTAAGTTATTATATATATATATATATATGTGTGTGTGTGTGTGTGTGTGTGTGTGTGTGTGTGTGTGTGTGTGTGTGTGTGTAAGACCCCAACTTATTATAAATAAAATTGAATTTTCTTTATTTATTATTTTGAAATAGTAAGGGTTAAATTGATTAATCAGGTTAGTTATGGGAAAAATGCGCAAATATTTTAAATAAACAGGTGGTTATAAAATATTCATTGCTGTCGGGGAATATTCGTTTGGTCGTGGAATATTCTTCCTGTCGGGGAATATTCGTACGACGGCGCAGTCTTTTGTGGGCCCCATAACGGAAAGCGATTGGATAAAGAAAACGACAAGTATGAGTTGTTTATAAATAACGGCGTAGTTGTTACCGTTAACACTGTTGGAATACCCGGTGATTAAAACACAGTAATACGCGTTGTTGCACAGTAGCACACGGTATTGCACCAATTATTGATTCTTACGTAAGAAGGCACTACTCAATAATTGTTACAGTAATTACTGTTCAATATTTTATTTTATTGATTCAATAATTGCTACGTTGATATTTTATATTACTGTTGTTTCAATAATTATCACTATGCAGTATTTTCCATTATCGGAGCAATAATTCATATTATCTTAATAATATTATTAGATAACATTATTGGAAATGTCTAGAAAGTTCTATCTAGGGAGAGGTTTGGTCACCTAATTGCGCGCCAGTAAGGAAAAATCCTTATTGGAAAGCCCCTTCTTTCCTTGGAACGGCCTGGCTGCCAGTACTGTGATTCTGTAATATTATTTGTGACTAATTAATTATTGATTTATATAATGAGAAAAATATTGATTTTATGTGGATATAGATGGAGAAAATTTTTAAATGTGATAATTATTAAAAATTAATATTTTATCTTTTTCTGATAAAATAATTCATTTAAATATATTATTTTAATAATATATTAATGGTGATATTTTTACAATTAATGTGGGATATATGTGTATATGAGGAGAAAGTATATTTTTGTTGCATTAAATGATTAACACATGTTTTGTGTGTTGGTGGACCCATTTCTTGACTGAAATATGATTATAGCCTGTAAAATCGTCCGTTTGTGGATTTCGGTCAATTTTGTTTGGAATTTGGAAAAACTTTCTTCTGTAAAGTTGTAGAGAATTGAATTTCCTATAAAAATTCGCGAGATTTAAATTTTCTGATAAAATTGCTATTTATTATGAATTATCGAAGTTCTAAAATTCTAGAATAATTGATTTTTAGAAGTTTAAAATATTTATAGTTAGAAAAACGTTTTTGATATGTTTGGTGAGCCCCATTGGTTGTTGAAATCAGCTGAATTGAGTTATTGATGGTAGGCATAGGAAATTTGATTATATATATTAATATTATATTAAATTTTCTACTTTGGTGTTCTAAGCATTTTACTATAAATAGGGTGCTTAGATTAGAATTAAAAATCACACCAGAAACTACAGATTTCTCTCTCTTTCTCTCTCAATATATTGAGCATATTTTTGTGAGTATTTTAATACTTTGAGTGTTGCTATACGGTGTAAGTTCAAGTCATAGCCTATATCCGGTGTTCAACTAGATGTACTGTCTTTACGAGGTAAGGGATGTTATTTTATTCAAAAATGATATTATTTCTTCAATATCATTATGCCAAATATTAGTTGGAGTTTTTATCAAATTTGGAACTTTTTCATGTCGAGCTTACTATTCATGGGTTACTATTCATGAGTAACTATTCACGAGTTACTATTCATGAGTTAATATTCACGAGTTACTATTCACGAGTACTATTCACGAAGCATGATGATATTTTTTGTGAAATTTCTATCTTGTAGTGTCTGAGTTACTATTCATGTATACGGTACTATTCACGTATACGACACTATTCACGAATATGACACTATTCACAAAAAAATTAAATTTTCTTTTCTGTGTCCAAGATTGTCTGTTATAGTTCCTATCTTTGATTGAATCTATGTTCTGGTCTTCATTCCTGAACTTTAATCCATTCTAGTTATTTATGAAGTATTTTTGAACTTGGGTTATTTAAAGTACGAATCCTTAATATTTATTCTTTTGTTTCACTGGATTCGTTTTCTTTAAAATATTTTTCATCATCCTCAGTCTGAAATGATGATATAACTGAATATCTTTGGCATGTAGTGCAAAGATGAATGATTTCTGATGAATATCTTTGGGCCGTAGTGCAAAGATGAATAGGTGTTGAGATGAACATGACCAACTGATAAATATCTTTGGCTTGTAGTGCAAAGATGAATATTGATTGATGTTACATGGATAAAATATTGATGATGGACTTTTAAATTCATAGATAATAGTAGATTTCATTCTCTGTGTAACTCTTCTATGAATTATTATTTTCCGCTGCGAATATTGATTTAAAACTTGTTGTCTATTGTATTCTATTAGATTTTTCCCTGTTGAAGACTAACGATAATTTGTTCTGTATTATCTTAGTCATAATGTTCTTTACTGGGCTAGTTGAGCTCACCCTTTTCCTTTTTGTTCTATTTTTCTCAGGAGGCGAGAATGTAGCGAGTACTAGTCGGGGTATGGAATGATGGTTCTAGAAGTTATTTTAGTAGTCCTCACCATTTTTGTGAAATAATGTATCAATAATTGTAATGAGGACTTATTTGAGTGTGGATATTATCAAGATGACAATATTTGTATTTAAACTCACAGTTCTTATGTTGTAATAGTAAAGATGTAGTTGTTTCTATACCATGTATTTTGGCGACTCAGAATGGGTGTTGTATACCTATTTTGGGGGCGTCACAGTTGGTATCAGAGCTTAGGGATATGATCTCTGGCGGAGATCGGGGAATAGAACTAGGAGGGGAGAGATGAGTAAATCCTTCGCTAGTGTGTCCTACCTAAGCTTATCTGTTGGTCGGTCATAATATAGGGATATTATGTGATTTATTAATTTGTTAAATTAACCCTTGTTTTATAGCAGTATTTGAGAATGTCGACTGAGAATGTTAATAGTGGAGTAAATAAAATCGTGGAGACACCTGTACTCACCAACAAGGAGAACGTACAACAGGCTGGCAATGTTCCTCCTGTGAACAACACCAATGAGCAGATGATGAACGATGGGATGTTTAGATGCTTTTCGCAATTCATGCAAAACCAGAAGAGGGAGACTCGTGTTCAAAATATAGGAGGAAATGATAGCAATTCACGGTTTGTTATAGCCAAGCAGTTCAAAGAATTGGGTCCACCAGAATTTAAGGGAAAGCCGGATCCGATCATGACGGAAACGTGGGTTAAGCAAATTACCAAGATATTCGATGTCTTGGGATGTACAGAGGAGCAGAAGGTTCCATTCGCCACCTTTATGTTCCGTGGCGAGGCAGACTACTGGTGGTAGTCTGTGAAACGGACCCAGCCTGCCGCACTCAGCATGTCTTGGGAAATGTTTCAGAAACTTTTGAACGAAAAATACTTTCCTGAAAGTATTCGCCATATGAAGGAGGTAGAGTTTATTAGACTGGAGCAGAATAACATGACGGTGTCCCAGTACGAGGCGAGATTTACAGAGTTGTCCAGGTTTGCACCTCATTTGGTGGAGAATGAGGAACGTATGACGCGGATGTTTCTGAGAGGTTTGAAACCTGGCATACGTCAATATCTCATTTCTCATAAATTTTCTCTCTATTCAAATGTTGTCAACAGGGCTCAATTATTAGAGCGAGATAACGAGTATGGTCAATCGAGGGACCACAACCAAAATCATACCGGTGACAGCAGTCATCAGAACAACGATAACCAGCGGAAAAAGAAAAATACGGATAAGAACGGCAACCACTCTGGTGGTAATTGTGGCCATAAAAATAGAAGAAGCCAGTCGGGAGGAGATTTTAAAAAGAGGAGATTCAACAATGACAATACGAAGACGTCAGCACCAGCAGCAACTGGTTCCAAGGGAGGAGAGCGACTACTGGTCATATGCTATAAGTGCGGAAAAGAAGGACATATCAGCCCAAACTGCCCACAACAGTTTAAGGTATGTTATAACTGTGGAGAGGAAGGACATATCGCTCGAGATTTTACTGTAGCGAAACCAAGTCCAACGGGGGTGGTGACTCAAAAAGTTGTCCTAGAAAAGTCAAAGTCAACGGTTCCTGGAAGAGCGTTTTTCATGACTGGTCAGAATGTGAGAAACCCTAACGAAGTTAGCACGGGTTAGTTAATTATAAATTTTTGCGAAGTCTATACCTTATTAGATACCTGTTCTACCCATTCATTTATCTCTCCTGCTTATACTCAACGTTTAAACTTGACTCCGGAGAAAATTAGACTTTGACTTATCTGTTGAAACTCCGTTAGGAGAAACTTTCGTTACATTCACTGTTTATAAATCTTGTTTGATCCAAGTTGGCACCATCACATTACCTGTTGACCTTATCTTTTTAAAGATACTTACTTTTGATGTGATTTTAGGAATTGATTGGTTAACTACTCATCATGCCAAAATTATTGATTATTTTCGTAAGGTTGTTAGTTTTCATATTCCTAAGCAACCTGTTATTCGAATTCAAGCAACCAAACCACTAAAGTCAAACTCTTTCATATCAAGCCGTAGAGTCATTCGTTTATTAAAAAATGGATGTCAAGCTTTCTTAACCATGTCATGGACTTGAACAAAAATACGTCAGATTTGAATGATATTTCTGTTGTTAGTAAAATTTTTGACGTATTTCCTGAAGAATTTCTTGGCTTACTCCCAGAGCGTGATATTGAATTTTGTATCGACTTTGAACCTGGTACAAAACCCATTTCTAAAATCTCATATCGAACGGCTCCTATTGAACTTCAGGAGTTAAAAACCTAACTATAGAAGTTGATAACCGAGCCTCTATTTGGTGACTTCCTTTGTGAAATGAATTGAAGCCAGACTCTCCGTAGGGGATGTCATATTTGTGCAGTAGTAAACTGATAGGTGCCATTGTGACGTGCTATCCAAGGTTGGGATATGAGTCACAGTTGAGAGCAACCTAAGTCAGTAATCGAAATATATAGCTTTCTAGGCTTAGCTGGTTATTATCGGAGATTCATAAAAGGATTTTCTCGAATCGCTACTCCATTAACTCAGCTGACTCAAAAAGATACAAACTTCGAATGGACCGAGGAATGCGAGAAGAGCTTCCAAGAATTCAACATGCGACATTGACGTTGGCTCGAGCTGTTGAAAGATTTTGATCATACCATCCAATACCATCCTAGAAAAGCAAACGTGGTAGTTGACGCAATGAGTAGAAGATCATATGCGGGTACGAGTGCGATATTGTCAACGCAAAATTTTGTACGACTTACAAAGGATGAAGATAGAATTTCAGACCCCGGGGACCCATACGATGATGTCAAGTATACGCATAGAACCAACGTTAATCGATAAATTTAAAATCGCTCAAGCTAGACACCGGAGTTGATGAATATGAAGAAGAAGATGCAAGAAGTTGTTATTTCAAAAGCAAGAATTGGCGATGTGCGGGAAGCTCAAACCTTTGATTTATTGGTCCATTTGAAATCCTCGATCGAGTAGGAACTGTGGCCTATAGACCCGCGTTACCTCCAAGCATGTCTCGTGTTCATAACGTTTTTCACATATCTATGCTTCGTAAATATATGAAGGACCCAAACCACGTTATTGAGTTAGAACCGGACGAGATAGCCGAAGACTTAATGTACGAATAGGTACCTGTCAAGATCTTGGATAGGAAGGAGCATGTCCTACGCACGAAGGTTATACCACAAGTTAAAGTTTTGTGGAGGAACCATGCTATTGAAGAAATGACCTGGGAGTTGAAAACAGAAATGAAAGTGAGGTATCCTCAACTTTTCGAAACACCAGGTACGTACGTCAATTTCGAGGATGAAGTTTCATAAGGAGGGGAGGTTGTAAGACCTCAACTTATTATAAATAAAATTGAATTTTCTTTAATTATTATTTTAAAATAGTAAGGGTTAAATTGATTAATGAGGTTAGTTATGGGTAAAATGTGCAAATATTTCAAATAAGCAGGTGGTTATAAAATATTCATTGTTGTCGGGGAATATTCGTTTGGTGGTGGAATATTCTTCTTGTCGGGGAATATTCGTACGACGGCGCGGTCTTTTGTGGGCCCCATAGCGGAAAGCGATTGGATAAAGAAAATGACAAGTATGAGTTGTTTATAAATAACGGCGTAGTTGTTACCGTTAACACTGTTGGAATACCCGGTGGTTAAAACACAGTAATACGCGTTGTTGCACAGTAGCACACGGTATTGCACCAATTATTGATTCTTACGTAAGAAGGCACTACTCAATAATTGTTACAGTAATTACTGTTCAATATTTTATTTTATTGATTCAATAATTGCTACGTTGATATTTTATATTACTGTTGTTTCAATAATTATCACTATGCAGTATTTTCCATTATCGGAGCAATAATTCATATTATCTTAATAATATTATTAGATAACATTATTGGAAATGTCTAGAAAGTTCTATCTAGGGAGAGGTTTGGTCACCTAATTGCGCGCCAGTAAGGAGAAATCCTTATTGGAAAGCCCCTTCTTTCCTGGGAATGGCCTGGCTGCCAGTACTGTGATTCTGTAATATTATTTGTGACTAATTAATTATTGATTTATATAATGAGAAAAATATTAATTTTATGTGGATATAGATGGAGAAAATTTTTAAATGTGACAATAGTTGAAAATTAATATTTTATCTTTTTCTGATAAAATAATTCATTTAAATATATTATTTTAATAATATATTAATGGTGATATTTTTATAATTAATGTGGGATATATGTGTATATGAGGAGAAAGAGTATTTTTGTTGCATTAAATGATTAACACATGTTTTGTGTGTCGGTGGACCCATTTCTTGACTGAAATATGATTATAGCCTGTAAAATCGTCCGTTTGTGAATTTCAGTCAATTTTTGTTTGGAATTTGGAAAAACTTTCTTCTGTAAAGTTGTAGAGAATTGAATTTCCTATAAAAACGAGTGAGATTTGAATTTTCTGATAAAAAGGCTATTTATTATGAATTATTGAAGTTCCAAAATTCTAGAATAATTGATTTTTGGAAGTTTAAAATATTTATAGTTAGAAAAACGTTTTTGATATGTTTGGTGAACCCCATTGGTTGTTGAAATAAGCTGAATTGAGTTATTGATGGTGGGCGTAGGAAATTTGATTATATATATTAATATTATATTAAATTTTTTGCTTTGGTGTTCTAAGCATTTTACTATAAATAGGGTGCTTAGATTAGAATTGAAAATCATACCAGAAACTACAGATTTCTCTCTCTTTATCTCTCAATATATTGAGCATATTCTTGTGAGTATTTTAATACTTTGAGTGTTGCTATACGGTGCAAGTTCAAGTCATAGCCTATATCCGATGTGCAACTAGAAGTACTGTCTTTACGAGATAAGGGATGCTATTTTATTCAAAAATGATATTATTTCTTTAATATCATTATGCCGAAATATTGGTTGGAGTTTTTATCAAATTTGAAATTTTTTGATGTCGGGGTTACTATTCATAGGTTACTATTCACGAGTTACTATTCACGAGTTACTATTCATGAGTTACTATTCACGAGTTACTATTCACGAGTACTATTCATGAAGCATGATGATATTTTTTATAAAATTTCTATCTTGTAGTGTCGGAGTTACTATTCATGTATACGGTACTATTCACGTATACGACATTATTCACGAATATGACACTATTCACAAAAAAATTAAATTTTCTTTTTTGTGTCCAAGATTGTATGTTATAGTTCCTACCTTTGATTGAATCTATGTTTTGGTCTTCATTCCTGAATTTTAATTCACTCTAGTTATTTATGAAATATTTTTGAACTTGGGTTATTTAAAGTACGAATCCATAATATTTATTTTTTTGTTTCACTGGATTCGTTTTCTTTAAAATATTTTTCATCATCCTTAGTCCGAAATGATGATATAACTGAATATCTTTGGCCTGTAGTGCAAAGATGAATGATTTCTGATGAATATCTTTGGGCCATAGGGCAAAGATGAACAGGTGTTGAGATGAACATGATCAACTGATGAATATCTTTGGCTTGTAGTGCAAAGATGAATATTGATTGATGTTATAGGGTTAAAATATTGATGATGGACTTTTAAATTCATAGATAATAGTAGATTTCATTCTCTATGTAACTCTTCTATGAATTATTATTTTCCGCTGCGAATATTAATTTAAAACTTGTTGTCTATTGTATTCTATTAGATTTCTCCCTGTTGAAGACTAACGATAATGTGTTATGTATTATCTTAGTCATAATGTTCTTTACTGGGCTAGTTGAGCTCACCCTTTTCCTTTTTGTTCCATTTTTCTCAGGAGGCGAGAATGTAGCGAGTACTAGTCGGGGTATGGAATGATGGTTCTAGAAGTTATTTTAGTAGTCCGCACCATTTTTGTGAAATAATGTATCAATAATTATAATGAGGAGTTATTTGAGTGTGGATATTGTCTAGATGACAATATTTGTATTTAAACTCACAGTTCTTATGTTATAATAGTAAAGATGTAGTTGTTTCTGTACCATGTATTTTGGCGACTCAGAATGGGTGTTGTATACCTATTTTGGGGGCGTCACAATATATATATATATATATAACAGTATTATTCTAATATTGGAGATCTATATTACTAATATTAAGTTTTCGGATAAAGCAATATAAATTGTGTAGCAGTAGTCAGTGATATAGGCAAGTTCCTAACCTTGAACTTCTAATTATTATGCAAGTTTTCTTAAACTCGACCTCGAGTTGTTTTATTCGAATATGCTTATGGTTAATCATTGCTAATTACCATGTCTATGAATTATTGATTCACACTCTGTGCATATTACATGTATTAATCAGGTATGAAAGCCTGATCACCTTCATTACCATCTGATCCAGATATTGTGTTCATGTTTATTATTGACATTTAGTCATGTCGTTCTAATCGTTCAGTTATAAAATTTGATTCATGCTAGTTCACAATTATATTGTTGAACGTAGGTAGCCTTTTATTCATATTCTTTTAGTCATGATATATCCTTAAATAAACTTTTTCTTGCTGAGCAAACTTATTACTCACCCTTGCTATATCATGATTAAACATTGCAGATTAAGACGAATACGTCGGATACAAGGAAAAGTTAAAGAAAAGTCTAGCTTTGGATTATATGTGCAGATAAAGTTTGTAATAGTATTGTATGTTAATGACAATGTAAGTCAAATAGGTTATGAAATGTGTATAAGTTAAGGTTACTCGACCTTGGGAATTAATGTGTAAAGTTTAATGTATAAACAATTTATGTTTATATATTCCGCAATAGTTATAGAAATAGTATACCAGATCTGTGGTGATTAGGACCCGGATTTGGGGCTTTTACACTTGGTATCACAACTGTAGGTTATGAACCTTAGGTAGGAATACCTGAGACTAATAACCGCAGTGATTAGGATAAGTACTAACTCAAATAGAGTTAGTGACTCGATAAGATTCAAAAATGAATCTCGACGAGTTATAAAGATACGGAGTTCCCTAACTCTGATAATAAAGGTGAACAATAGTGATTAATAGATAGAGTTTAAAAGACAAAAAGTATCGGGACAGTAGATCGTAAAACAAAACGATCATAGTATAGAAATGAATCGTAATATATACGGTGAGATCACCCCGTCGTCGGTTAAGGTTATAGTATAGGAAAGGATAAAGCGAATGATTGAAAAGTTTACGGCAAGAATGTTGTGTGTTAGTTGTACTATGAATTACTACAGATTCAAGAAAGGATTATGAATACAGATTAAATGAAATTCGTATTGAGAAGGAAGTTAGGATAATTACAGGAATGTGTGTGTCACGTTATTTGCTATATGCATGTTGAGAGGGTGATTCCTTTCTCATGTTTATAAACAGATAGATAGGTTATAAGTAGAGAATATCAGGTTAAATACGAGTTCTTAAAACTAATACTTATGACATGTTCGTGACTCATAGTTATATGAAATGTTTATGAACCCCTTAGTGAATGGACGCCAAAGGTCTGACTAGGATAAGTTCTTAAACTCATATGATTGTGGAAAGTTCCTAAACTCGTGAGTGTGGTTTGACGAACTAGGAATAGTTATGTGTGAATGGATAATTAAGGATAGTAGGAATAGATAGATTGATTAAGTAATGGATCGTTAGTGGAGATATAAATTTTCCAAATCTTCTAGCTATGCTAGACTCAAAATTTTTGTCATCAAGCTAAATACGCACTATATGCTTTTGAAAATGAATTTTATTCTCAACTCTTGGTAACCATTGTGTATGTGTGGACTTCAGGCCACCGACACCTCGTTATCTGTTGAGATGATAAAACAGATTTGTAATGATTTTTGAACGGTTTAAAGAATAGTCTATGCTACTTGTTTCGGCTAGACGATAATGATTTGAAATATCAAAATATATTTTTATGTATCACTTATGTACTATGTAACCTGGTGCAGAGATGATAAAATGTTGATGGAGTTGTAAATACAGGAATATTTAGTGTTGAATTTGATCTTAAATCGTTATTCCACTATTTTATTACGTGTTTTGACCAAGTCACACAATGGCGGAATCCTCAAACGGTCTGTTAATACGGTATGACATCATGACGTCTTTTTCAAACTAAATATTTTCAAAATTTTAATTTGCCAATGGCGTTTGGCTATACGGATTTGTATTTCGGTTGAAATTAAATTATTGATATGGGTCTAAGCTATTTGATTCGGCTATACCAACTTTTAAGAAAATTCTTAACGTTTTTTGAAAATTTTCTCGAACCAAATTATTTTGGTGCGGATTCCGATAAGAATGAGGTAAAATTTTGTGCCTATGGCACTGACGAGAAACAGATCAAACCAGCAGTACTTAATAAGTACAGGGCATATCGGGCTAGCTGCCCACTATGTCTGTAAGATAAGACGGTTTGCGGATGAAGTTCCATAAAACCTTTGCGAAATTGAAAATTCATAGTCTATATGACTCCTCAGCACTATTTGAAAATTTTTACTCTTATGAAGTGTATTGGGTAGCATGTGATGATGTGTATGAAAGGTGTAAGCTGTATGGTATAAGGAGTAAGTTGAATTTCGGGGACAAAATTCTTAGAAGAAGGGGAGAATGTGACAACCCGATAATTTAGATATTTATTTAAATCTTAAATGATGGATTAAAGGTTATATAATAAACCTGTACAGGAAATAAGTGTATGGATTTGACGTTTCTGTGAGGAAATTTTAAGGATTTCAAAAATTTTGGAAAAGGACTTGAATGATTTGATAGACTGTACGTGATAATCTGGTAATGAGGTATATGTTTAGTGTATGAGTACATAAGAATATATGTATGTGGTTCTATGTGTGTAGAATGGTTGATAAAGATCAAACATTGATCAGATAAGTCACATCAGTGATTTTATATGTATAGTTTGTGAATAAGGATCAAGAATTGATCGGATAAGTTGTAACTTTATCAAACCCTAAAGTTATGTTAAGAATATGGTGATTAAGTTAGAAAACTCTAACGAACTATTAGAAACCCTAACGATACGCTCGAAAATTCTAACCTAAGTCCCGGGAATCCGAAACCCTAATTCAGATATTCAAAAACCCTAATTCGGGAGCTCAAATATTAACCGTAAATGGCTAAGTATTATAAGTTATGGAATAAAAAGGAAATGTCCAAATTGCCCTTCAAATTATAGGGGAAAAGACCAAATTACCCTTAGTGAATGCGAAATGACCAAAATGCCCTTTTCTTAAAACTTAAGTAAAAGATTTATACAAATCTTGGTGAGTCATCAAGCCAAAGCTTATCCCATGTATTTAAAATCTTACAAGATAAGATTTGGTGGACACTTAGCACCATTTACAACCATGGATTCAAAAGATCTAAGATTAAAAAGTACGAAATACTTACTTTACTTTTCATTTGCTCAAAGTCCATTCTCTCTCTACAATTTCGAAATCTAGAGTGAGAGAGAGTGAGAAGATGAACCATGATTAGCCTTTAGCATTCCAATAACAGATTCAAGGAGTGTAGACACTCGAAAATTTCTTTACACCTATCACTAACATTGCAGGAGATCAGATTCGTCTTTTAAGATGGAACCCTGAAAGAAAATTTATATCCATGCCGGATACTACCGGAAGTTCAGCATCAACCCCGGATTGTAATGTGGGAGTAACAATTCTAATCTCGGAGATAACCTCGAGGCATACAGATACAATACTAGAACACACACCGGATAAGACCGATTAATCTCGAAGATAACCCTGAGGTATCCAGTCTCAGTCCCAACCATGGAAATAGCCACCAACCTTGGTGATAACCCCAAGGAATGCAATTTCGGCAATAACCCCGAAAATGCTTGTTACAAATGCAATCAGCTTCAATCTCGGTGCTCACAACAAGATCTACTGTACCAGCCCGGCGATAACATCGGGAAGACAGACACACCTCAAAGAAGACAATGAGGACCTTCAACAAATTGCAGTAGTCCAATCTCAGCGAAGCTGAGCAACGCCTGTTTTATCAGCCCAATCCGATGATAACACCGGTGAGGGGCAACATCGTCATCTGACCAACACGATGTCACGTCACATCGTCTCAACATAGCTACGCAACAATGTCCCACAAGACTAACCAATCCCGAGTGACTATTGTGCGGGGTAACGGATGAAAGTTGAAGCTTGAAGACCGGAGGGCACCGTCCCATCTTCAATGACTTCTCACAAACTCTAATCCCATGCCATCGTACAACTCTCGACAACGGCGATCCGAAATAGGTCCTGTATACCTCACACGGATGCCCGGATTGCACTTCTGAAAGTTTGAGTGGACATTACAGTGCCCGAGTGCACGTACTTCGAGACGACCCGAGCCAAAAAACCTGGGCCCACCCGGGTTGCCTCTGGTACACCTATGGCTCAGCCGCAGGTACACCTGCGGCTCCACCCCCTATAAATAGAGGGCTTGGGGTGGCCATTTTGTAAGAGAAAACGGCGAGGAAGCCCTGCCTAATTTGCTCTGCACTCATCCCAAGCAGTGTACTTTCCCCTTTTAAACACCTGTGAGCTCATATATAGCCCTTTTGTACCTACAAAAGTCTGTGTTTATAAACTCTAAAGATATAGAAGTCTTCTTTGGCAGCCCACTGTAAGCCTTCTCACACACTTTAGAGTTATTTCTCTTCATCTTTGCACACACCCTTCCACACGTTGAGAGTCGTGTTGCATATTTTGCCCGGACTTCGGTCCGTGGTTTATTTTTAATTTGTATATACATATATATTTATATATATGGACTAACATTATCGAGTTATGCCTCGATTGAGCCTAGACTTCGGTCTGGAGCGTTTATTTGCTTTCCTATATATATATTTATATATATGAACTGCGTGTCAAACTTTATTCGATGAGCCTAGACTTCGATCTGGAGCGTTTACTGCTTTAATATATATATACTTATATATATTAACTGTGTGTCAAACTTTGTTCGATGAGCCTAAACTACGGTTTGGGGCGTTTACTTGCTTTCCTATATATATATATATATACTTATATATATTAACTGTGTTTCGAACTCTGTTCGATGAGCCTAGATTTTACATCCGGTGCGTTTATATGCTAATATATATATATACATTTCGTCCCACCTAGAGTTTACTTCGTGGTGGTTGACTGTTTTTACAGTTTTCTGTACATATCGTCCCACCTGAAGTTTATTTCGTGGTGGTTGATTGTTTTTATAACTTTTTGTACATTTTTGTCCCGCCTGGAGTTTCCTCCATGGCGGTTGATAGCTTTTACAACTTTATTTACATTTCTAATCCCCCATGGAGGTACTTCGTGGTTGGTGATCATGTATGTATATATATATTTACTGCTTTTATATATATACCTTCTTACTGCATTTATATCAATTGCGGCATCATGTGAACCTAGGAATCATGTGATCACATATTCATCCCATTGGATCTAGATTCGGTTCCCGTGATGGACATTTTTAGCTGTAAGCAGCTTGTAAATTATATTTCTGATGTTTGGATTCCCTCAGATGGTTTTCATACCCACGAGGAATTCAGCCCCTTTTTGTAAAGTATTTTCGTACGGATGCTTCACATCTGTCAAATAAAATCAATCCAGCCGAATACGGAATAAAATGGAAGTGTAAAAGGTCTCAATTACTATTGAGCATCAGGGTTTGAAAAACCTCTTTTAAAAAACATCACTGCCATATCTTGCTAAAATTGAATTTTTACATAAATTCAAACCCTGTGTATATAGGTGCGAACGAGGCCTCACACTACTTCCAAATAACAGCACATTGACACACACACACACACACACACATATTCAGATAACAGTTTCTTGAAAAGAGGCGGTCACCGTGGTATCACGGATGTCGGGGGGTGCCTAATACCTTCCCTCCGCATAACCAAGTCCCCGGACCCTAATGAATCTCGGTTTCACCGACCCGTTTAGCAGTGTCACATCACTGGGTCAATGTGCAAACCTTTTCTCGGTTGTGTTGGTACAACCATTTAAAAAACCAACTGGCGACTCTTATAGTCCAATCGTCGACATTATACATGTCGAACCTTTTTCACTTGTTTTTTCAAACAAATCTCACCTAAAATGAGAACACCAAAGAACAAGTAACGGAAAGGGACAATTAAAAATCCCGACGTCGACATGTGGCGACTCTGCTGGGAACTCTAGTAAGAGGACTTAAGCCGCTATTACAATTTTTTCAAAATTGTTATCTGCTTGTCTGTGGATGTTGCATTTACATTTTATGATGAATGTATACGAATGCATTTCCTTAGTTAGTGCTTCGCACTACAAAACTGCCTATGATATTAGTGCTTCGCACTATAAAATTGCATGTATAATTAGTGCTTCGCACTATAAACTGCTTGTGATATTAGTGCTTTGCACATGTCATCATTTTCATACGGTAAGACTCGATGTATGTGAATGTATGTTGTGTGGTCCCTCCACCAGTTGGCTATCCCGTCGGTGTTCGATTACTGGACTCGTGAAAAGCCTGATTCTCCGAGGCTCAGGAAAGGCACCACCCAAATTCGCTCCAGTTGAAAGACCGGATTAACTTCCCGTCAAGTAGATTGCGATGATTTGGGAACCTTCATGCCAAAAAGCCGCGAGAGTAACCTAAGATAGGTCAGCCTCTGATAAACCAAAAACGGAGGAAAGTCTCTTCATGCTCTCATTTCAAATTACTTGTAAAGCACAATTACTTGTAATTATCTTCCATATCTATCTCTATGTAATGAGATTTATGAAGAAATCTGTACACATATATGCTATAAACAGCTGACATCGATTTTGCAGGATAAAATTCCCAAACTGGACACATCATAGCATGTTATTATCCACCCTAAAGACTAAACTATGCAAGTCTTTTGTAGGGAATCAATCAGACCTACCACCCGTTCAAATTTCAAAAAGGCAATAGGTCTACAGTCAATCATGTCGTCATCCGACCAGACTGAACTTAATCCAATTTCTCGCAAAGAATTCGACGGATAATGCAAACAGATTACAGATTTGGTTGTTCTGCTAAAAGAATTACACCAGTCTACGCATGGTCAGAAAATACCCGTACATGCTGAATCCTCCACACAAGGAGGAACCCAGGTCGTTACAATACCTAAACTGCAGTTGGATCCGACTAACAAAACTCATGATGCTGCCCATCCCACTGGAGACCCAGACACTGGTGACATCAAAAAGAAAGTCCTCCAAATGGAAGAGACTCTTCGCACTATTAAAGGAATTGGAACACACGGGAGTGTTTCATATGCTGATTTGTGTATTTTCCTTAGTATTCATTGTCCAGAAAAGTTTAAGACTCCTGACTTTGAAAAATATGACGAGTTAGGAGATCCTTACACACATCTAAAGGTGTTTATTGGAGAACTTGGATCTTATACAGAGGATGAAAAACTTAGAATGCAACTATTCCAAAAAAGTCTAACTGGAGAAGCCCGTTCGTGGTACACAAGATTAGACAATTTAAAGATCCATACTTGGGAAGAGCTAGCACATGCTTTCCTCACCCAATACAACTTTCAATCTCAAATGGCTCCTGATAGGTATCAAATTACCAAGATCAAGAAACAGTCTAATGAGTCTTTCAGAAAGTATGCTCAGAGGTGGAGACATTTGGCTGCCCAAGTTAGTCCTTCCATGACAGAATCAGAGATGGTCATGACTTTCATAGACATACAAGAAGCACCTTTCTATGAAAGAGTTTTAGCCGGCATCGACAAACCATTTTCTGAAATGGTCAAACATGGGGAGACGGCTGAAATGGGATTGAAATCCGAAAAGATTCAAGACCTAGCTGCACTCAAAGCGGTTGCTGATCACATCCAATCTGGAAATTATGGGAACAACCCCCGGAAGGTCCATAAAAAGAAAGAAGTGGATGTTTCCCTGATACTACAGGGTCAAAAAGGCAGTCAAAACATGCCTATCCAGAGGAGAAATTACACTCCCTTTCAAGCACAGTCTTCAAACCCTCTAGTGCCAAAAGGTGGAGAAGCCAAATGACCTCGAGTATTCACACCCTTAGGGGACACCCTCGAGAACATTCTCAATCTTCTAACAACGCAGAAGAAAATCACGCATCTTCTTCCACCAGCCAGCCCTAATGGACGGGTTTTAATGCTGCTCGGAAATGTGCTTATCATGCCGGGGCACCTGGACATGATACTCGGGTTTGTTGGGCCTTAAAACACAAAATCCAAGACCTGATAGACAACGGGTAAATCGTGGTCACCAAACCCGATCAGCCTCACGTTCAAGACAACCCTCTTCCTCAACACAAAGAAGAAGAGATCAATATGATTAATTGGAGCAGTGGACAAAGTTCCAATTTCAGTTGTGAATCCTCCCAGACCCCCAAAGATGGTGATGACAGATGGGATTATGCCAAGTTCCAATTCACAATGGAACGAAAGATGAAAGCTCTTTGTAAACAAATTGAGCAATTGGCGGAACTGGTGACTTATCAGCATCAAGTGACTCGTCAGCTAATTAGCCAGGAGCATGCCAGTCTCCTACCTATTGTCATGAATATTCCCTCTTCACTTTTAGAAAATGAAATGTTGGAAGACAAAGTAACGAAGAGAGCGAATGCTAAGGCCCGTCAGGATTTTGCCAACAAAAGGGAATTCACATATTTGGGCCAACCTATGGAGGAAATCCTTCATATGTTAATCAATGAAGGAAGGATTAGTTCCCTTCTACCTCCAATTAATCCCCGTTCAGGACGATACAACTCTGAGGGAGTATGTCAATATCATTCCCAATCTCGCGGTTACAGCACAGAAGAATACTGGGCACTCCGCCACCTTATTCAAAATTTAATCGACAGTGGAGTACTGCGTCTGACAGATAACGACACTGTGTTACGGGTAAGTGAGGATTCGTGTCCTACTAAGTAGAAGAGTGTAGTACCAGTCATATCCACTGAAAGTGATGGGGTTAACAAATCACTTATCATGCCAGTAATTCAACTCAAGGGAATCAACAATCCTTTGAAAGTGGCCGCTCCGAGCCAATCAACTTGTCGTGCAGAGCAAAATATCCTATTGTTAGCTCGCGCGCAGTTCCGTGGAATTATGGAGAAGGTGCAGGATCCACCTCACATACAACTGCTGCAGTGTCGAAGGAAAATCCACTGTATCTTCCCCAACAGGTAATAAATCTTGTCATCAAGTCTAAGGGGAAAGTACCCATTGAGAAGATTGAAAATTTTCTTCTGCACTATGGGTCATAACGAAGCTAAGGCGGTTTTAAGCTTGAAAGAAGCTCCACAACAGAAATCAATCTTGGACTTGGTCTTGACTTCCGAGAATCACCGGAAGGTCTTATTAAAGGTTATAGAAGAAGCCTATCTATCGACATCAGTTGATAAGGAAAAGTTTCAACATCTAGTTAATCACATTTTCAACAATAATGTGATATCCTTCACTGATGATGACATACCGCCCGAAGGGACCGGTCATTATAAACCGTTGCATATTGCGGTCTTGTCCTCCGGATATATGGTGGCGGGAGTTTTAATAGATGGAGGTTCCTCTCTAAATATCTGCCCATACGCTACCTTGGTGAAGATGAATATCAATCCCAATCGAATTTGGAGTAGCCATACCATCATCAAAGCTTTTGATGGAGCCCGTCGTAACTCGGTCGGAGTAGTTGAGTTGCCAATTGAGATTGGTCCTCATACATTCTGCGTATCCTTCCATGTGCTCAAGATAAATTCGGGATACAACCTACTCTTGGGATGACCATGGATTCACATGGCAGGGGCAGTCCCCTCCACTATTCACCAACAGTTAAAATACATCATCAACAATAGCCTGGTCACAGTCAACGCTGAACCAGAGATTCCTCAGCACGGGGACATACCGCTCATCAATGCCAATAAGGATGTTGAGCCAATTAGTTTTCATGCTTTGGAAATAAGCAATACCCAATACCATGCTATTGGAACGCCATTGCCCGAATCCTAGATTTCTGCCGAGGTAATGTCGGCCACGCAGGAAATGATGTCGGTGGGTCATAAACCGGGACAAGGGTTGGGTAAAGATTGCCATGGTGTTAAATACCCTATTCACTTAACCCAGCAAATTGGGACAGCTGGACTAGGATATTCTTCCAGCTCTAGTCACATGAATCCTCATAACCATCAGCAGATTCCTGCATCTTCAACTATGTGGCATTTAGCTTCGCCTTCAATCTCTGAATCCGCACAACCTCCCGTAAAGCTGTCAGCCAATATAATGGCGATGTTCTTTCCCAAGTCGGTACCGGTGAAGGAGAAAGAAATCTTTGTTCCAGATCCCACAATGGAGGAAGAGGAACGAAGAATCAAGCAAGACGTCATCAGAATGATGTCTGGCATACGCATCATCATTCATGATGAGAATATCAACAGATACACCTCAGACGATGATTGCCCAGACATAATTGTTATCATTCGGGATAGGGAGGATGATGATAATCCCTCTATCACTACGGTTCACACGAAATTTGGTCTTGCCAATTGGAACAACATTACTTGCATTGGTCGTTAAGGGTAAAGCGGGTAGAAACTCTTTCTGCCCTGTAGATATAATAATTGCTTACTTTTCAGTACAATATTAGTGGTTTATTTTTCCAGTATATGCTAACACTGTGCATGATCAACACATTTCATATATACTAAGTGAAAGCATATTTTGTTTCAGAACTCTAAATTTAGATGTGCTTGTGCTTGCTGATACGGTGCCTCTTCTCCACAAGGATTGTACCTTTGATGTAGAGATGAATTCAGCCTTGGTGGATATACCGGATGGCATTGAGGTGCCTCCAGAAATTCAAGAATGGGTCAAAGACAAACCCAAACCCAACCTTGATCAAGCCACTCCTTTCAATCTTGGAACCTTATAAAACCCTAAGTTAATCCAGATTGGTTCAAACCTTACCCCAAACTAACGGAATGACATGGTTACGCTACTAACCCAGTTCTAAGATGTGTTTGTATGGTCTCGTGAAGATATGGTGGGTTTGTCCACAGACATTATCCTTCATCGTATTACCATCAAAGAGGGATTCAAGCCAGACAAGCAAAAGCTCAGACGATTAAAACCTGAATGGAGTTTAAAGGTGAAAGAAGAAATTGTGAAACAATTTCAAGCCGACATCATAATGGTGTCTACGTATCCTGAGTGGATATTCAACATCGTGCCCGTACCTAAACTTGGAGGAAAGGTGCGAGTTTGTGTGGACTACCGGGACTTGAACAAAACTTGCTTAAAGGATAGCTTTCCCGTGCCATTTATCCATATTCTCATTGACAATACTGCGCAATACGACATGTACTCCTTTGTAGATTGCTTTGCGGGGTATCATCAGATCATGGTTGCCGAGGAAGATCGTGAAAAAATTGCTTTCATCACTCCTTGGGGAACTTTTTGCTATAGACGATTGTCATTCGGCCTCATCAATGTTGGAGCTACCTATCAACGAGCTATGATGGCTCATTTCCACGACTTAATGCATAATGAGATCGAGGTCTACGTGGATGATATATTGTTAAGTCCTGGAAGGAGGATGACCATATAGACCATCTCTGGAAGTTGTTCAACAGGTTGCGTAAGTACAACTTGAAGTTGAATCCAGCTAAGTGCGCCTTTGTCGTTAAATCAGGCAAGTTGCTAGGATTTCTAGTCATCCGCAAAGGGATAGATCCGGATCCTGCCAAAATCCAAGCCATCACTGAAATGCCCATTCCTCAGACAGAAAAGAAAATACGGGGATTTTTTGAAAGAATCAACTTCATTAGCAGGTTTATCTTTCAACTCACAGCAACCTGTGAGCCAATCTTCAAGCTATTAAGGAAGAACTCCTCCATGAAATGGAATGAGGAGTGCCAGAATGCCTTCCTTACAATCAAGAAATAGCTAATTAAAGCTCCCATCTTGGTACCACCCAGGGATGATGTTCCCCTGTTTATGTATCTGTCCAAAAGTGACAATGCCATGGGCTGCATGCTGGGACAGAAGGACGATAGAGGCCTAGAACGAGCTATCTATTACCTCAGCAAAAGATTCAGCAACAGTGAACACAAGTACACTCTGATCGAAAAGATGTGTTGTGCTTTAGCATGGGCTGCCATGAGGTTACAACATTACCTCCGTGGTCACACAACCCCATCTCATATCCCGCGTGGATCCTCTCAAGTACGTGTTCAGTAAACCCATACTGAATTGTCGACTATCCAGATGGCAGTTGATCCTACAACAATTTGACATCGTATATGTGACTCAAAAGTCCATCAAAGGTCAAGGAATTACGGATCAACTGGCCGCCGCACCATCAGGGGATTTCAAACCCTTGGAGACATATTTCCCCGATGAAGGAATAATGCCAATTCAGCAACACCATCAGTACGATACACGCCAAACGTGGAAGATGTATTTCGATGGAGCTGTTAATATGGAAGGTTCTGGAGCTGGAGTAGTTCTAGTATCTGATACGGGGGAGCAGTATCCCGTCGCCGTCAAATTACAGTTTGTCAGCACCAACAATACAACTGAGTATGAAGGCTGTCTTATGGGGCTAAAACTTGCCCATTCAATGGACATCAGGCGGTTAACTGTCCTTGGAGATTCGGAGTTGGTAATCAAACAATCCACCGGAATCTATCAAACCAAGGAACTACATTTGCTGCCTTACCATCGGCAGGTTTTAAAGATGACTTTGGTATTCGAAGAAATATCATTTCTCCACATTCCTCATAATAGGAATGATTTCGCAGACGCGTTGGCAACTTTAGCATCCTTGATTCACATATCAGATAAGGAACACTTGCCAAGCGTCACAATTTCCCTGCACAAGGCCCTAGCCTACGAGAATTACGTTGGAGAAGTATCGAATGAGCTACCTCCCATCCAACATCCTTGGTATCAGCATATCAAGGAATATCTGCGAGATGGATTTACACCCGTTGAGGCGAACCCGACTGAGAAAAGGCGGATCCACCGACTTGCTATGAAATTCTACCTGAGTGGAGATGCGCTCTATAAAAGAGATGCAGGATTGGGTCTCCTCAGATGTTTAGACAAAGATCAAGCCCAAAGGCTTATGAATGAAATCCAAGGCGGAGTCTATGGCCCCCACATGAGTGGCCCCCTCCTTGTTAAGAAAGTCCTCAGGACGGGACATTATTGGCTATCTCTCAAAGCTGATTGCAATGACCACGTCAGGAGATGCTATTAGTGCCAGATTCATGGGAATGCTATACACACCCTTCCACGGGAACTTCACAATATGAGTTCACCTTGGCCCTTCTTAATGTGGGGAATGGAAGTTATCAGGCCCATTGAGCCTAAAGCCAGTAATGGTCATCGATTTATCTTTACCATGATCGACTACTTCACCAAGTGGATAGAAGCAGCCTCCTTCCCCAGGGTTACTAAACGAGTCATCATTGCTTTCATCAGAAATAATGTCATTTATCGATATGGACAACCAGAGGTGATTGTGTCCGACAATACCAAGAACCTCAACAACAAAATGATGCGAGAATTATGCATTGAATTCCACATCAAACATCTCAACTCAGTCATCTATCGTTCGAAGATGAATGGTGCTATTGAAGCGGCTAACAAAAACATCAAGAAGATTATGCAAAAGATGTCCGCCAATAACAAAAATTGGCCTGACCAATTGCCTCTGCCTCTGTTAGCCTACAGAACATCAATGCGCACTTCCACTGGGGCAACCCCCTACGCCTTAACCTATGGGATGGAAGCAGTGCTCCCCACAGAAGTTGAGATGGAATCCCTCAGAGTATTGATAGATGCTCAGTTGGATGAAAACCAATGGGTACAAGATAGGTATCACCAATTGTCTCTAATAGACTAAAGGCAAACCGCGACTATCTTCCATGGTCAGTTTTATCAGCGAAGGATCGCCCGATCCTACAACAAAAAAGTCTAACTACGGCAATTCAGATAACATGAATTCATTCTAAAGAAAATACTGGACAACCAAGATCAGTCTAAGGGAAAATTCGCTCCTAACTGAGAAGGCCCATTTATTGTCAAGGAAGTATTGACAGGAGGCGCTCTCAGATGGCAAAAAATGGACGGCGATGAATTTCTGCAACTCATCAACTCAGACGCCGTGAAACAGTACTATGTCTGAAGTTACCCTCAAGTAAGCATCCTGGTAGTAGACCATCAGGTCACCAGTCATTCTGATTCTTTAAACCTTTGCCAAAAACAACTTTTCTACACTTTGCCCCTCAGGGAAACATACCTTTCAAGCCAGCAGCCTAGCTTTCTCCTTTGCATTCCTACAACTTAGGTCATCCCACCGTGGATTGAACCTCTTGCGTATACAGTTTGGCTACCCATACATGGGATCAAACTTTTCACCTGTAGTTTATCCTCAACCTAGGATTAAACTCTCTCCTCCCCGCACTCTAACCTACACATGGGATTATGCTTTTCATCTCGTCCTGAGGGGCGAACTATGTCGACCTGATCTCCTCTCCAATAGGAGTACGTAGGCAACCATTTCATATGGCCTGGTCGAAATAAAACAAAAACACCAAAAACATTCCTACACCATTCCTGCCACATACAGTATTGAACCTCTTACACCAAGTTCAAACTTCGCAGACTTGATCTCCTCTTCAATAGGAGTACGTAGGCAGTCATTCATGGTGCGGTCTCACCCCCTACCAAAACACAAACCCTTGTCAGTTGGTACTGGGATCATCCTTCAATCCACTACATTTCATTCGGCTTCAGACCAAAGGGATGGAATTACCTGAACTCCTCCTAAATAGGAGATTCGGCAACCATCTAAGCGGTGGTTGTGCCTTGAAGAGCAACACCAATCCATAAGAGATGGAATTAACTAGGCTTCTCCCGAATAGAAGTGCTGGCGACCATCTGTGGTGCGGTCAATCTTAGAGAGGAAAGCCACACTCCTCTCCTCATTTTCATACAGAAACCAGTCCCAAGACGCCGAGATATGGTAGGGATACATACAGATCAATGATCCATTCTAAATTATCCAGAGACAGCTCAATGTCTATCCACCGAGAAGGAATTCAGAATACATCACGATCACAAGCCCTAAAGCAGTAGGCAAAATATCAAGCGAGCAGCAAGGCATATCTAAAAGGGAAGTGATCAAAAATATATTTCCATGTCATATATATAATGTTGTTTGATATACACAATATAAACTGTACATGACAAAATGGCTAAGCTAGTCTGTGCAGGAAAATACAAGATCATCTACAAGTCAGGGTATATGCGAGCTAACAAGCCCAACATGGCATCCCTCTCAGAAGATGGAGGTAAAGTTGTGATCTCCTGTATGAGAATATCCATACGACTCAACAGATCTGTAGCCATCTGCATGGTGACCATATGATCATCAATAAATGTGCTCATCTCTGCGATCATGCTAGTGGTAAGGGACCTCACTGCAGTATTATCTATGATGGCTATATCCTGGGCAGATATGGTAATATCCCACTCAATTATCACTGCATCCCTGGCTGATATAGCCTCATCCCACTCAATGACGGTGGCATCTCTATGAGCCAAGGCCTCGTCTCTCTCTCTAATAGAGTGGTCTCCCTCCCATCAAGAGCAGTCGACATCATAGATCGAATCTGATCTCTCTCAAAGGTCATCAGATGAAGATTCTACTCTAAGTACTGTGCCAAGTGCTGAATCACAACAGTACTGGTACTAGGAGAATCCGGAAGAAATGCTGGCAACCCAGCATTGGGCTCCTCCTCAATGTAGGATCAATGTCCTCCATGGGCTCTACATCATCTAACTCACTCTCCGGTACTGCAAATATTGCTGCAGCCGATAAAATCTCTGTCTCCATCCACGCAGAGTACTCTGCGGAATAACCAGGACGACTGACAAAAAGAGCCGATATCTCACGCTGATCCCAGCAGGCGTATACCCGAGATCGGTCCTCTGCTGAGAGATACCGAGAAGCTGAACGCTGACCTATCGCCCCCTCAAATGGATGAAAATCCTGAAACTGGTCGAACTGTGACATCACGGCCAATGGGTGATAAGTGGTCACTCCCCTCAAACCAGCCAGAGGGAGATAGTCCGTGCCCGAAGCATGAGTAATGAAGCTGTATGGTGAGCTAAGCCCCGAACACGGCAATATGCTGAATGGATCTCTTATATCTGCCAAGAATGTGGACCAGGACAGAGCATCTGTAATAACCAAGAATTTCTGTGATACATTGTAAATAAATATTACATAATCGATAATATTTTTTGGATGATGACGTGATTACGTGGTTAGTATGATATAATATTTAAAGAAAGTCTCACTAATAAGTTATAAAAGTTAGTGAACTAACTTAAGCATTTTAATAATCTAGGAAATAGATTTAAGATGTTAAACCCTAAGTAAGTACTCAATAAACTTGAATAAGACAAGTCTAATTGGGTTATGTAAGTTAATTAACATTATTGATTGATGTGAATGTATAAATATAAAAAATAATGAGTAATAGTTCATGAGATAATAGGGTTAATATTACTAAGGATGTCAAGTAGTTTAAACAAGCTCAATAATTATTTAAGCATTGGACTTGTAGATAATTTGATTGTTAAGATAGCCCAATATAAAATTTAATGGGCAAGTATGCTAGTAGCACAATTATTTAAGGGTGGAGGCCCAAGTTCATATTAATTAGTAAGTCAAACTAGTTAATTAAAAGTCCAATAGATTATTTATGGAAAGCCCAAAACATTTTTTTTATGGCCCAACTTGTAGCCTAATTGAGAGGGTACTTTAGACATTTTGTATGCTAGATTTTTCCATAAAAACAAAAGCAAAGCTTGGAGATAAGAAGACCACTTGGCCGGCCAAGTAAGGAGGAGAAAGGGGGGGATGAATGTTATAATTTAAGCTCCCAAATTTTCAAAGATAAGTGCAAGATTGGCTAGGTGTCAACTCTAGTATGGGGCCAATATATTAGTAAAGTAATCTTGTAATAATTAAGAGATATAGAGAGAGGAGATAGGCTAGTAGAAATGTATAGATATACTATTGTATCTCTAGATATTTGTCCAACATATTAAACCATATTCTCTTTCCACTTTTATTCTACTTTGTCTTATTTTCTCTTAAACTAGTTAAGCAAAAACATAAGAGAAAAAGAGAGAGAGAGAGAGAGAGAAGTTCAGTGGGGAAGAGGAGAGAAAGAGGAAGGAAATACACCATTGATGCACCCTAAGTTCATCCTATACTTTGGAAGGGAAAGAAGGTGTACCCAAAAATCAAGGTGAAAACTAATCTAACTTATTCTTTTTATTTTGTTTGATTTTGGTTATCTAAGGTTTATTATCTAGAGGTCTAAAACCCTCTATCTACATGTTTTATACGGTTTCATGTATTGATCTAACATATTTGAGTGTTAGAAAGTGAATCAAAAGGATAGAAAAGAAACTAGTTTTGTTTTGTAAGAAAATTCTAGTTTTTTTCACTTCCTTTGATCGATTACCGTTTTTGATCTACACCTTCTTTTTGTGATCCGTCAAAGAGGGGTGCTAGATAGGTATGTTAACTACTAAACCCAAGTGTTAGAACTCAAAAATGTTGAATACACAAGTGGTAGCAACTGTTTAAGCAAAACCAGTTTGGTCTTTTGAAAGATAAATAAATTATTTTTGGACAGTCAATGCAAAGGGTATTTTCATCATATTTCTGGTATTTAAAAATTCTGGAAAATTTTGGGAGAGTAATATGATGAGTTATCTTTCAAACCCAAGTGGAATCACCTAAAAAGGAGTTGTAGATTTCCGTATGGACTGATTTTAGCAAAGTATATAAAAGCTAAAAATCCCAAAACGGAGTCTGCCCAAAATTTTGAAAAAATGAGCTCATTCCGACTTAAAATGACCAAGTTATGAACATTTCAATATTTAGGTTTTTCGGACGAAAATCGCTATAACCGGAGTCATATAACTCCGATGGCCACGCAATTTAAATTGGAGGGTCACGTTAACATGTATGAGATTATGCCAAGAGATGGGAATTTCTGGAGTTGAGCATGATGGGGCTAATTTCTTAAGCCACGCACTAAAAATGATTTTTGAAAAATAGTAAAAGAAATTGAAAAATTACAAGAAAATACTTTTTGTGTATGAAATACATGTATATAAGTATGGCCAAAGGATAGAAAAATAATAAGTTGATTTGGTATTTTCATAAAGAAGATAAGGAATCCAGCTTGCTGGATTGGAAAAAATATTGAATCCAGTTTGCTGGATTGAAAGATTTAGAATCCAGGCTTGCTGGATTGCAGGATTTGGAATCCAGACCTGCTGGATTAGAAGTTTGTTGAATCCAGTTTGCTGGATTAGCCAATCCAGGTGGCTGGATTGCATGCTTGAATAATCTAGGCTATGATGTTAGTATTCAGCTTACTAGATTATAAGGAAGAGCTAATAAAAGGAAAAGATTAAGTGTTAAATCATAAGAAATATGATAAAGTAAATAATATATTATCAAAGGATGATAATAATAAGAATGTTTTCACGTAATTGATTATGTGGATAAGTAAATTGCTGATAGAGTAATTGTATTTTGATATAAAGTATGATATGCTGATTGTAAGATCAATCTTAACAATGATAGGTCTTTACAATAAAGAGATTAAATTAAATTGTGTAGCAGTAGATCGTAGTCAAGGCAAGTTCTCTAACTCAAAATTGAGTTATTCTTTTCAAAGCATGTTAGTGAATAATTATTGTTTATTATTCACATCCTTATTGATTATTGATGCTCGCACTCAGTGCAATTAAATTCATGTTCTATTATTATTGAACTGTGAATTAGTTAAAGTTCTTTTATTCATGAACTGTTTAAGATATGGATCTATGCTCACTGTATCGGCTAGATCAAATATGTTTAAATTTGTTAAATTAAATATGTTGTTAAAAGTTGTTCTTCACCAATTGACGTGGTAAGGACTCAATACTGAGAAAAAGAACAATTTGATTAAAGCATTATTGAAAACCAATTATTTCTCGTATAGTAAGTGTTTATGCATAATACACCGGGTATGAAAGGCTGATCCCCTTGATTACCAAAACTTATTAAAAGGACCAGTTTAAATACTGACAACCTTAGCATATGTTCATGGTCATTATGACCACTCAGTATCTGTTATTCGAATATTCAGTTATCAAGACTTAATTCATGTTCTTTCGCAATTAATTTCTATTGTTGAACGTTGAACGATAAATTTCTTGCTAATCATGATATATCTTCTCTGTACTTAAACTTGTTAAGCAAATTAGTTGCTTACCCTTGCTATATCATGACATTTATTTCAGCTAAGCCAGAGAGTTCAAGTAAGAAGGACAAGGGCAAGGGAAAGGTCCAAGAATAGTTATTATAAATGTTTAAGTATCATGAAATACTATGTTTAATGTTTATGTAAACTTTTTGTGTTACTTTATGTAACTTAAGTACGGTATGTTTATGTTAAGGTAATAGACGTTGGGGTATTGTATAAGACTTTATTATAATGAACAACGTATGTTTATTATTCCGCAATAGTATATAGAATGCTTATGTTGATGATGGATAGTGAGCACCAAACCCGGGGTTGAGAACTCGGATTTGGGGGCGTCACAGATTTGTATCAGAGCTGTAGGTTATAAACTTTAGGATGCAAAACTTAGGTTATAACCTTAGAAGAAAACTTGTATAGAGTATGCTAAGAGGTGGATTGTGGAGATTCATCTAGTATGCAGTGTGCATAATAAAATATTATTTCATTTTATCAATGAATATATTTTATTGTGATACTGATGTTGTGTTTGTTTGGTTATAGGATGCCTGAGGAAGGACAAGGTAGCCATACAGTCGAGCAAGAGCCGTTAGATCCGGTAGAGGATCATGCTGTTAGTGACGAGCGTGGTGAGGATGTGATGGATGTCTTGTTTGAAAATAACATGGCGCTGGAGAATAGAGTGACAGAGTTAGAGCAGGAGAATGCCACTCATCAGTTTACTGAAACTCAATACAAGGAACTGGCATATCAAGCTCAAAACAATCTTTCTGAGATGAAGATACAGTTGCAGGAGCAGACGACCTTGGCTACCCATATGGTTGCCAAGAATAATGAGCTGAGAGAGATATTATAGCAAGAGCATAATAAGTTTGCAATATTGAGTATTGAGCATCAGGCGTTGCACCTGAGGTTTGACTTAGAGATCGCTGACAGGGTTCGAGTTGAGGATGCTTGGGTCCGAGCAGCGAGAAGAGTGGATCAGTTAGAGGTTGAAGCAGAGGCTGGACGGGTTACGATGGAGTCCTTGGGATAGGCTTTAGATGCAGCATATACTGGTCGCCAAGTGGGAGTGAGGAGATCCTTTGAGATAGGCGAGTCGAGTCGAGCTATTAGACGTCGACTTATGGATGGACTCTTTCCACCAGAGCAGGAGCATTCAGGCGCACCCTCTCCAGACGCGCAATGATAGTTTAATAGCTTTCTATTGTTTATAGATACAGTAGTACCCCTTTTGATTATTAAGGTTGTGTGTTTGATGTAAACCTCAGTAGGTGCGAGGTAGTATGTAAATATGATGTATCCCCATCTTATGTGAATAAGGGAGTATGTCTTTTGGTAGATCCCATCTTTTGATGTTTAAAAAATGGGATAGTTAACGTTTATAAAAATATGCCAAGTATGTGAATGTATGACTCTAAAATTTGGTATATGAATATAAATGCATTATTATAATTACATGTTGGATCAAATAGAAAAGTATTAAGAATTAAAATGAGAAGTTGTCTGTTTGAAAAAAATCAGTAAATCGGATATGTTAATTCAGCAAGCTGAATGTGTTATTCAGCAAGCTGGATATGTTAATTCAGCAAGCTGAATATGTAATTCAATAAGTTGAATATGTGAATTTAGTGAGATGAATACGTTAATGCAGCAAGCTGAATTAGTCAATTTAGCAGGTTGAATTCGATAATACAACATTATGATAATATGATTGTTAGAGTTTAAATTACATGTTATATTTTAAACCCTTAGAAAATATATCATGTAATTAAACTCGATGTAATAAATTAAGGTTTTGTTTAATCAGATAATGCCGCCAAGGCGTCAAAATCGTAACCAGAGGGAGGAACGTTCTGTGAACAATGAAAGAAATCAAGATGACCCAATGCAGAACATAGCTGATATGATAGCTCAAGCTATGCGAACTCGTACACCTGCAGTGAGGGGGCAAGCGAATAATAGATTGGCAAATTTTAAAGATTTTAAAGCTGTAGGACAACCAGAATTCAGCGGAACTACGGACCCTATAGCGGCTTAAACATGGGTGAAAGAGATGGAAAAGGCCTTTATCATTGCAAGGGTAGCCGAAGAGCAAAAGACGGCTTTTGCTAGCTACTTGATGAAAGGTGAGGCTAATTACTGGTGGGAGACGAACCAAGCTAAAGCCGAAACAAAGGAAGTGACATGGACCAGGTTTAAGGATTTATTCTTAGAAAGTTATTTCTTAGAGAACATGCAAGCCAGAATGGAAGTGCAGTTTCTTGAATTAAAGCAAGAAAACATGTCACTTGCCGAATATGCAGCAAAATTTAATGAGCTAGCTAGATTTGTACCTCATCAGGTGGATACAGAACTACGAAAGGCACGTAGGTTTGAAAATGGGCTAAAGCCATGGATTCACAGCAAAGTTGCAGTGTTGCAAACTGCTACGTTCTCAACACTGTTAGAAAAAGCCATCATTGCATAAGGTAGTAGTGAGGCAATTTCTAGATTCAACCAAGAGAAGAATAAAAAGAAAATTGAAGGCGATCATCAGGGTGCGAGTAGTGATGGCAGCAACAGCAAGAAGCGTTAGTGGAATAACAGTGGCAATGAATCAGGAACGCAACTAGGGAATACTCAGCAGAAGAAGACAGCGTGTTCGAAGTGTGGAAAGAATCACTCTGGAGAGTGTATGAAAGGGAAAAACGTCTATTATAATTGTGGTAAAGAAGGACATATTTCACCAAATTGTCCTAAGCCGAAGAAAGGTGGTTGTTTTTCTTGTGGAGGAACGGGGCACCGATTCAAGGATTGTCCATTGAAGAAGAATACAGATGGAGGAAGTGGAAACAAGAGCAGTTCAACAAAGTTAACTATTGGAGGGCCAACACAACAGAGCAAGCCGACAGCCCGAACGTTCAACATGACTGTGCAAGATGCAATTGCATCAAAGGAGGTGGTGTCAGGTATTATTCCGATCAATAATATAAATGCTTACGTATTATTTGATTCGGAAGCTACCTGTTCATTTGTGTCTGATGAATTTGCTAGAAGATTAAACTTACCATTTGAAAAGTTAAAGAACCCAATGAATATAGAAGATGCAAATAAAGAAGTGATCTCTGTAGAGTTTATCCATAACAACTGTGGTGTGGATATAAGGGGACATAAGTTAAGCGTGAATTTAATCCCGATACACTTAGGAGAATTTGATGTTATCTTAGGGATGGATTGGTTGTTTAACCATGAGGCAGTTATAGACTGTCAGAAGAAGAGTATACGCCTTAAGACACCGAGTAAGTCTAAGGTTGTATTTTATGGTAGCAAGTCGCCAAGGCAAACAAGTTGTCTGACGATGATGCAGGCCAGAAGAATGTTACGAAAAGGCTGTGAAGGTTATTTGGCTCATGTAGTGGATACACGGGTTGTGAATTCGGACATGGGGCAGATACCTATAGTTAATGAGTTTGGGGATGTCTTTCCAGAAGAACTTTTGGGACTTCCTCCAGACATAGAAATAGAGTTTGTGATTGATTTAGTACCGGGGACAGCGCCGATATCGAAAGCGCCGTGTCGAATGGCTCCGGTAGAAATGAAAGAGTTGATGATCCAGCTACAAGAGTTATTGGATAAGAAGTACATCCAACCTAGTGTATCGCCGTGGGGAGCACCGGTGTTGTTTGTAAGGAAGAAGGATTGTTCGATGAGGTTGTGTATGGATTATAGAGAATTGAATAAGGTGACAATCAAGAACAAATATCCGTTACCAAGAATAGACGATCTGTTTGATCAACTTAAGGGAGCGAGATATTTTTCGAAGATTGACCTAAGAACTGGTTATCATCAGTTGAAGGTGAGAACAGAAGATGTACCAAAGACAGCATTTAGAACTCGTTACGGTCATTATAAGTTCCTAGTGATGTCATTTGGACTGACAAACGCACCAGCTGCTTTTATGGACTTGATGAATAGAATATTTAAACCGTATTTGGATAAATTTGTGGTGGTGTTCATTGATGAAATTTTGGTGTATTCGAAGACAGAAGAGGAGCATGCCGAACATCTACGAATTGTGTTGGAAACCTTAAGGAAAGAGAAGTTATATGCTAAATTTTCAAAGTGTGAGTTCTGGTTGAAGAGAGTTCAATTTTTGGGGCATGTCATCGATAACGAGGGAATTTCGGTTGATCCAGTGAAAGTAGAAGCGGTGAAAAATTGGGGACAACCGAAGACACCGACAGAGATCAAAAGTTTCTTGGGATTGGCAGGATATTACCGAAGGTTTATTCAGGATTTCTTAAAAGATAGTGACACCATTAACTAATCTGACGAGGAAGACTGTTAAGTATGTGTGGACAGAGAAATGTGAACAGAGTTTTCAAGAATTAAAGAAAAGATTATGTGAAGCACCTTTGTTATCTTTACTAGATAGTATAGGGGGTTTTACAGTGTATAGTGATGCGTCACACAAGGGACTAGGTTGCGTATTAATGCAGAATGGTAAAGTCATTGCGTACGCGTCACGACAGTTAAAAGACTACGAGAAGGGATACCCTACCCATGACCTTGAGTTGGCTGTGGTAGTATTTTTCCTTAAGATTTGGAGACATTATCTCTACGGAGAAAAGTGTGAGATATACACAGATCACAGGAGTCTGAAGTACATCTTTACATAAAAGGGGTTAAACATGAGGAAGAGGAGATGGTTAGAATTGATTAAGGACTATGATTGTGATATTCTATATCATCCGGGCAAGGCTAATGTAGTGACAGCTGCTTTAAGCAGGAAGAGCCAAGAAAAATTGTTTGTATTAACAGAACAAGAAGAATTAGTAAGAGAAATGGAGAAAATGGAGTTGGAGGTGAAAAATCCAAAGGACTCAGATAAGGTAATAGAAATGGAAGCAAGTCCAACTTTATTAGATAAGGTGAAAGAATCACAAGGGAATGATGAAGAATGCGGTAACATAAAGAAGCGATTGGCTGAAGGCGAAGAGCTGAAGTATAAGATCGACGATACTGGATTGATGAGATTTGAAGGAAGAATTTGGGTACCTGCAGTACCAGAGTTACGAGAAGAGATTCTTCAAGAAGTGCACAATACGAGATACTCAATACACCCAGGAAGCATGAAGATGTATCAAGATTTGCGTCAACATTATTGATGGCCAAACATGAAGAGAGAGGTTGCTGAATGCGTCAGCCACTATTTAACTTGTCAAAGAGTCAAGGCAGAGCATCAACGACCAAGTGGATTATTACAGCCGTTGGAAATTCTGAAATGGAAATGGGAGCACGTCACGATGGATTTTGTGGTAGGACTTCCAGCAACACAGAAGGGTTACGATGCTATATGGGTAATTGTCGACCGTCTTACAAAGTCAGCACACTTTTTGCCGATCAAGATTAGGTATAATTTGGATCAGCTAGCAAAATTGTATATCAAGGAAATTATTTCGAGACATGGAGTGCCAGTATCAATCGTGTCTGATAGAGATCCGCGCTTCACTTCAAACTTTTGGAGAAGTCTTCAAGAAAGAATTGGGACACAATTAAGGTTGAGTACTGCGTATCATCCACAGACAGATGGGAAAAACGAGAGAACGATTCAAACCTTAGAGGATATGCTCAGTGCCTATGTGATAGATTTCAAGGGAAGCTGGGAAGATCATCTTTCGTTGGTGGAGTTTGCGTATAACAATAGTTACCATGCAAGCATTGGTATGCCACTGTATGAAGCCCTGTATGGGAGAAAGTGCAGAACGCCCTTATGTTGGGACGAGGTAGGTGAAAGAAGATTGTTGGGGCCAGAATTGGTTCAGCAGACGGTGGAGATTATCAAAGTGATAAGAGCTCGACTAGTAGCAGCTCAAGATCGACAAAAGAAGTATGCAGATATTCATCACAAGAAAAGAGATTTCGAAGTGGGAAGCTACGTATTTCTGAAGGTATCTCCTTGGAAGGGGAAGATAAGATTTGGGAAGAAAGGTAAACTGAGTCCAAGGTTTATTGGACCGTTCGAAATACTGAAGAAGATAGGGGAAGTAGCGTACGAGGTAGCTTTACCTCCTGAACTGGAACATATTCACAATATGTTTCATGTGTCAGTGTTGTGTCCGTACAAGCCGGATTACAAGCATGTGATATCATACGAGCCGATTCAAGTAGAGAAAGACTTATCGTACGAGGAGATTCCTATAGAAATTTTAGATAGGAAAGAGCAGAAATTGAGAAATAAGGTTATACATTCTGTCAAAGTGCTCTAGAGGAACAACAATGTTGAAGAAGCTACGTGGGAACTCGAGGAAATGATGAGGAAAGAGTTTCCCAATCTTTTTGAGTAACCTTAATGAAATTCCGAGGACGGAATTCTTATAAGGAGGGGAGAATCTAATAACCAAGAATTTCTGTGATACATTGTAAATAAGTATTACATAATAGATAATATTTTATGGATGATGACGTGATTATGTGGTTAGTATGATATAATATTTAAAGAAAGTCTCACTAATAAGTTATATAAGTTAGTGAACTAACTTAAGCATTTTAATAATCTAGGAAATAGATTTAAGATGTTAAACCCTAAGTAAGTACTCAATAAACTTGAATAAGACAAGTCTAATTGGGTTATGTAAGTTAATTAACATTATTGATTGATGTGAATGTGTAAATATCAAAAATAATGAGTAATAGTTCATGAGATAATAGGGTTAATATTACTAAGGATGTCAAGTAGTTTAAACAAGCTCAATAATTATTTAAGCATTGGACTTGTAGATAATTTGATTGTTAAGATAGCCCAATATAAAATTTAATGGGCAAGTATGCTAGTAGCACAATTATTTAAGGGTGGAGGCCCAAGTTCATATTAATTAGTAAGTCAAACTAGTTAATTAAAAGTCCAATAGATTATTTATGGAAAGCCCAAAACATTTTTTATGGCCCAACTTGTAGCCCAATTGATAAGGGTACTTTAGACATTTTGTATGCTAGATTTTTCCATAAAAACAAAAGAAAATCTTGGAGATAAGAAGACCACTTGGCCGGCCAAGTAAGGAGGAGAAAGGGGGGGTTGAATGTTATCATTCCAAGCTCCCAAATTTTCAAAAATAAGTGCAAGATTGGCTAGGTGTCAACTCTAGTATGGAGCCAACATATTAGTAAAGTAATCTTGTAATAATTAAGAGATATAGAGAGAGGAGATAGGATAGTAGAAATGTATAGATATACTATTGTATCTCTAGACATTTGTCCAACATATTAAACCATATTCTCTTTCCACTTTTATTCTACTTTTTCTTATTTTCTCTTAAACTAGCTAAGAAAAAACGTAAGAAAAAGAGAGAGAGAGAGAGAGAGAGAAGTTCGGTGGGGAAAAGGAGAGAAAGAGGAAGGAAATACACCATTGATGCACCCTAAGTTCATCCTATACTTTGGAAGAGAAAGAAGGTGTGCCCAAAAATCTAGGTGAAAACTAATCTAACTTATTCTTTTTATTTTGTTTGATTTTGGTTATCTAAGGTTTATTATCTAGAGGTCTAAAACCCTCTATCTACATGTTTTATACGGTTTCATGTATTGATCTAACATATTTGAGTGTTAGAAAGTGAATCAAAAGGATAGAAAAGAAACTAGTTTTGTTTTGTAAGAAAACTCTAGTTTTTTTCAATTCCTTTGATCGACTACCGTTTTTAACCTACACCTTGTTTTTGTGATCCGTCAAAGAGTGGTGCTAAATAGGTATGTTAACTACTAAACCCAAGTGGTAGAACTCAAAAATGTTGAATACACAAGTGGTAGCAACTGTTTTAGCAAAAATAGTTTGGTCTTTTGAAAGAAAAATAAACAATTTTTGGACAGTCAATGCAAGGGGTATTTTCGTCATATTTTTGGTATTTAAAAATTCTGGAAAAATTTGGGAGAGTAATATGATGAGTTATCTTTCAAACCCAAGTGCAATCACCTAAAAAGGATTTGTAGATTTCCGTATGGACTGATTTTAGCAAAGTGGGTAAAAGCTAAAAATTCCAAAATGGAGTCTGCCCAAAATTTTGAAAGGGCAATTTCGGCCACTTAAAATATGAAACAAATTCCGGCCTTTTGGGACATGAAAATGTATGTCATAAAGTAGCTCTTGTCCAAAAATGAGCTCATTCCGACTTAAAATGATCAAGTTATGATCATTTCAATATTTAGGTTTTTCGGACGAAAATCGCTATAACCGAAGTTCTATAAGTCTGATGGCCACGGAATTTAAACTGGAGGGTCACGTTAACATGTATGAGATTATGCCAAGAGATGGAAATTTCTGGAGTTGAGCATGATGGGTCTAATTTCTTAAGCCACGCACTAAAAATGATTTTTGAAAAATAGTAAAAGAAATTGAAAAATTACAAGAAAATACTTTTTGTGTATGAAATACATGTATATAAGTATGGCCAAAGGATAGAAAAATAATAAGTTGATTTGGTATTTTCGTAAAGGAGATATGGAATCCAGCTTGCTGGATTGGAAAAAATGTTGAATCCAGTTTGCTGGATTGAAAGATTTAGAATCCAGTCTTGCTGGATTGCAGGATTTGGAATCCAGACCTGCTGGATTAGAAGTTTGTTGAATCCAATTTGCTGGATTAGCCAATCCAGGTGGCTTGATTGCATGCTTTAATAATCTAGGCTATGATGTTAGTATTCAGCTTACTAGATTATAAGGAAGAGCTAATAAAAGGAAAAGATTAAGTGTTAAATCATAAGAAATATGATAAAGTAAATAATATATTATCAAAGGATGATAATAATAAGAATGTTTTCAGGTAATTGATTATGTGGATAAGTAAATTGCTGATAGAATAATTGTATTTTAATATAAAGTATGATATGCTGATTGTAAGATCAATCTTAACAATGATAGGTCTTTACAATAAAGAGATTAAATTAAATTGTGTAGCAGTAGATCGCAGTCAAGGCAAGTTCTCTAACTCAAAATTTGAGTTATTCTTTTCAAAGAATGTTAGTGAATAATTGTTGTTTATTATTCACATCTTTATTGATTATTGATGTTCGCACTCAGTGCAATTAAATTCATGTTCTATTATTATTAAACTGTGAATTAGTTAAAGTTCTTTTATTCATGAACTGTTTAAGATATGGATCTATGCTCACTGTATCGGCTAGATCAAATATGTTTAAATTTGTTAAATTAAATATGTTGTTAAAAGTTGTTCTTCACCAATTGACGTGGTAAGGACTCAATACTTAGAAAAAGAACAATTTGATTAAAGCATTATTGAAAACCAATTATTGCTCGGATAGTAAGTGTTTATGCATAATACACCGGGTATGAAAGGCTGATCCCCTTGATTACCAAAACTTATTAAAAGGACCAGTTTAAATACTGACAACCTTAGCATATGTTAATGATCATTATGACCACTCAGTATCTATTATTCGAATATTCAGTTATCAAGACTTAATTCATGTTCTTTCGCAATTAATTTCTATTGTTGGACATTGAACGATAAATTTCTTGCTAATCATGATATATCTTCTCTGTACTTAAACTTGCTAAGAAAAATAGTTGCTTACCCTTGCTATATCATGACATTTATTTCAGCTAAGCCAGAGAGTTCAAGTAAGAAGGACAAGGGCAAGGGAAAGGTCCAAGAATAGTTATTATAAATGTTTAAGTATCATGAAATACTATGTTTAATGTTTATGTAAACCTTTTGTGTTACTTTATGTAACTTAAGTACGGTATGTTTTTGTTAAGGTAATAGACCTTGGGGTATTGTATAAGACTTTATTATAATGAACAACGTATGTTTATTATTCCGCAATAGTATATAGAATGCTTATGTTGATGATGGATAGTGAGCACCAAACCCGGGGTTGAGAACTCGGATTTGGGGGCGTCACAGCATCTATACACTCTGGTGGCTGAAAAGAGTATGACATAGCTACATCATGGGTAAAGCAGTACCCATACCGTCTAAAAGTGCCAATCGGTCTCAAGTGTGACATGAACCACACATATAGCATGACTGAACTCCCTGGGAACACTCTTGTAGGATACGTGCAATAATATGATGCCGACCGTAGGGTCTCTGCTACAATCATAGGTACAATGGTACGACCCTCCTTGAGAGCTCTCACGGCTATGATAACGCCTATATCTATCTCATCCATATATCGCGGCATATACACATATGACAATACACATAGCATCAGTACGTTAACTCTGGCCAAGCGCCAATGAGCCTCCAGCGTGGTGAAATCCCCAAAATGTTGTGAATAGCTATCCTCCAAGCCAAATCTGTCGTACAAAAAATGCTCGAATATCACGTGGCCAGATGTCAACTCATCCTGTACCACTCTGCACCTCAATCCTATGAGAGTCATGAATCGTCTGCTCATGTCTCCCAAAGCCAGATGCACGCAAGGTCTGTCTAGAGGCAGCATCGTCAATCGTGCATACTCCTCCAGAGTAGGAGTCAACTCATGGGTGCCGAATCAGAATACTTGCCTATCCGGTAGCCAGTGCTATATCATCCCGTCCACAAATCCTGCGGGAACCTGAAAAGTCAAAAAAATCATGGTATGATGCAATAAATGATCTATAGTCACCCTGTCTGGAGGTGACATGCTATCATACCACGATCTCATACCCGATGCCACCACTGACGGTGGGGTATGATGTAGGCGGCTAACTGTCAGAGAAGGCATATGTGCGGGCCGTGTCATAAGACCATCCAGGGGTCAATACCAAATATCTCTGAACATACATACATATGCATAACATGATACATACATAACAAATAATAGATGGCAATATGATATAGGGAATGAAAAAATAGTGCATACATTCCTAAATATATCATCATCTAACAAATCATCTCTGTACAGCTACAAATACAGGGAAATGGGGCACAACCACCCAATATCTAACAGAGGCCTATCAAAAGATATAACGAGAATATACATCAGAAGAAGACAATGGTGTCGATGTCCACATGATCAATCCTGTCCACCTGATGTAATTCCTCCTGAGTCACTGGATCTCTATCAACAGGGATGTCAGGCCTATATAAAGGAGGATCTGCGCCGACAAAACTGAATGGGTCACCTGAGGGGCCAGCGCCTGAGATGGAAGGATCAAATGAAGCCGCCTCTGTCGGGTCTCTGCCCAAATGCCGAATAAATATATGTTCCTGGTCCAACTGCCGGGTCAAACTATCAATCTGGGTCATATGAGTCGGATCTCGGATACAAGCTATCCAATCCGTCATCATCAAAGATCCTAGAACCATATCCCCCATAAACTGTGTGGCGCGGGACTGAGCTCTAATAGTGCGGGGGGACCACCACCGATGGAATGTCTCTTGAGTACATGGACCCTCTGATAATGCAAAACTGTCAACCCCCAACAATGGGATATCAGTGACGGGTGACTGCGATACAGGCCAATAACGCCTGGCAGGAGGCAAGATCAGTATATGAATCTCCCCTGTGGTGCTCCTAGTAGCACGCTCTCCTAAATAGAGCTCCCAGCCTCCATCTGTGGAGAGAGGAACTCTCCTGGTGGAAATCACATACTCGACTCCAGTCGGGTATCCATCCTCAAAACCCACGGTCAGGTGTTCCTTGGAATAGGGAAGCCATGTGATGGTATCAGCCGTCAGCAACTCCAGCTGCATACGGCAATGAGTGAATCCCTCAGCTACAGGGACCTCTGGCAGAATCGAGTGATGCCATTGTCGTCCTCGTGGATAGGTGTCTAAACCTAACACACTCACGGGACGCAAGCATGGAAACCTCTCATAGGCCAAAACTGCCAATACAAAGGCAAACATCTACTGTCAGTTTACACTCTTAACCTATACATGGTAAATGACAAGAGAAATACTCACCAGCAGAAATGGGTAAAATCCTAACCAAGCCTCGGTCAAACCTTGTGAGCGCATACGCATGCCCCGGAGGAAATAGGCGAATGTGTAGGAGCCCCAATCATACTCTCCAATACGGTCCACATCACGTGTAGCGCTGATCAAAGCGAAAGATACCGTAGAAGAGTTGTCTGCTATGAAGCAGCCTCGAATGATCATCAAGAACAATCGCCGCAGAACGCGATCCCTGATTCTGACATCATCAGGTATAGGCTCACTCAATTGCCCGCTCATAGCATCTACGCTCAAAGGACCTGAACGGACAGTCCTGCCTTTGAGCGCCGCTGCCGGAACTCCTAATAAGGATCTAACGGTAGTAGGGGTAATATTTGCCATGCAAGGCACTGGCTCCCCTCCAAACTCCATACCTGTGATAAATTGCCAATCCATAGGTGTCATCATCACCTCCCAATCTAATAGATGGAGTGACTGAGTCTGATGGAACCATCGGTCAGACAATGCCCTGAGATAACCCCAAGGACAACGACGGGGAAGGATGGAGAAAAATGCCCCAAATCCCCACTTATTCACTACCACTTTATAGTCAGAATAAAGAGCCTGATACATGGAGTGAATGCTGAACCAGTTCCCTCAAGACTGTGTAAAACTAGGAACCTACATGAAATGTAGATCAACATCAAAACCCTTTAATCCTCATCAATAGGAAAGAAGGAAGATCAAAGTCTAACGCCATACCTCATTAGCATGCAAATACATCGATGGATGTCTGCCCAAATCACGCAACAATTTTGGGTTCACCACCAGAATGCTCGGAAGCTCCCTGCGAGGGACATGTGCAGCAGGGGCGGGATCCTCTATCAGAATATCAGCCTCCTAGTCCTCAACGTCGGGAACATCTACCTGGACAGGACGTATCACGACCTCCACTAACTGTTGAGGTTGTCTGATAGAACGGGGACGAGGTACTTCAGAAGCCCTCCGCCGTACACCAAAAGTGGTCCTATAGGAACTGCTCGACTGATCCGGATCCATAGTATCTGGACAACAAGTCTCCAAATCACCTCAGAAAGGGTGCGGTATTTCCTTACCTGGAGCTTTCTAGAATGCATTTTATGACTATATGCATGCATGCATTTACTTTAACGTACAATAGAGCTAAAATGCATGACTACCCAATGCCTACATTTGAAATTTTTTTGCCATAGTCCCCTTTGAAAATAGGACTATCCAAATGCATACAGGCATGTCTAGGTGGCCATTCAGTAGCACACCTGCCCCAAAGTCATATACATAATATATGCATTAAAAAATTAAAATCATCATGCATCAGGCCAACCTCAATATCAGGAGTATTTTGCCTTGCTACCTTATGCTCATTGGACCTCAAATAGGACAAAAAATAGCAGAAAAAGATGCCAATTTTACTGTCTCAAAAGTTACATTTTTTCATATCATTATGTTCAGCATGGTTTAATACTAACATTTACTATGTTGAATAGTTTTTATCTAGTCGTTTGTGTATGCATAATCACTACTATGTGTTTAGATGCATCTCATGCGATAGCTCAAGATCCAACAGACAGAAATGAGAGAAAATACAGGCATATGTTACCAGGATAGTGTAGAACACTCGTACGGTGACAGAATTTGCAAAAAGCAGCCCGAACTCAGCAGATATGAAGATGGCTCATGTATTTTCCTTCGCGCAACAAGTTGAAAGTGACTTGTGAGACTAACCTACTGAATTTTATCATCCACGATTGGCCGTAGGCCCATCTGCGGCTGCAGCTGGTGCACCTGTGGCACCTCTATACGGGTCCCATCCCTCCGGCTCGATCCAGTTCGAATTGTAAAGGAGTTCTTACAAGATGAAAAGGCCAAACCCGGGATAAAAATGCTACGCGATTGAGCAGAATAGCCTGAAACCTTGGTTTTTCTGGATCCAACTGTGGCTTTCTTTTCATCCATTGGTATTCGACCGAACACAGGGTTTACTATACCGATGATTTAAGTTTTTGCATACCGCACATGATAATATCGTACAGAGGTTCGATACCGTCAGCGTAAGGTTGTCACCTCAATCTTTTCACACAAGCTAATCCCCGACGGGGGTTACAACGTGAAATCCTCGGCGGGGGTTACAACGCATGCTCATCCGTTGACACACAAATCAATGAAGGTCAAGCAGCTTTGGCATTATTACAGTCGATAGCGATTTAAACTTATCAGAGCTCTGGAGCTATTCGAGGTTTTCACACCCGACCACTCAGATCCCCGGCGGGGGTCACAACGCAATGTTCCGGTGATCTACACGACAGCGGAGGTCAAGCAGCCTTGACAGTATATCCTATAGGATTTTTCAGCCGTTGATTCACATGTTGGTGAAGTACACGTCAATGAAGGTCAGACATCCCTGACAGCATTTGATGTTGGAAGTAAACCCAACAGAATCTTGGCATATTCTGGCGATACTAACCAGGAGAGGTCAATATCATCAAAGAGGATAGATGATGTAATATGTTATACACATCCTCAAACAGATCAAGCTTTATCCCTAGAGATCTCTTACACATAAGAGGTACATCTGCAGGATCAAGTTATTATCCAGGAAATTGGTGATAAATCCAACATCAACGTCCTAACAGATTCGGATTACACATCAAATCTGGTCATCGTTGCCAATCCCTAGTTGAAGCAACAGGGAGCCAACAATCATCCCCAGCGTGTTGGGCCACAACCCCGTACACATGCATCATTGCATTTGCATCATGTTGCTATCCTTAGTATCATGTTTATCTTGTTGCATTTCAAGTGTCTAGGATTCTTTATCCTACCCATGCATCGCCATGCATGAGTATGATAAAGAGGGGCATCTATAGACACTCAAAATTTTATGTACACCTGTCACTAACATTGCAGGAGATCAGATTCATCTCCTAAGAGGGAACCCTGAAAGACGATCTATATCCGTGCCGGATACTACCGAAAGTTCAGTATCAACCCCGAATCGCAATTTGGGAGTAACAATTCCAATCTCGGAGATAACCCTGAGGCATGCATATACAATACCGGAACACACACTGGAGAAGACCGATTAATCTCGGATATAACCCCGAGATATCCAGTCTCAGTCTCAACCATGGGAATAGCCACCAACCTTGGTGATAACCTCAAGGAATGCAATTTCGGTGATAACCCCAGAAATGCAAGTTATAAATGCAACCAGGTTCAATCTCGGTGCTCATAACGAGATCTACTATACCAGCCCGACGATAACATCGGGAAGACAGACACACCTCAAAGATGACAATGAGGACCTTCAACAAATTACAACAGTCCAATCTCAGCGAGGCTGAGCAACGGCTACTTTATCAGCCCAATCCAACAATAACATCAGTGAGGGGCAACATCGACATCTTACCAACACGATGTCACGCCACGTCGTCTCAACATAGCTACGCAACAATATCCCACAAGACTAACCAATCCCGAGTGACTATTGTGCAGGGTAACTGTTGAAAGTTGAAGCTTGAAGACCGGAAGGCACCGTCCCATCTTCAATGACTTCTCACAAACTCTAATCACATGCCATCGTACAACTCTCGACAACGGCGGTCCGAAATAGGTCCTGTATACCTCAAACGGATGCCCGAATTGCACTTCTGAAAGTTCGAGTGGACATTACAGTGCCCGAGTGCACGTACTTCGAGACTACCCGAGCCAAAAAATTCGGGCCCACCCGGGTTGCCTCTGGTACACATGCGGCTCAGCCGCAGGTACACTCTCTATAAATAGAGGGCTTGGGGTGGCCATTTTGTAAGAGAAAACGGCAAGGAAACCCTGCCCAATTTGCTCTGCACTCATCCTAAGCAGTGTACTTTCCCCTTTTAAACACCTGTGAGCTCATATATAGCCCTTTTGTACCTATAAAAGTTTGTGTTTACTCACTTTAAAGATATAGAAGTCTTCTTTGGCAGTAAGTATAAGCCTTCTCACACACTTTAGAATTTTTTCTCTTCATCTTTGCACACACCCTTCCACACGTTGAGAGTCGTGTTGCATATTTTTCCCGAACTTCGGTCCGTGGTTTATTTTTAGTTTGTTTATACATATATATTTATATATATGGACTAACATTATCGAGTTATACCTCGATTGAGCCTAGACTTCGGTCTGGAGCGTTTATTTGCTTTCCTATATATATATTTATATATATGAACTGCGTGTCGAACTTTGTTCGATGAGCTTAGACTTCGGTCTGGAGCGTTTACTGCTTTAATATATATATACTTATATATATTAACTGTGTGTCGAATTTTTTTCGATGAGCCTAAACTTCGGTTTGGTGCGTTTACTTTCTTTCCTATATATATACTTATATATATTAACTGTGTGTCGAACTCTGTTTGATGAGCCTGGATTTTAGATCTGGTGCGTTTATATGCTTATATATATATATATATATATATATATATATATATATATATATATATATATATATATATATATATATATATATATATATATATATATATATATATTTATATTTCGTCCCACCTGGAGTTTACTTCGTGGTGGTTGACCGTTTTTACAGCTTTCTGTACATTTCGTCCCACCTAGAGTTTACTTTGTGGTGGTTGATCGTTTTTACAGTTTTCTGTATATTTTGTACCGCCTGGAGTTTCCTCCGTGGCGGTTGATAGCTTTTACAGCTTTATTTACATTTCTGATCCCCAATAGAGGTACTTCGTGGTTGGTGATCATGTCTGTATATATATATATATATATATATATATATATATATATATATATATATTTACAGCTTTTATATATATACTTGCTTACTGCATTTATATCAATTGTGGCATCATGTGAGCCTAGGAATCATGTGATCACAGATTCATCCCATTGGATCTAGATTCGGTTCCCATGATGGACATTTTCAGCTGTAAGCAGCTTGTAAATTATATCTGTGATGTTTGGATTCCCTCAGATGGTTTTCATATCCACGGGGAATTCAGCCCCTTTTTGTAAAGTATTTTCGTACGGATGCTTCGCATCTGTCAAATAAAATCAATCCAGCCGAATACGGAATAAAATGGGAGTGTAAAAGGTCTCAATTACTATTGAGCATCAGGGTTTGAAAAACCTCTTTTATAAAACATCACTGCCATATCTTGCTAAAATTGAATTTTTACATAAATTCAAACCCTGTGTATATAGGTGCGAACGAGGCCTCGCACTACTTCCAAATAACATCACATTGACCCACACACACACACACACATTCAGATAACAGTTTCTTGAAAAGAGGCGGTCACCGTGGTAACACGGATGTCGGGGGGGTGCCTAATACCTTCCCTCCGCATAACCAAGTCCCCGAACCCTAATAAATCTCAGTTTCACCGACCTGTTTAGCAGTGTCACATCATTGGGTCAATGTGCAAGCCTTTTCTCGGTTGTGTTGGTACAACCATTTAAAAAACCAACTGGCGACTCTTATAGTCTAATCGTCGACATTATACATGTCAGACCTTTTTCACTTGTTTTTTCAAGCAAATCTCCCCTAAAATGAGAACACCAAAGAACAAGTAACGGAAAGGGACAATTAAAAATCCCGACGTCGGTAAGGAGCAAAAATTAAAAATCAAAGCATAAAAGGTATAAACCCTAAACTTGAAAATCATGTGATTTGATGTTAAATGTTAAGATTTATTGTTTAAAGTTGTGTTAGAGGATGTTATTTAGTGATCTAAGATGTTACATCAAGGATCCATAATATCTAGGTGTTAGAAAATTAAGTTTTAAGGACTGACTATGAACCCTAAAATATGGTCTGACAGCCATATGTCAAGGCTCATAGCTCCTTGTTTGTTAATGATTTATGGTGTTTTAATTTATAGATTTGTTCTCTGTCATGAGGAGAGTAGGCTGGAAGTGGAACCACCTCCATACCATGTCTAGATCGTATGTTTTACGTGGTCAAAGTCAGTTGACCGATCAGGAAAACTGGATTTCTGGGCAACCCAGAAACCCAGAATTTTTGACAGCCACTTTTGAAGCCTTAAATCTCACTGTGTTTAAGTTGTTATGCCATATTATTGTTTTGATGTTGTAGTCTAACATGAGGACTACACAATCATGTCCTCAGATCGCCCAGATCTTACATATAATTAAAGTTGTGAGTGTTCAAATTGGCGTTGACCAACTGCCTTAGACGAAATGTGGAAAACCCAGAAATCGTGAAGAACAACTCCTGACATCACTTTGACCGGGCTTGATCTCTCACCTGTTATGTTGTTTGACTAACTAAGTGTTATATATATGTTCCTTGACATGAGAACTACAGGTTTGAAGCATTAGAACACCAAATAAATGACCAGAACCCTAAGATTGTTGAGCCACAAAGTGAGCACTCGAAGCTGTCTGGGTTTCTAAGTAACCCAAAAAACCCAGCATGCCTCTGACAGCAACTTTGCAAGCTTGGATCTTGCAATTGTGATGTTTAATAACCTAGATGATGATTGATACTTGTAGTGTTACATAAATACTACAGGATCAATGTCTTATATAGCCCCGAAACTTTATAATCAAGAAGTTACAAGTGGTCAAAGGTAGCAACCTGATAACTGACATGAAGGCTTAAGAACACCTATAGCGACGGTTCTGTCGCTATAGGGCCCTTTAGTGACATTTAATTTCTGAAAATTATTTTTTTAATAAATAAATAGAGAAATTTAGTTTTTAATTATGAAAAATACAAAATAAATTCCTAAAAAATATTTTAAAGCCTAAAAATGGGTTTTTAATAATTTTGAGTATATTTCATAAATATTTAATATTTTTAGAATAATAAAGGTATTTAATTTATTTAATTATAATATTAAATAAATTACTTAAAAATGATTTTAATACTTAAAAAATCATGAAAAATTATATTATGGTGTTAAAAAATATTTTAAGTTATTTTTAATAACTTTTGATATTTTGTGATGAATTTTATTAATAAATTAATATTAATGGTAATTGATTTAGTTAATGAATATATTAAATAAATTATGGAAAATTAGTAATAATGCTTTAAAAATCATATAAAAATAATCAAGGGTTAGAAAAATATTTTAAGTTATAAAATATAACTTTTGATATTTAATCATGCAAAAACATTAATATTTTAATATTAATGGTAATTATCGAATAATGAATTTAAATGTTTAAAATTCATTTAAATGAGAAATTAAGGTATTAAAAATACTTTGTAATATTATAAATATATTATAATATTATATTATGATTTTCATTAATATTTAATATTAATGATAAGAGAATAATGTGGTATTTATATCATATAAATACGATATAAGTGATTGAAAAATTGTGATAAATGGTAATAATTATTTAAAAATTATTACGAGCCTATGAAAAATTATTTTGACTGATAATAAATTATCTAAGATATTTGTGAACCAGTTTAGACCGAGTCTTAGTGATATTAGGCTCGAGAATTATCCGACTAGACCGTCGGGATGTTAGAATTGTGTCGATTTTAAGTCAAACTAAAATAGTTTGACCTGATACTGAGTCTTAAGTAGTTTGTGGACTGATAGGATTACATGTTTATGTGTCGAAGATATATATATATATATATATATATATATATATATATATATAATAATATTATATTGTGATGATATTATTCTAGTATTGGAGATCTATATTACTAATATTAGGTCTTCGGATAAAGCGATATAAACTGTGTAGCTGTAGTCGGTGATACAGGCAAGTTCCTAACCTTGAACTTCTAATTATTATGCAAGTTTTCTTAAACTCGACCTCGAGTTGTTTTATTCGAATATGCTTATGGTTAATCATTGCTGATTACCATGTCTATGAATTATTGATTCACACTCTGTGCATATTGAATGTATTCATCAGGTATGAAAGGCTGATCACCTTCATTATCATCCGATCCAGATATTGTGTTCATGTTTATTATTGACATATCATGTCGTTCTGATCGTTCAGTTATGAAATTTGATTCCTGCTAGTTCACAATTATATTGTTGAACATAACTAGCCTATTATTCATATTTTTTCAATCATAATATATCCTCAAATAAACTTTTACTTGTTGGGCAAACTTATTGCTCACACTTGCTATGTCATGATTAAACATTACAGATTAAGACGAATACGTTGAATACAAGGAAAAGTCAAAGACAAGTCCAGCTTTGGATTATATGTGCAGATAAAGTTTGTAATAGTATTGTATGTTAATGACAATGTAAGTCAAATAGGTTATAAAATATGTATAAGTTAAGGTTACTCGACCTTAGGAATTAATGTGTAAAGTTAAATGTATAAACAATTTATGTTTATATCTTTCGTAATAGTTATATAAATAGTATACCAGATCTGTGGTGATTAGGACCCGGATTTGGGGCTTTTAAAGCAGGAGCGGGGTCCTCAACCGGAACATCCTCCTCCTTGTTCTCGACGTCCGGCACATCAACCCAGACTGGACGTATCACCACCTCCACCAAACGACGAGGCTGTCTAACAGAACGGAGTCGAGACACTTTAGAAGCCCTCCTCGGTACACCAGAAGTGGTCCTGTGGAAACTACTCGGCTGATCCAGATTCATAATATCTGGACAAAAGTATCTAAATCACCTTAGAAAGAGTGTGGTAATTTTTAACTTGGAGCTTTCTTTTCAAAATACATTTTATGACTACATGCATGCATGAATTACTTTAACATATGCCTACAGTAGAGTTAAAAATACATGACTACTCAATGCCTACATTTTTGAAATTTTTTGCCATAGTCTCTTCTATAAGTAGGACTAT